>JABFEB020000035.1:5076906-5093957 GCA_019775895.2 Stomatorhinus ivindoensis
CCCCCCCCCCCCCCCTAGCATGGACAGGAAGTACGGTTCCTGTGATGACAGAGGCCTGGAAACAGCAGGAAGGCTCTATGTGGGTGTGTCTATGAGCAGAATGTGCCTAAAAACAAGCAACGCTCCAAATCCTGTGACTTGGGGGGCGGGGTATGTGACGGATCTGCCCATTCACAGGACAGGCTAAAAGACACCGTGACCAGCAGGGTGCCTTAAGTGCACATCAGGAAGAGACAGTTCAGCAGCATGAATGAATGAAGGATAGGAGGACATTTACTGCAGTGTAAAATTGCATGCCAGTGAGTGTTATGCAGAGTCAGGTATACTTACATACATACATAATGCATTCAGTTTCCAACAACATAATCAGAATATTTAGAAGCAGTCCTATTATAATGAATACATTATTCTGGATAAATAAAATATAAATATATTAAATTACTTAATCAAATTATTCAGTCAAACAAAAATAAATGTTGTAAATAAACATAAATTATCTTTGGCCACCCAAATACACAATTAGTGTTTTGATGAACAAACCGCTAGAAAATGATTCAGTCCCACGATCTCAGCATGGACATGGTGTACCATTACTAGCCGCTAGGGGGCTCAAGAAACTCGTGTAAGATAACATGTCAGCCGTTTCATGGCTTCAACGCCTTTTATATGGGTCACAGATGAGTCACACTGATGAATATGCGTGGGCAGCAGAGAGTACCTGGCTTGTGGGATCTCCTAACAGGTTACATATATGCGGTACAATCTTGCTGAGGGTTAAACCTTGAGCTCCATATCTGAAAGTCAAAAAATGAAATTAGTGCACTGGGTCTCCATTTATTCAATAGAGAGAGCAAGTGGTGCAGGTCAGAGACAGCCTCCTTCAGAAGGGGTGACGACGGCACTCACACACTGAGGGTGGCGACCAGACAGAGGCAGACCCCCTCCCTGCTCCGGTTGTTCTTGTGCTTGAAACCGCCCAGCATCCTGTCCCACACGTACTGCAGGGAAAGCCAACAGGCAGAGCTGCTCACGGGCTTACACACACACTGCTGTTACTCACACACCGAATCCCTTAGAGTAAGCAAACGCACGCGGCCATTCTGGCATCACAGGCACTACATGATTACTTTAATGCACTGTGGTTAGGCTACGGCCATGGGGACTGAAGGTGAGTGTGTGTGTGTGTGTGTGGCTTTACACAGATCACATCTGGGGGCCAAAATGTCCCCAAAGTGTGGTAAGACAAACTGAAACTGCCTGACTTTTGCTGACAATTTTCAAGGTACCATTTGGATAACCTCAATTTTATAAAAATTTATGCAGTATTTTAGTCTCGTATTTTGTTTAGTTACTTATGGCTAAGGTTAGGGATGAGTAGGGGTTAAGGGTGTTGTGATTAGGATTAGGGTTTTTCTCATAAAAATGAATGGACGGTCCCCATTTAGATATCTACGTGTGTGTGTGCGTGTGTAAGTGTGTGTGCATCTGTGTGTGAGGGTACCTGAGGGTTGGCAGCCTGTTCCATGATCTTCAGCAGCAGAGCCTGATCCTGGTCTCTCACCTGGTCTTTTGCATCTCCCAGTCGGTCTATCAAACTCGGCAGAACTGGGAGAACAAAGAGATGCGGGGGGGAGACAGTACACAACCTTAACCTTAAAGAGCTGTCACAGGTTAAACCATCCCATGAAGCTAGGACCGAGACAATTTACCTGTGCCGATCTGGGATCTGAAGCGGTCTTGTAACCGGGTCACTAAAGCAGACAGAATGTCCATTCCTAGCAAAGCCACCTTAACAAAAAAAACAAAAAAAAAAAACAAAGACAAATGTCAAAATGTGACTATAATCATTGTATTTGAACATTTTATTTAGAGATTTTTTTTTATCATTCCAATTATATCAATCCAACATCACATAAAGATGTTGCAAAGGATTATGGGTAATATGGCATCTCACCATTTTAATCATAATTTACAAGGGCAGCATTAATTTCCATCAGCTGTTTTTTAAAGGAAAATATGATGCAGAGATGAGAAGAAACGGTAAAACAAAACTAACGTCTTTTTTTCGGGCACCAACCCTGAAGCGGATGTGAAGTGCTTTTTATGCATAGCTCTTCTACCCAGAGACGGATAACCTTCCTCGTCTTGGGGTGATACGGGCTGTCCAATGAGCGTTTAGCGAGGGCATCCCTGCTAACACCACAACAACACATCCCGCACCACCTGAGCATTATCGTTCAGGCATGGGTGCAATTTTTGGAACCCTTCAGCTTGGGTCATTAAACAAAAAAAAAAAGAAAGTACCGAAAAATAGATAGTAGGCAACACTGCCATCTTTAGGCAGAAGAAAGAACTGCTAATCCCACAAAAACAAGGGTTTAGTGTATTACTTCAATATTTTCTCACAAACACACAATGTGTATTAGTAACATAAATTATGCTGTTTAACCAAAAGACTCCGTGAACAAACTCCAATTTGATGGGCAGTATATTGAAATTTGCATTTCAAGGATGTTTTTGTTACCTTGTTCAGCCCATACACAGAGATCCTTAAAACTGAGATACATAGACACTGTCTCACCAAAAGGATCACTGAAGTCCTTCATTGCACACACGCATGCCTGCTGGCACACCACACACACATTTGACTCTGAAAACACACATGCTGACCAGCCCAGACACAGTCATCCATTACAAGCACTTTTTTCACTAACTACCCTTATTCACCTCTCTCTCTCACACACACGCAATCGTACAAAGAGCCACATACGCAGAGACCTTCCTCATACACACTCGCGGTGGCTGTCAGCTCCACGCCTGCCATCACGCCCCCCATAGCTTCTGTCTGGCAGATCGCCGTGTCTGTCTCCTCAGCAATGCGCCATCTTGTCCTCCTCTCCCCACAAGCTTCCCCCTCCTAGCCTGCCCAACAGATGGGAAGCTTGCTGCCCCACCCCCCCAGCAAAAAAAAACCTACCCAATAGTTACTATCTAATGCAAAACACACAGACCGGTCATGTGAAGTAGCCACCCTCACAAGGCATCGTTGGCTGTATGCCCCCCCCACACACACACACACGCATCCTGGAGGCTTTATTTAGCTTTTCTTAATCGCATCTTTCCACATCAGCATGGGGACTGGAAGCACTGTAAACAGGAGGACAGAGGTGATAGCAAAGAGCAGCTCTTGAAATTCCCAGCCGAGACAGGGAGTGTGAAAACTGAGGCTGAAGGGGATAATCAAGGAGCACAGACAGGGCCGCTGCGTTTTAGCCATCAATACACCGTCTGACACTGAAGCTTCAGCATGACATTACAAACCAGCACTCACATGGAAGGTGGCGATGAGGAGAGCCAAAAATTTGAAATGGAGCACCTTTCCCACCTTCTCCACGTGTGTATACTGGGGAGCTGATCACCAAATGCTGACACCGAGACGTGACCCAACTGATGTCACTGGTAAAATAAGCTTACCTCAATCCTGGGGTGAGGAAACCAACCCCCTACAAGGGCAACATATCCAGGCTGACCCACCACCTGGCCTAGAGGAACAACCTCATTGGACCAAGTGAGGTCAGAACGGATCAGTGACCCGCAAAGCCACTGGGCCCGTTGAATTAGCTGTAAGAGTGCACACTGCTGACATCACAGCGGGACCCCATCTGCCCACGTTAGGTCACAGCAACGCCTGCAGAAGTTCAATCTCACAAAGGAGCCATGAACCCTGGCCACAGGCCTCACCTCTCTGCTAACAACCGAAATGTCTTCCCACAATGCATTGCTCTCCGCGAATCAGCGAGACTGCTGCAGAGAGTTTGCCGCGAATAAGCCATGGGTCACATTCACCAGGCCTGCTAATTACCCAAGAAGCCCTGCTCCAGCCTGTAGGTTTCCCTCTGTCGCTGAGCACCAGCTGGAGTTATTTTCTTCATACTGACCCAAGATGGTAGCAGCAACTCAGAGAGCGAGTGTATCTACAGGGAAGGAGGAGCAGGGGCTGGCAGTGCGGTGACTCAGCAAACACACAGAGCAAGCCAGGCCCTGCGATGTGCGGCAGGCCTGGGAATACAAATACAAACGGATTCCTTCTCTGAGCAGCAAAACGAAAGACAGACAAATAATCAAGCACCCCATTTCTACTCCACATGCTTAGCAGGGGCTGTTACATGGAGCCAAGAGGGAAAACTGCACTCTGCCAGCAGGTGGCGATGTCACTCACAAGCTAAACTGAATATTTACTGAAGTTGGTCACACAGTAGTACAATGGTTAGCACCACTGCCTCCTGGGTTAGCGGTTTGAATCACACGTCTAATGATAAGTGGCTGATGGACGGATGTGAGCAGACCCATATGGCCACTCAGCACCTCACGGCATCAGCTGTCGCGAGTGGGCCGCTCCCAGCCCGCATTCCCACAGCGGGCTGCGGCCCAGAACCAAGGCCACAGGGCACAGCGCTCGTCAATGCACGTCATCTGACTCAGCTTGGCTCAAGCCCCAAGGGCTGCGGCGTGGGTGGGACAGTGAGTGTCAGGGGATTATCGTGTCGTCCGACAGTGCATCACGGGTGCCCTAGGGTCAGCCTCTGATGGGGTTTGAGAGAAACTCAGACGCATTAGGCATTTAGACAAAATCACTCATGTTTACAGGTGCTGAGGACTCTCCCTTTGGGGAAGAGTGTCTGGGATGCACTGATAATAACGTGTCTGTAATTCACCCACGACCTTCCGGCCATATCCCCAAACCTGTAACCTCCTGGGCTACATGGTGAAATACAGCAGTTGCACAGTGGACCGTGGGTGTGTACTGCAGGCCCATTTACCGTGACCCCCACGTCAAATCCTCTGGCCGTCATGAGCTGTGAGCCGCACAGACTATGTGCCTCCAGCTGGAGGAGGGAGGAGAGGAGCCACTAACCTCCGTCAGAATGTGAATGTCAGGGGAGGATGAGAATCGTGAAGGGTGCCACTGACAGGGGAGGGGCCAGGCCGTGCCCAGGCCACGCCGGGGAAACATGAAGAGGCCGAGGGCTGGCACCACCCGCAGGCTGTCGGGGTGAGGGAGGCCCTCACACCTGTCCATATTCCCTGAAATAGCTCCTCCACCCAAAAATACCACACCTTTTATGAGCATTCCCTGCCTGGCCAGGGTTTCCACTATGCCAGCTGGGGGTGCCATAGTTCTGGCGGCTTCTGTATTGATGCCACCCCCCCCCCAGACCATCCGGGCAGAGCTTAACAAAGCACAACCCTCCCGCCCACCCCACTCCCCCAGGGCACTCTTCACTTATCAGCTATCACCAGCAGGGGGCCTCAGGAAACACAGCCACCTGCAGCAATCAGCACATCGGCGCCATGTGACACAGCATGGGGGCTAAGGAAATGCTTCATTGACACACTGAAAGCTCCTATAGCATTTGCAGATGACTTTTTTATTTATTGAAAGGTTAGAAATACAGGACAGGCGCACCAAGAATATGCAGACAGATCCCTCCCACTTCCCTGCTGATTGGCAGTTTCTGTATGCCCACCCCCGCAGCCCCCCCCACACACAGATCCCTCCCACTTCCCTGTTGATTGGCAGTTTCTGTATGCCTACCCCTGGGGAAGATGGTGGCGCAGGAGGTAGCACTATCGTTCGGCAACTGTAGGGTTGCAGGTTCGAGCCCTGGTTCCTCCCGACCCCATCAAAGTGTCCTTGAGCAAGACACTGAACCCCCAATTGCTCCCGGTATGCAGGTTGGCACCTTGCATGGCAGCCTCCGCTATGGGTGAATGAGAGGCATAATGTAAAGCGCTTTGGAATAAAGCGCTATATAAATGCAGTCCATTTACCCCTGCGGGCCCCATACACACAGATCCCTCCCACTTCCCTGTTGATTGGCAGTTTCTGTATGCCTAACCCTGACAGTCACACCCACAAACACACAGATCCTTCCCACTAGCCTGTTGATTGGTAGTTCCTGCTATACCCTCCTTTAAATGCTCTAGACAAGACAGACCCCTCCTAATCATAGGCTGATTGGCAGTTTCTGCTATGCCCTGCCCTACATATAAACAATGCCCCTCCCACTTGCCTACTGATTGACAGCTACTCTCCTTTCATTATTCACACAGGCCATTACCCCTTTCCTGTTCTTCACTAACCAGTAACCTAATTCCAAGACAGAACCAATATGAGCCTCGCAGCCATTCACCTCATTTGCTAATCTGGAGCTTGAGGCAGAGCGGCACACATGCATAACACACCACCTTTGTTGAATATCACACGCTGGTCTGCAGAGACGTGTTGGGGCCTTGCACAGCGAGGCCCTTCACCAGACATGATGGCAAACGTGTACCGACAGACGGATTGGGACAACCAACAGGATGTTGGGATACTACACACTGGGCAACAGGGCTTCTGATTGGCTGAGCAGGGTGATTAATCATAATGTCAGTGTTTATCTTACTAAAATGATGACTGAAATAAACCACTTTAATACCAACCTAGACATATTCCTATTTATCAGGCAGCCAACAAATTTAGTATTACTCCAAGAGAACTACAGTGGTACCTCAGAACTTGAATTTAATCCGTTCAGAACTCTGGACTGAATCCTAAAGTTTGAGTTGTGATCGAATTTTCCCCATAAGAAATAATGGAAAACCAATTGATTGGTTCCTGGCCCCAAAAAAATTACACCTAAATATGTTTTTCCTAAATAGGGTCGTTCTGTGAGCCATGCCCCCTCAGATCGAGCTGTAGGTCATTTTTTTTCTAACTGGATGGTTCAACTTTTAAGAAATTTGAGTTCTAATGAGTTTGAGAACTGAGGTACCACTGTCTTTATCAGCTTTGTTAAGTGAAAGTATGTTTTCTACAGAGAAATTTGAGAAGTTTACCATCCCGTGACAGAATCCTAAAATCTGACTTTGTACCCGCATCTGATATTACTGCTGCACAAAGGAAGGTTTCAAAGCCTTTTTTGGATGGGATGTGAAAGTTTGTTGAAGATGCACTGATCTGGCCCTGAGCAGAGACAGTGAAAAGGCTCACTGTGCCCGTCGCATGGGAATCACAGCACATCTTACAGCCTCCCTGCACCTTGACTAAAGGCCCCAAGGGGAAAAAAGCTGCCAAGCCGTAAACACAAGACAGGGACAGTGTTTAAAGCTTTATTTTTTATCATACACAGAGCACAGGGAAAAGCACAGAGCAGCTTGGGGGTAAAGGCGAGAGGTCAAAGGATCCTCACCTTGGCGTACGAGTCATCGAGCTCCCTGCTTGGCAGATTAAAGAGAATGCTTACATCCATACACAGAGCAAGTTCAGGCTTGTCTGCTGAAAGATACCAAAATAATGTTGATAACGTATGGAGCAAGGAACAGCACACTGCTTTGTCGGCTGAATGACTTTACCAGCACAACACAGGAGAGAGAGAGAGAGAGAGAGAGAGAGAGAGAGAGAGAGAGAGAAAATATTCAGGACAGAATGGGCTCAGCGTTTCGGCCAGCAGTCCTCACAAAACACCTGATGCAGGCAGGCTGGCGAGAGGGCTGCCACTATCACACCCAAACAAGAAAAATGTCAGTTTATAATTAGTGAGCGAGAAGCTACACTGTTGGCATGGGAAGCCAAAGACACAGCAGCTCTTCCAAAGCACTGCTTCAGCGCAATGTGCCGTAGTTTCCTCGGCTGGGGCGTTGGGTAACAAAAGCCTCCTTATAAGGAGACAGGATTATAGCCAGCGGTGGCCAGACACCTGGCAGCTGTCCGAAGACCTGCCTCCCCCATCGGCGTGGTGTCAATGGCGGGCGGCTGCCGCGTAACAGAAAATGTACAACTTACGGGCATTTTCATCATCACAACAGATTGACCAGGGGCAGCCATTTTAAAACAGACAGCAGGTTCCTCTTCAGAAAGCAAGCCTACCGAAGGTGTGAAGTTAAGGTGAGTGACATCCACTTAGCTAGACAAGAAGAATGACTCCTAATCCCCAAAAAGGTGAGCCTGTCCACTGAACCAGGAGGACTGAGCCTGAAGACACTAGAACCCCAAACTCACACTCATCAGCAATGTTCCTAGGGACAAGGAAGCCCTTTGAGAAGATGACTGAGGAATTAAAGATCTCCAGATCAGATGGCTCATCAACGGCTGCATCACCCAGATGAAAGCCCTCCTCTCAAAGAAGTGCATACAGCTACCATGGCATTACAACTCATAGGGTGGCGCCATCTCATCCACGTCAGACCGAAAGATGAGGGTCTCCTGTTGGCCAACATGCCAAGGCAAGCGCCCACTGACACAGGGCCAGACCCACAATGCAACACTCCACTCCCATCCCATCCACCCACCGCCGCAGCGGCCTCACAGCCGGCTACCCAGCCTCATTGATCAGTCGCTGTGACACGGCTGTCCCAGATCCGCCGCCAGTGCCATGGGGAGCTTGCATTTGGGGGGGGGGAGAGAGTACAATGCCGTTGATATACCAGACAGAATAAAACCTGACAGATTCAATGCAAATAGCTGGATTGAAAATGAAACTGATGCAGGACAATGTGGCCTTAAATTTGCGCTATTTGAACAATCAATCAGGACATTTTGGAGAAAGTAATTTTTAAACTGGACATACTATATGGAAGGCAGACAAAGGTATTTAAATTTGTGGCAGTAAATTCCACACATCCACCTTCCATATTGCTTATGCAGTGCATGACCACACCGGAGCTGGAAACACTGGGTATCAGATAGGCTGCCCATCAGAGAGCATGTACATACACAGGACAGGACAGGACAGGCAGAGAGAGATAGAGACAGACAAACACACACAGTCTGACCACCACTCCCGGAAATGGAGTATTCAGTTTTTACATGATAAAAATGCAATTGAAACTTCTGAATTTAGTGAGATTTGATTTTTTTTTAGTTTTGGAACACACACACACAGGCTCCACAATGGATGATACTAAATACCCATTGTATGGCGTCTGTGTTCAGTGTCGTTCATCTGTACACCTGCTTATAGTAATCGCATTCAGGCTCATGCTCCTGGGACTCGTTCCAAACACTTCAGTCCATCCATCAGAACCTCAGGAGAACCGGAGCTGTGGCACTGAGAGCCATAACCTTCAGTATTCCACCACAGCCATGCTGCCGCTAAAGCCCGTCAGCTCGCATGCGGGCCTCCTGGCCATAACACCACATGTGTGGCTTCCTGACAGTTTATCTCCAGTGTCCACAGGAGCTCTGCGGCCTCAGAGCGGGAGCAGGCATGACGAGCCCAGCTGCAAAAGCAGGGGAAAAGCAGGACAGGGGCAGAACAGCATACAGGGTCCGCACAGGGCTCAGCCCAATATCACATGGCATCGGCATGCTATCTCTGCAGGAAAACACCACCACAGTGACATTTCATTTGGCCACAAGTTAGTAAAGCTAAAAATTTTTTTTTATTAATTTAAAAAGTAGCTGTGCACTTAATGTTTACCATTAAACACCATATTGACCACATACATCTGCTTTTATCACCCTGAAAGTGATGTGGGGTTAAAGGACACAGTTAGGGAGAGGGGCGCCCGTGAGTCAATGAGAGGGATGCAGAAGGAGAGCGGTCAGCCCTACAAGCCAATGAGAGCAGAGGAATGCAGAGAGAGGAGTCAGGCCCATAAGCCAATGAGAGCAGAGGAATGCAGAGAGAGGAGTCAGGCCCATAAGCCAATGAGAGCAGAGAGATGCAGAGAGGCAGGTCAGGCCTGTGAGCCAATGAGAGGATGCATAAAGAGTTGTCAGGCCCTCTGTCCTCTTTAAAAAGTCTGGGTTTCCAGAATCCCAGGCTCATTTCTGATGACAGCATTCCCTACCAGAGGTATGCAGACTTCCATTATATTTTGAGGTATCACCTCCACATCATCTCCATTCACATTCATCATCACATCTACACCTCAAATAAGAAACCAGGTCATGGACCTTTTGACCCACTATGAACCAGACAGACTTCAGATTGGTACCAGCAACGTCTCAAAATTCTGGGGTCAGCCACAGCACCAGGTAAGGAGTTTCAGATTTAATTAAAAAAAAACCCACATTGCTTTAACTTCATGGGATTTGCCAATAATAAAACGGACAGTTTGGGAAATCCTCCAGGCCTGCATCACCTGGCAAGCAGTATGGAACAACAGATGGCCTTTCCACACTTTGCAGGACAACCGAGTAGATGCCAGACTGCATTTTTCTTTCAACACTCTCCCGTGAAATAAAATGTTGAAGCTGTTAATATGCAGTCCAGGTATACATTTTTTGTACCTGGGAGATGTTAAATTAAGCCATATTTGGTGCTCTCTTCATGGGCAGCTTCACTGAAACAAACAGTGAGACTCAGCCAAGGCTACCAAAGCAGGCCCCACCCTAAAAAGGTCTTAACCAATAACACCTGAGCATCCTTCTCCAATACGAAGGGACCTGACACCACAGACCCTAACCCCAGAGCAAGAATCATGCCAGGGTCACACTTTAATTAGGATCAACCTGTCAGGAAGGATCAGCGGCTGTGCAGTCTCCCAGACTAAACATTAGCATTTGCCACGGTGCCCCCTCTCCATCCAGCTCCTCTGCTGGTTTTCTATCAGGATGATCTAGAGGAGCCGGGTCCAGAACAGGACAAGCTGCCAAAACCAGTCAGCTTGGTCTCCACCTGTCGGGGCACACGTGTCTGCCCTGGCTCATGGCTGCGTTTGCTTGCTGCTCACCATCATTTTTTGGTGCAGACACACCCCAAATTTTAATTAAATCTGCCAAACAAGACATCAGATAAGAGGGACTTTCCTGCAATGCCATTTAATGTCATCCAGCCCTACCTTTCCAGCAGGCGGAGAGTGAGACAGCCCCGCATTACCCCACTAGGGGCCTGATGTGAACCTAAGACCTCTACATGCAAGTCAGCACAGCCTGAATGAAGAGCCTGGCACAGGTCTCCCACGCCACGCCGACGGTGACGGCCACAGCCTGCCGGTCTACTTGGTTCGGCCCAGTCATACAGTCGCATCCCATAAATGCACAAACCTAATGAGCCTCTAAGCCGCTTGTTGCAAAGATGACTGCATTGTTAATTAAACCTTCCCAAATCAATAGCAGAGGTTTCACTGCGTTGCATTAAAAACGAAAATGAACAGCCAATTAGAATCAGAAAAACAGTCTAAACTCAAATTACCAAGTGACTGTGGCCTTGTTTGCATATAGAGCCTGGCAGACAGATCAAACCCTTCAAATGAGGACAGGAATCTAAGAAATTCAGGGGGTAAATCTCTCAGCGATCTCCCTCTCTCTCTCACCCTCACACACACACACACACACATATATATATATGGACAGTGTCCATGAGGTGCTCCGAAACCCTTCTGCTGTCACAGTCCAGATACACCAACAAGGCTTTCTGGGGCAGCCTACGCCATCTAACTCACTCCCTCGAAGACCACCAACACCCCCCTTGCCAACGACCATTAATGCTGTTCAGTCCATTTTCTACACGTTTTCTTAAATGCATAAATACATACATCGCAGACAGGCGCAATTAAAACATCGGTATTCCCTTTTCTAGTATAAAAAAATCTCAGAACAAAAAAAAAGCTCATTGTAGGTATGGGGCCCAGATACATTAAACACAAAGACTGAGAAATCTGTTCTCAGTCTTATAGCCAGGTCAAATCAAAACAGACCTGTCTAAAATCCTGTTCAGCTCTCTCTGACATTCAGAAGAAATCTCAGGTCCTGGCTCCATTTCAGGATGACCAAAACTTTCCCTGAATACCTGATATGTTCCTGTTTTTCAGAAACAGACTGAGTATCATAGAGGTTCTAAAGATTATACTGCTTCCTTCCCTGCAGTTTGTGTGTTCACAACACTTTTTTGCAAGGATTGGTACCAATGCACCTCAGAATAGGTGAATGGGCCAATAAGAAACACCCCCCACGGCCAGGACACCAATCAGCTTTGACTGATGGGGTCAGATAGTCCCTGTATTCTGATAAAGGTTATTAATAATCATTTGGACACATTGCCTCTTGGGACAGCTAATGCATGAGCCTAAATATGTTGTCCTGGGGTGCTCCCCTACCTTGAAGTTGCTGGAGTTAACCCAGGAGCTGGCGATGCCATCCACCATCCTGTCCAGCACAGCCTGGTCCTGCTCCAGATCATGGGACTTCTCCTTGTCGGCGATAAAGTCTATGATCTCCTGGCCTACCTGCAGGCGTCGGCCCACGTCCTTCTGCATCACCTGGGCCACGCAGTACTCCATGCCGGCCTCCATGACCGGGGGTGCTCACGACAGACCACAGTTCCCCACAGCCAAGAAGGAAAAGGGAAAATCCAATGTATGTTTATGTGGTGGCAAACGGCGATGAGCCCTCGGTTTGCTGGGGCAGCGCTGTGGAGACGCAGGCCTGGGTATGGCAGCTATGTACCATGTGTGTCCAAGCAGCAGCTGCTGGGTCAGTGTCACCCCCCCTCCTTCCTTCCTTCTCTCTCTCTCTCTCTCTTTTTAAAAAGTGTCACTGAGGCTAACAGCTAGTAGCAGTGGTAACCGGAGACATGAGCCAGATGAGAGCTGTGCTTCATAATTCAGGAGTCCATAGTGGCCAGGCAGTCCTGTGGTCAGGGCAGAAAGGTAGCTTTCAAAAGGGGAACTTTCACTCTTCAGCAGAGCAAAAACAAACAAACATGCTGAATTAACAAGCACTGCATGTACATGCCAGCCAACACACAGCAGGAGTAAGAAACCATAACCTGTGTACCCTCAAAGGGTGATGTCACAGAAATGCACATCAATAATGTCACTGAATATTCCTGAGAGAAAAACAGTCCCCTCCCAGATCAACAGCAACAGGGGGGCCGCACACTGTGACCGGAAAGCCCCGGTTTGCTCTCCAAACCGCCCCGCCCCATGCTAGGTTCTTACAGAACCGGCGGCAGACACGAGGTTCCCAGTGATGAAGGACGAGATGCTGGGACCGCTTGCAGGGTGAACATCCTAACGGGGCCGGAGCTGTTAACTGGAGAACATCCTGATGTGTCCGGGGATTTTTACGTGTACGGGAGGGGAGCATCGTTCACCTCGCAAACCCCCCGACTGACGCTTGCGGCCCGGTAAATGGGCCCAGCGCCGGGCACTGCCACACCTGCGTCCCGGGTAAATCTTGAGTATTGAAAGCACAGTTAATATCGGGAGGCTTCGGCCTCAGAGTACGTGGAGAAAGAGCGTTTATACCCCGTGAAAGCGACCGGCCCCGGCCCCGGCCCAGTTGGACAGGGTCCCCCGGCCTGGGGAGAAACACGGCGCCGCCGTATCGCTACAGATTGACATTTGAGCGTTGGAACCGGCGGAATTTCCGGGGAGGCGGTGGCCTGAAGCACCGCGCCCGGCTCGTTGCGGGTAATTCGTGGGACTGATGACGACTCGCTCCGCGGGCGGTTACTGGTCCGTCATAAGCCACCCGGACCTCCGTTTGCACGGATGCGGCCACCGACCGTCAAGGATCCGCCATAAGGAGACAGAAAGGCGCTGGAAAGCCCGTCACATTTTACAGAAACAGCAGGCAGGAGCCGAAGGGCGAAATGCGTCCGGTGACTCTGTTGGGGCGAGGCAGTGGGCCGGCGGCGGGTTAACGGACCGGAGCCTCGGAATAACGCGTCAGGGGTCGGCGCTACCTATCCACAATGAACCGCGGTATTAATCCGGGAACGGCCACACCTTCACTTACCGTACTCAGGCCTTTGCCACCAAAATAGTGAAAGAAATAGTAACTGACAGGCGAGCGCCCGCTGGGTCGTGCCCTCGGCTGTACGACGGCGGCGGCGGCGGTACCGCGGCGTCGCTTCACCCGGACCGCTGCGGCTGGACAATAATGGGGCGGCGGTGCGCATGCGCAGAGCGAGCGCGCCGACGGGAGCATGGCTCCGTTTCCTGCGCGGCGCCTACGCGCGTGCACGGTGATTAATACATAAAAAAAACATTCACGTAGTATATTTTATCAATGCCTGAAAACGAGCTTTATATATTTTTTAAATATACCAAAAATACTAGTATGATTTTAATTTATTGCCGAATAAGTCTAATAATATCCGAGTCCCTAAAATGAAATGCTTTCGGTTTAAGATGTAATCTCCAACGATATTAACTTGTATCTTTATTACACAAATTTTAACTGCACTTGAGACAATATAATTCCGTCAACATTTACCCTGCCTTGAGACTGAATTTCAGGATTACAAAAAGAAAACGATTACAGCACGAGAAAACATCTCAAAGAGACGTGCTTATATGATGATTCGACATGGCTAATGGGACGTGTCCTTATTACAAACGACTGAGGTCTTTTCAGGCAGTTATATTTAATTATTCTATACTGAACGGCTGGTGTTTCTGGTAACGAAAAAGTTTGCGCTCCTCACTTTACCCGTAAGCTGATATAGCCTCCAGAGAAATTCCAATATTGTGATGATCATTTGATCTTTGTTATTGCAGAGGAACGGGTAATTAAATCATTTGCTGCATTTTAGCACAGATGGGCCAAGACGTTGACAAACCCGTGAGCCTCCCCCTGAGCAGTATCGGTGCGTTTAGGTTCAAGTTACAGCCCAATGTGTTCACGTTCTAATAGCGCCACCAAGCGGCTGCGCACGTAGGTACACCCGCGTTAACCTAGCCATGAAATAAGAGCATTTAAGGTCGGGGGGCAGGCAGAATCCCAGGCAGGGGTCGGCAACCTTTTTAAAGCAAAGAGCCATTTTTTCCTAAATATCTGAACCAAGATTTACAATGAGCTGCGATGGGCAGATAAAGGGGTTTGAGATACTATTTTTGTGATATAATGTGATATAAGTATATATGTATTTAACGCAAAAACAAAAATTCAATTACTTACAAAAAATAAAGGAAACCAATTTCGGGGGGCTTTTGAGTTTTAAATCACTCAGACGCGTAACAGCGTAAAGGTGACGAATAATACAATATTGTTAAGTTCTGTAGCGATAGTCGTCACCCTCATCCCTCCTTTCGTTCGGCTCTGCAGTCGCCAGCCCATCCCTCTCCACTTCACTACTGCTGTGCTGACGAGCATTGAAAATGTAGTCACAACTCAGCCGGCTATAATATGTAAACCGGAGGAAATATATTAAGACCTGGGAAGGCGTGGTGACGATTTACTACAAAAAGTATATGAAAGAATTAGGAATCCCAATAAATGTTGGAGCGTACATCGAATCTTATGGAATCAGATTTGTGCCAAATTATCAAGCAAAACTTTTTTGACATCAAGCAAAAACAAGGTTTCGAGAAGAAAAACAATCTCAGGTACTAAAGAAAACTCCGGAAAGCATATATACCATTTAACCGAAGTCGTAATCTCGTCGTAGAGAATGATTTTGAGGAAGATGTAAATTATGCAGTTAAAACATCACAGAAGCGCGCGATGGAACGCCTCATTCAGATATAGCTAAAGAAATTTCTAAATGAAAAATAATATTAACCCATAAATAAATAAATAATATTTACGAAAGTATTATCATAATTATGTTAAGGCATGAAAATGTGAATGCGGCTATCGTTCTGAGAAGAGCCGCAGGCACGTGGTCAAAGAGCCACGTGTTTCGCGAGCCGCAGGTTGCCGACTCCTGCCCTAAAGCATAAGCCCGGAACCCTCATAGACTTTGACGTCAAATGACAAGTTATTGAGTGCTAGAGGCTGCAGGGGCACGACATGGTATAAATAAGAACGAGATAAACGTTGCAGCAAGTCCTTTCATCTTGAAAATGGCAAAACATATTCCTTAGTATTGTGGGTTTGGGACTTTTTTTAAAGATTTGCACTTTTTTCATGGCCAGGGCATTTAAGGGGCAGAATTGCTCATTTGAACATATTTCAGCATCATTAAGAAATAACTAAAAGAAAATATGTTAATGTTTATTCTGCCAGGTAGCATGTGGCTCAGTGGGCTAAGCCTGTGTGCCTGTAATCACAAGGTTGCCGGTTCAAACCCAGTCTCAGCCTGTCTGTGGGTCCTTGAGCAAGGCGGATAACCCCCAGCTCCCTGGGCGCCCCAACAGGTGGCTGCCCTTAGCAGACAGCTTACTCTACAAGAGCAAGTTGAGGGAGGTGTAAAAACAATTTCCCCACGTCGATCAATAAAGGTATGTTATTAGCGCTTGGTAACCCTGTGTTTCATGGCACAATGCTATGAACTTTGGGTCATAGACAAATTTTGCAGAAATGTGTACTTATGGAAAGTGTGTGAAACTTCTCTCACAGGCATTTTGAGCCTCTCATGCCCTTGACAATTTGACAATGGGACAGTCCTGAGGCCTCAAGGACTTAGGAATGTGCATCAAAGTTTGCAGACTGGGCCGTACACCGCTCAATACTCTGAAAACATCTTTAGGTTAAATAGCTTAGAAATATAACCTCCAGACCATCTTTGAGACATCAGGTCAAACCCCATGTAGGTTGGACATCAGTTTTTAATGACACAAAACCCTCTCAATGAAAAGAACTAATTACAGTCCTGTTAACCCACTAGATAGCTGGCTTATGAATAGAAACGTTTTTTTTTTTTAAACAACAGATCTAATGTTAAAAAAAGATTTCACCACTGGGCACTTGAGCAAGGCCCTAAACCCTCAGCTCCAGGGGTGCCGTATGCAGGCTGACCATGTGCTGTAACCCCCAAGCTTACCCTCATCTGTATGTGTCTCTCAGGAAGTGCAAGATGGGGTAGGTACCCGTGTGGCTGGAGGGTCGCCGGTTCAAGCCCTGGCCTATAGATCCCCGTCTGTCAAGCCCTTAACTTCCTGGATGAATGGCTGACCCTGCACTTAAACCCCATGCATCACCCTCAGCTGAATACATGTGCTTCTCCAAAGACAGGACAATGGGATATGAAAAAAGAAGCATTCCAGCGTACTTAAATGGCAATGATTTAATTTTCATTCTATATACAGAGAAGGGGGTGTCACATACAAATGAGACAAGCAAGATAAATTACATTTCCATTTTAATGTATGTACCAAAGACCACAGACTCT
>JABFEB020000035.1:5094057-5117113 GCA_019775895.2 Stomatorhinus ivindoensis
TCTTCTTCCTCTTTGTTTTCCCTTTAGACACCGGTGTAGCTGTGCTCCCAGCATCAGCCTGGTCACTTGTTGCTCCTGAGGATTTCTCCAACATCTTTTTCTTGCCCTTTGATTTCGGTGCAGGTGTGGCTTTAATAATGATCTCGTCATCCTCCTCATCATCGTCGATTTTCAAGGACTTCCTTTTCTCCAGTACAGACGGCGTGCACACTGGCGTATCAGCCTGCCGACATGGCACAAAATCACATCACCTGGATGCTGGAAACCTGGAGCTTCTCCGTGTAAGTGGGCCTTCGTAGTCACAGCAACCACACTTAGTAATACAGCATACAGTGGTAAGAAATAACACGCTTCAGGAACACAGCGCTACATACATACATAAAATGCAGAGATATCAGATCCACTGTGGGCACATGGGTTTCACTGCATGCAAGCAGGCAGTGAGCTTAATGCACCTTTTTGCTGTCGGCACAGTTATCTTACCCAAAATGACAGACACACCTGGGGTAACTTTCACAATGCGCCACCAGGATGCAGTGATCGGACACACATTCCAGCTAAAGCTCAGGTTCCTTTCACACCCTCCCCCCACCACCACCACATAAAGCCTGGAAGGCTCGTGTTTTTTTACATATCTACTCCCTATGGACGGCATCCACACCAGACAGGTGTATCCTTTTTCAAATGGCAGAGTATAGGCTGTATAAGTCTTGCGTTACTCAAAAAATAAAAAGCAAAGGAATTTCCACACTTACCTGACTGCAGACTGATGTGTTGGCTTCTGCCGTCATCTTCCTCCTCTTTCCCTGCACTTGGGAAGCCTCCAGAAATGAAAATCACATGTCAGTTTTAATCTCATGGAATGGATTACAGCTCAGTTTTTTAGCAAGTCCCTTTACTAAACGGCACAGCTCAACACAGTGAAGGATCCACAGCCTTCATTTTATGCAAGTACCTGTCTGTAAAACTGTGTCCCAGCATTTGAAACATCAAAAAATTCAAAGATATTTCTAGCATTAATGGACTAACGCATGAGCTAAACACAGTCTGAAGGACAGGGAACATACGAATCCCGGGAAGTCGTAGTCGATTCCCTTCGCTGCAAGTCTCTTCCGCAGCTGCGCCTCTTTGTGCAGAAGGCGGCTGGTCATGCGCTCCACCTCCCCCGGCGTGTGCCTCTTATTGTAGCGTCTGACGGCTGGCTGTTGTGGCTTACGGAACATACGCTGGGACCCAACAAACAGCCGGGCGTGAACCTTCTCGGGTGCGACAACCTCACCTGTCCAGACACAAGCAGTAAAACATGCCTGAAACATACAGTACAAACTGATCTATATCTATACACAAATCCAACCCCCCCAACAAAAAAACTCAAACTTACATTTGATGAGTCTTTCCCCCATTAGGTAGTTGTTCATAGTTTCTGCAACAATCTTTGCCACTTCATCACATTCAAACTCTATAAAAGCATAACCTTTGCTTCCTCCTGTCTGCAATGCAGAAAGATTTAATGAATAGATTAACAAGTTTTTAGTAATGTTAAACCTAAACAAAGAAGGAAACGACATCAGAATGTCTATAATGTACAGTGCATTTCATTAAATACTGCAGCCTGTTTTGCTGTAGGTACATGGGTTTAATCACTCCACTATGCAAGCGGGCGATGAGCTTAATGTACCAACTTCCTGTGGGCACAGTAATCTTACCCCAGATAACGGGTATACCGGGGGTAATTTTCAGACTGTGCCACCTTTAACAACATAAAAAAACACCAGAAAAGACGGCAGCCCATGTTACCTTTTTGCTCCTGGACAGTCGTAACCTGGTGATTGTCCCGAACTGCTCAAAGTAGCCTTTAAGCTGCGGTTCAAAGAGGCCTCTTGGTAGGTGACCAACGTAAATCACCCCTGATACCAGGGATTCGGCCTGAAATACATTAAATGCGCCATGTAATCCGCATGGTTACACTTTAAACAATGGCAGACATTACATCATATTACATTTTTTTCATTTTAGAGAAAGTTACATATTGGAGGACTATATTAAGCAACGTATATTTTTGCAGACGAAGTGGACTTGAACAGCTTATACAGAGTATTTTAACTATTAACGACCAATCAACATTTACAGAGTCAGTGTTCCTTCTTCATCTAAAAACGGGGATTTTGCTACCGAACAGCGACCCCAATAAGAGATGTAAAGCAATATATAGCTTAAATCATATAAATCTTCACATAAACCGCGTCTTTCGTGTGAAGTATCTCGTTATGTTTCCCTCTATGACACGCACCATCTGCACGCCATGTGCATTAACTTACTTTTTTTGGTCTTTTCTTCACCTCTTGAACCTTCTTCTTAAATTCCACCTCCTGACTCGGATTCAGAGCTAGAAGGTTTTTCGGTGCATTTGTTACGGCAGACTCATTCCCGGCCATTGTAGAATTCGGCTAAAATATACACTATAATACGTCGCAATCACGCACCTACCACCTCCCAACTAAGCACGTTGTCCAACACGCTTAAGCGAAAACCAACGATATAATCCCTGCGGCGCGAACGTGGTTTCCGTTTAGTGCGTGTCTCTGGAGCGCCCCCTGTTGGTGGATGACTAACCGTGTTGAAACAGTTGCAGCATGGTTGTACTGGATTTCGATTTTCTGGAGAAGTGTTTGTGTCAGATAAATAACGGATGGATGGATGGATTTAAAAAAATCCATAAGTCTCGAATCAAAATAATAAGTATTAAATGTCTCCAGTGTTTTATTTGAGAGTTTAATTGAAGACTAAAACATCTCATCTAGGTCATTCAAAAATTCAGTAAATTACTCGGAATGATATTGGCTAATGGTCAGACTCGTTTATAAACTGTACATCCTCTTAAGACGGTTAGAGGGAGTGGGGGAGTTGGGGTAGTTGTCATTTAAATAGGCTAGACGTTTCAGGATCCTGGTAATTAACCTTCTCTTAACAGAGTGAATACAAGAAGAGCGGATTAAGGGCTGTACACTGCCAAAAAAAACTACAAAAATAATTTACTCCACGAGAAATGGGAGACCCGAGCAAGCAGAGTTTTCTGCTGATTGCCCAGCTTGATGTCAAAGGTAGGCTTACTGGTGTTCATAACTGAGTTATATGAACTATTGCATAAGTGGTAGTGAAATAGTGTAACAGAGTTGTAGCATTTAAATTCATTTAAATTAAATTTAAATTCATGTGTGTTAAGCGTAGGTTTATTGGTGATGTATAATATGTTACCTTAACTATCAAGACAATATTTAACCAAATTAAATTACATATTCTTTTGTGCTTTTTCCTCAACCGTTTTGATTATGAAAATATGTCATTAACTGCAGCATTTTAAGTAGCATATGTCAATATTTTTCCGGGAATGTTGTTTTATTCATCCAGCATTTCGTTGCATTTCTTTCCCCCAACGGTTTTAAAAGGTTTACATGTACAGTTATAACTGTGATATGACTATAGTTACGTTAAAATGATTGTATCCTTTCCAGTTCGAAATGAATAAACATAATTTTACCATTACAATGCTCTGCTGGTTTTTTTTCTGTGACTGGATATATAATTCTTTATTGGTTATTTGATAAAAAGCTTCGCACTACTTTGGTCGTGTAGCATGATCTGTATCAGAGTAAGAAAAAGGAACAATCGATGGATGGGTTTCATGCTGTGTAATAGACATGAAATGTTTTTTCACTGTAGAGGATCCCCTTTCTTGTCCACTAAAGAATTCCTCTCTTTCTGTGAATAAATGCAAGTGGTTCAATTTGATTTAAATATAATTTCATTTTCATGAATCAGATTAAGTACCACCCTGGAAAAAAACATAGAATAAGTGGGAAAGAGACATACACTTAACCCTAGGATTTAAAAAGCAGGAAATCTCGTGCACAAGCTCGTTTTAAATAGTTTGGGCAAAGGTGCAAGTATTCAACCCCCCCCCCCCACACACACACACACACAGACGCAAGTGCCTGATGGCAGATCGTAGGGTTGGTGTGAATAGAGTGCACTCTGATAATGTGCACCATTTATTTAGGCTGCACTAAAATAAACATGCTGTCTCTTCATGTAAAATGTAACATAAGTCTCAGTAAAAGAGGGGTCGCACCCTAGAGGGATGCTGTAGCTTTGGGGCTCAGGTGCTGTTCACAGCGTGTTTTCTCACCAAGACACTGTGCCTCAGAGAGAACATGTGCCATCTCCAGCATTGTCACTCAAACATCCCACTAAGATGACCCTGAATGTCTGCTCTAGCTCTGGCTCTTAAAGATGCAGGGAAGGGAAATGTATGGCTAGAAAAGAGGATTTACCCCTGATGTGTGATTCCTGATTCAACTAAAGGATCATGGTACATTTCCAGAAAGTGGTGTAAAATGGTCACATTGTTAAATTCAAAACCAATGGATGCTGCAAACACTTGAAATGCAGAATGATCTGTGTGTGAGCCTCCCCGAGGAAGGTGGAAGGCTGAAGGCTGCCGCCAATCCTGCAATTACAGCAGAAAATGTGCTAACATGTTCGATCATTAAACTCTAGACTCTTAGCACTGATGGCTTTAAACAACACGGTATGCTTGCTGATGTAGCTCTCTGCATAGGTATGTTTATAATTGTAACCCAGCTGTTTTCCAACACTTAATTTATTTACCCAAGACTGTATAATGCAATGTATTCACATGGCCTTCTTCATGAATATTTTTAATAATCAATACAGCTTCTGTATTGATTATTAAATACCCTTTGACTTTGAGGAGGAGATCAGGGGCCAGTTGCACGAAACACCTTAAATTTTCCCCTTAAGTATGACACTTAAAGTTTAATTTCTCCTTAGCTAAGGGATTTATTTAAGGGTATTGCAAAGAACCCCTTAAAAGGTTTCCTTAGTTAAGGTATTTACAACATTGAAAGACGTTTTGTAAAATTGTCCCGTTTCCATGGAGACAGTTCATATGCTTGCTCTCGCGCCTGCTTGTGATATCCGTTATCGCTTCACAAAGTTACTCACAAAGTAAAAAAATGGGAGAAAAGAAGACAAGAAAGCCAAATTGGTCAGAGGAAGAAAATATTATACTTTTGGAGGAATACAATAAAAGAAAGAACATGTTAAAAAGTAAATTTGATCCGCAAATAACAGCAAACAGAAAACAACGAATGTGGAAGGAAATTGCAATGAAAATTAATTCAAGAAGTCTGCATTATGCTACAACGTTAATTATTTTATGCTCATGATTGGAAACTAACTGAACATTGATTGAATATTAAATTGTTTTCTTCATTTTGTACGGGACCTTGAATCCTGATGTGTATCCCGTCAATCACCCCACACACTCTTGGGAAGCCGGTTACATTAAAGAAATGTGTCGCTATTTCATCCTCTTCTTGTTTAGAGGGGAATTTCACTACAGTGTTCAACAGCCGGGCAATGGCGTTTGAAATTCGCTGAATGACGCGGCACACAATTTATTTGTGGACATGAGATACATCGATTATTACAGCCCGGAACGATCGAGCCCGTAGCATAAAACCGCAGAGCAAAACAGCTGGGAGAGCACAGCTTCGGATTGTGGAGTGATCCAACTGTAGACAATCGGACAAATCATAAATTGACTGCCGGTGAAATTTATAAAGCAAATCAAATCGTATCTAAGGGGTCGCGGAAAACTCTTTTTGGGATGCGCTCATTTTCGTTATTTATTATCATAAACTCGGCCATGTTGCAGTTAAGCTACGGTTAGAAGTACCTTAATTTTTTTCCCTTAGTTTGGTTGCTAAGGTCTTTTGTGCAACTGTTAAGGGATTCCTTAAGTACAAGACCAAGATAAGTAGAAAAACTTAAACACTTAAAGAGAAAATGAGTTAAGGAAACTTTAAGGAGGAGACTTAAGGGAGTTTTGTGCAACCAACTTTATTTTAAGGAGACCTTAACTCGGACTTTAAGGAAAATCTTAACTTAAGGTGTTTTGTGCACAGAGGAGGGTACCCTGGAAATCAGATGAAGTCCCTGTACATCCAGAGTGCACTGTCAGAAAAAGGTACCAACTTGTATGTTTGCTTGACTCTTGGGCTCTAACCCCAAGGGCCTGCCAATTGTACCCTTAGCTGTAGGTCATTGTGCCTTCAAAGGTGCAGAATTGGACTCTGAGGAACAAACCCCAAGGTACAAATGACATTAATGTACCCTCAATGGTACAAAATAGTTCCTCATAGTCCATTTCTGTACCTTAAAAGGCACATTTACCTACAGCTAGGATACAATTGGCAGACCCATCAGGGTACAACCCCAGTGACAAGCAAAGGTACATATTGGTGCCCTTTTGTCTGACAGTGTGAATGTAATGAGCTTCTCTCCAGGTTACCAAGAGTCACCAGTGATGTGATTAGAATAATTACAATGCAAACAGTTATAATTAATTACCTTCACAGGAATACACAGAATTACCGCAAAGCTACTTAATACTGATAATAGCAAATTTAGGAAATAAAGATTGCATGATATATATATATAATTAGGCTGTTTTTTGTAAATATTCCTGTAATTTGCTGAAATTACTTGTTCTGGGGGAGTAAGCATCACAACCGTTGAATGGCAGAGGGATCGTGTGTCACCTCAGCTGTAAATGAGGTTAATGGGGACAGAGGCGCCAGCTTCCCTCTGCCTTTGATGCCGTAAATGTTTCAGATTTGGCTCAGTACTCATATAGGAATAACACCAGATCATTTAGACAAGGTCAGATGGTGATTGAATCACCATGAGAACCTTCCATGACTTCCATTGGCTTGCCTGATGGTCTGATTGTTGGATGAAACGTCTGTCCTCCAAGCCCAAAGTGGGCACAGGTCAATGCCTTCATTTGTGTGTGTGGGGGAGGGGTTGGGTATGTCTATATGGCTGCTCCATTGCAGATGTTTCACAGATGGAAATAAGAAAAACAGTCAAAATATTTTAAAAAGGGTGGGAAGGATACACAAACGTCGCTGAGTTTTTCTTCCAGGACGCCAAATCCACAGGCCCATTGCTGAGGTCTATAGGTGTGGCCTGTGTGTTTACTCACTTGCACACCTTTTCTGTCACCTTGTCGATTTGTTTGGAACAGAACAGAAAACCTTTTTTAAACCATGTGCAAATCATCTCCAGCATACGCTGGGCAGTACATCACCTACCAGCTCCCGCCTGACTCCACCTCCCTCTCCTGCTCTTAGACCTGTTCCGGGCAGCGGCACATGCAGGACCCAGTGACACGCTGAAGCTTTACAACCTCAAGGGCGGCAGCATCAACATCTCCCCCCTGATGGAGCCCAACAGCCTGCACTGGCACTACAAGCTGGAGGTGGTGGCTGCAGACTGTGACACTGAGCCTCTAGATACTCTCTTACGCCAGCAGGGCTAGCATGCCTAGCTAAGCTAAGCTAACATTTACTCAACTACAAGCTGGTGTTACACTAAACTAAGCTAACATTTACTCAGCTACAACCTGGAGGTGCTGAATGCCGACTGTAACAGTGAGCTTCTAGGTATTCTCCACCATGATGAGAGGGCTGACACCATACTACACTAAGCTAACTTTTACTCAATTACAAGCTGGAGTTACCATAAACTAAGCTAAGCTAAACTAATGTTTGCTCAACTACACGCTGGCGGTGTTGGCTGTGTACTGTAACAACAAGCCATTAAGTATTCTCTACCATGGCTGGAGGGCCGGGATGCCATGTAAAGCTACGCTAAGCTAACATTTGCTCAGTTACAAGCTGGAGGCGGAGGCTGCAGACTGTAACAATGACCTGCTAGGTATTCCCATCCTTGGCAGGAGAGGCAGCGCTACGTCGCGTTGCATCATGATGGGCTAATGTGTATCCAGCCTCAGATAGAGTGCATTTAGTTTCAGCTAATGGTCACAGTTCTTAGTGTCAGAGGTCACAAAAGTAAATGAATCAATAAAAAACCAATGAGATGTTATTATAGCCATTGTAAGAATGATTGCTAGGTACATAGTGTTGTCATGAAAAGCTGTCTGGAGCTGTAGGCCCCTCTAATTAACATAGCTGCATTAGAAGAGGCAAAGCAGACCCTGGAAGAGCAGAAATGGTTATCACAGGGTGTGGTGTTACAGGTGCCGCCGAGCTGGCCATGGGCTTGGGCTTGGGCTTGATCCCTCCCTCTTGGAGAAAAGGTGAGTCTCAATCATAGGTAAAGTATGAGAAATGTGTGCATTTAACATCTCAATCAGATAAAACATCAATAATTCAATCTTACTCAAATTTGCCCAGATGGGCTTGATCAATGTTTGTTTGAAATGATGGAAGTAATGAATATGCCTGTTTAACCGGATTTTCTTACAATTGCTGAACAGTCTATTATATAAGACATCCACCTTCCGTAATCTCATGGCAAGGAAAATTAAATTCATGATTAGAATCTTACCCAACTATCCTTATAAAAAATCAGTCTAAACTAGTAAAATGGTCAAATTTAAAGTATATATATCCCAAAAATGAGGCTAAAATTCCTGCCTTCCTTCATAATATGCAGCATCGGTGCTTGAGTGTGATTGGCTTAGACTGGCTTAGATGGGCTTTTCAACCGAAAAAGTGAAGCTTGCATGTGATTAGCCTTCCCGTCCGCCCACAGACTGTCGAGCACCTGAGCTGGCTAGGCTTGTCAAAGAGCTGTCGGAAGGCACAAACAAGCCATCGCCCTTCTGCCACAAGAAGACAGCGTGCAAGATACAGGAGTGTGAGCACGTGTGAAGAGCTCCTGCAGCTAAGGTGAGAAGGCTCTTCTCTCTCCATCACTGCAGTCACTTGGACGCTCTGCACAGCGGCGTTATTCTGGACTATTGTCACACATAAGGTTGATTTATACTTCTGTGTATAATATACACCATTGGTAGCCTTGTAGCCACGTATCCTACGCTGCAGCCTGACGCTTGTAGCTTTTGCGGAGGTGCATGTCAGGCTACGACGTTGGATACGCAGCAACGGTGCCTATTCCGTGCCAACAGCATGGGTTCTACGTAGAAGTATACATCAACCATTACCTGTACATATTAATGCTTTCCGCTAGCTGACCTATAAGCAGGTAGCCACTTAGTCTTTGTGTATCAGGACATCAATCTGACCGGCTTCCTGATTACCAAGGAAGCAGTGTAACGGACCTGTGTGCCTAGTTCCTGCTTTTAATGCCACAGCTCCTTGCAGGTGACAGTCAGCCTCAAAGCCCTCACCTTCAACTACTGGTGCGTTCCCATCCCCAGCAACTGCTACTGTGACACTGTCACACCCCCTCCCAAATACGTGCCTTCGGGCTGATAGCACCTCCTCCCCCAACCTGACCCAAACGCATTCAGGTTCCTGGTCACCAGCTGAATTAGAACTCAAAGCCTTTTCCCATTAGCATCGTTAGTCTCCTTGTTAAGAATTTTAACAAAGGCCACATGGTTGTGCAGCAGGTTTGTTTAGCAGGCCTCAAGCTCCTCCAACCTCAGCGCCCCCGACCTCTAATTGGATATACCGTCATCGTGACATTATTCATGCTTCCTTACCCTCTCAGTTTCTTAGGCACAAGGTCAGCGCTGCTTCGGTGCTTTGCTTAAGGGGGTTCACTGGGTTTAAGGGCCGGGGGGGCCGACGGCTTCAAGCCTGAGTGCGACACATACAGAAGGTAGCGTCCGCGACTGTGGCTTCAGCGTGATTGTGATCCCGAGAGCAGCACCTTTGATGGGTGAAGGGCCTGAAATTATGTGTTCCTTCCACGTTAGCCATAGGTCTCATATCAATATGAATAGACCTCTCTTTGTTGGCCATCATGCATGGAAAGGAGGAAAACACTACAAACAAACAAGGAGAAAACATGACAAACAAGGAGAGCAGCAAGAGAAAGGACGATAAAACATCCTCCTGACCAGATCTTTTATATTAATGTAGAGAATGCGCCAGTCATTTTCTTTCACAATTAAAAAACCAGACACGTTTATTAAAGAGGGTAAAATGGTTACCCTTGAAGCCTGTTGTGTTTTTAAATGTTTTTCTCCTTTTGTGAGGCCTACCAGGCATGAAAAGAGAGCCACATTGCAGCTATGCAAGTAAAACATCACATATGGTCGCACTAGGCTGCGGAGGGCAAAGGGACAGCTTGGATATCTTGTGTCATATCTTAGCCTTAAATGGGGCATATGTGTTTGGACAGTTATCAGCTGTAAGTTCTGCACTGCATAGTGAAAAGGTAGCTGGTGGGTAAAGGCTGTAACACCAGATGACACCAGGGCATCACCGGGACGATAGTGCAGCCTTCTGGTGACACGTTGCCGTTGTTTGCAGGCAGCGGGAGGACGCGGAGATCATGGTGCTGCTGCGGGTGATGTACAGCAACCAGGACTTCATCTCCATGTTCAATATGGGGCTTGAGGTCCAGCAGCAGCCTGATGTAATTTTGACCAGCTGAGGTTCATTAGTTTTGATAGTGATATTTTAGCCCAACCCCTCTTTCATCACTATTGAAGTTATGGTACAATGAAGTTCTCACCTTATCATAGCTGACTGGGGATGGACATCGAGGTCAGACCACGTCTGCTATGTGATGATCACTACTCTGGACACAGGAATCAATTCAGGACCCCACCTCCTAGCCAAATAATCATTATGCTTGTATTATAATTAAAGTTGTCAATACAACACTGTAAGTGATTTGGTGTATTATTTTAGTCATCAAGTTAATTAATTGTCAGAGTAACTGTCAGTTTCGGTTTAAACGTTAGGGTGTAGAGATCAAATTTGTGTGGCGCAGTTGGCTTTTCTTTATATTATAACAAGTAATATGCACAGATTGACTGCAGAAGGAGCCTGTGGATTTCTGTGTATGTGTGATAAGGCAGATGCTGGCAGATGCAGATGCATGGACTGATCTGGCTGACCGACCCAAGGAGTAAGATGGACGGTAGTGACCTGCTGACCATGCTCACCTTCAGTGTCTGCCATGACCTGGACTACAGTGGCCACAACAATGCCTGGCAGGTGAGCCAGGCCCAAGCTGGGCTCAGACACGTCTAACCCCTGTGAGCACAGAGGAAGTCTTCCTGAATTTAAATAGCTGACAGTCAAACACTATAGCATATTGATTTGTATGTTCTAATAGTTATCATACAAGTAAAGCAAACTGCATAATATTCTTATAAATTTCCCAAAAACAGGCATAAATTTATGCTTGTAGGAATTCATAAGTCATCCATCCGTCCATGATTACTTTTAATGACACCAACATCACGTGAAGTTTGAAGAGCGTAATTTCTGGAAGCAGAAGCTGCACCGCCGTGAGTCTTGGGGGGATTGCAATAAGCTTCCCGTCTTTCAAATCAACACCTGCACGGAGCTGGTTCTCAGGTACAGTGACATCTCTCCCCTGGAGAACAACCACTGTGCCGTGGCCTTTGAGATCCTGGAGAAGGTGAAATGACACTGTGTCATGTTCTGCGCATGTAGTGAACAGCACATCACAGCAGGACACATGGTTCAAAACAGGGATAAAACTGACCTGTTTTGCCGTTTAAAAGATGACTAGATTAGTTCAAAAACTGAAGTAAATTATAATGGATTATATGCAAACAGACCATATTTGAAGTGGTAGTAGTGAGAATAGTACAATTAAATGGAGTGTCTAATTTTCTGGCACCAACAATGAGAAATGATTTTGGTAAATTACTGAATTATATTTAGTTTGCACTTACCATGGCTTTCTATTTATACAGCCAGAAAGCAATATTTTCAGAAACATATCAACTGAGCAGTACAAAAGGATAAGAGAAGGCATCATTAAGTTTTTTTGTTTCATTTTTTTTCTAGTGTCATTCTTTGAGTGCACTTCCTGCAGTAACTTTATAGTGGCTATTCAGAACAGTCACAGCAAGGCTGTCTAGCGGGAATTGAGATAAATTCACATTGTGCAGTTACCCTATAGCTGGGACTGCCTTAAGCCTGGTTAGCAGCCTGTAAGGCTACCTGCTGCTTATACACTGAGGTGAAATCAGTCCTTCGATGTACAGTACTAGTCAAATGTTTGGGCACACCAAGCAGCTTTAAAGGAGAATGATAGTGTTATATGACCTGACCACATGACCTAAACACATTAGAAATGGTTTTGGAGGAGTCTGACCAGAGTGTGAATAGTGGCAAATGAATGCTCAGCATATGTGGGACCTCCTTCAGGACAGATGAAAATGAGTCCCAGGAGGCCACTGCATGAAACTGGCACAGAAGAGACAGTAGCATCAATTAGTTCCTGGAGCAATTGGGCTTTAGGGCCATGCTCAAGGACCCAGTGGTGGGTTTTACTTTGCTGACCCAAGGATTTGAACCAGTAACCTTCTGATTCTCAACCCACAGAGCTGCCCCCCCCCCCAACAAATTAATCTTTGGTTTAATACTTTTTTTGATCAGTGTGTATATGTTATTTTATAGTTTTGGTGTCTATATAATTATTCTAAAATATAGAGAATAGTACAAATAAATATTTGTATGAATAGGTATGTCCAAACTTTTGAGTGGCCCTGTACATCCACCTGACTGCCATTTCAGGTGCATCTTGGCGACCGACATGGTGAAGCACAACGAGATCCTGAACAAACTGAAGTTCCTCCTGCTTGCATTAGACAAACAGCGGTGGAAAATGGCAGTGCTTAGCACAACGAGAATAACTGGGGGTGCAACTGGCAGTGAGTTCCTTTGAGTAATATTAAAATGCTTACTGCATTTTGGGCATCATACTGTGTGGTGTACAGTAATGCAGGTGTGATGACAGAGCTTCATGTTGTACCTCAGCTTTGGAGGAATGTCACAACACAAATGTGACATTATGAGTGCATATTTGAGCCAGCAAATATAAGCACATCATTGGTTATCTGAACCCATGTGGATGCCAAAACAGCTTCCGATAGGACCACAGATGGCTGATGCACTTCCTGCCTCTTGCGTAGCTTATGATGATCATGATTAAGGTGGGCGACATCTCCAACAAGCCACAGCCTACGGATGCAGTTCTTTAACCAGGTGGGTGTCAGACAGACACCTGGTTAAAGGGTCAGGGAGCAGGTAATGTGGTGCTCATGACCTGTAATCAAAAGATTGCTCTTTTGTGGCCTTGGAGAACTCCTCTGCAGGTCCTGTTCTTGTACCTAATCTGAATTCACAATGGTAAAATATTATACTGATAGTCCACATGTGGCTTTGAGCATAACTGCCTGTACATTATACAGTAAAATACAGTTTAGCTGTAATTTTGCTTCCAGGATGTTCTTGCTGCATTAAGATTAGCTGAAGTGGAATTAGATGCCATCTTCCCTGTTTTCCCCTTGATACACCTTCTTAAGAAGAATGAAGGGCGAGAGGGAACAAGACCATTGATGCAATACTGGTTATTTCCAAACTGACCACTAGATGGAACCATGCCAGTTGTATTCTGTGGAATAGCACATTGCTTTGCTGTACTGTGAATGTTGTGTACATATCTACTGCAGTGCAGACTGTTGCTGCCTTACAGTGTTCAGCCTGGGTATCTTCAGTTTTTCTGTCGTTTTCAGATGCCAGGTGACATATGGCACTGACGTGATCACTACTTCTCATTTTTTTCTTAATCTCTTTTCCATTCTTCTTGGATCCATCCCTCAAAACGCATGTGAATCGGTCACCTCTTCTCCTGATCTTCTCATCCCTCCGTGATGGAACAGTCAGTCCAAATAGTACATACCCATTTTTGCTTTTGTTATGTCAACAATTGACAATGATATTTGCTAAACTAGTCAACAATGCACTTTAGCAACATGCTTACACTCACAGTCAGCTTCCTGACTGCACTGAGGAATGTGTCTGCAATGTTTTTGTGCCTTATCAGTGAAGCATCATAGTCTGGCCATTATTTGCTCCTATAGGAGCATTTCTTCCAACAGTACAATTAACTTTGACAAAATAGTAATTTATCCATCCATCCATCCATCCATCCATTTTACCAGACCTGCTTTTCCTGTATTACCACTATTAATCTGTCTGTCACTGAACAGCTGAGCTGTAATTTTGGTAATTCAGCTTGGGCTGCTGACTGATTTCTCATTACTGTAATAATTCATTTTAGTCTCGATCCTGTCACGAGGGTGAATTTGTCAGCATCAATGGTGCTCACTGCTCAGCTACACTTTGCATTAGAATCTGTCACCATGGGATTTTAATGGTCTTTTTTCGATGTTGCACTTAAATGCATTTAGATCAAGAAACACAATTACTCCCAGGTTTAGCAGCTGAGGGAAGCTCTCTGATGTTCATGGTGTATATGGTCCCAGTCTTCACTAAGACTCCGTACTATGGCTGGCGTGAGCTTGGCACTCGAAGGCCTGTACAGTGTTCTGTAGGGGATACCGAGTGATGGCTGGGCTTCGAGATGCTGGAGGCCTCTGCTTGTTCCCGGAAGGTTAAAACCCAGACAACAGTTCAGGGCCTCACTGTAGTGACAATGTATCAGCTTACTATATCATCTCTACAATCCCACTGGCAAAGATCAGCCAGTCCGCATGACTGGGCTTAATTAGGTCATCCAATTATCAGCTCCAGTTCCTCTACTGTACTGTAATATTTTTTGAATGCCTCCACTGCAATACTGCCCGTCATCACATTCACCTTGGAGGATGAAAACGAGGGTCCAAGGTCAACTGCAGTTATAACACAGCTGATAGGTATGCATCATCCATCTATGAAGACAGTAAAATCCATTCTCCAACCAATTATCCAAACTGGTCTTGTGGGAATCCTGGAGCCTCGGCTGGGAAGCACGTGGCTCAAGGCAGCTGAACGTCATAGATGTAATTCCAGTCCATTGCAGGGTATAGAAGTACAATGTTATTTTGAAAGAAAAGGTATCAGCAGTAAATTTGCTCGCGCATGATGCCTGCTTCCCCCAAGAAGCTGGCTTCATATTTTTTCATAATGTCTCTTTCCAGAGTGTCAAGGAAACGCTGGAGGGGCTTCCTGTCACACCTTTGGACAGGGACAAAGTGACCAAGCCGTCCTCTCATATCAGCTTCATCCATTTCATCCTCTTTCCCCTCTACACTGAACCAGCCAACCTCTCTGGAGGTTAGAGGGGCCCTTCCATCCACGGGGGCAGTGCAGTGCTGATAGTCTTCATGGTTTCTCACAGGCCTGTGTAAACACCATGAAGTCAGCAGTCACAGTTGAATGGGAAATGATGGTTGAGTGCACTTATCCCATTACTAAGGCATACAGACTTTTGGGTTGGGCAGTTGGTCACCTTTGACCGGACCTGAGTATTCGCTCCGTCTAGCCACTACATTTGTTTAGTGATCAGTGAAATTAGTGACAGTGTTATGAAGGCAGCCATCACTGGAAAATGTGATTTTCTTTTTTGGACCTTTTGGGGGGTGGGTACACCACTCAGCCACTCTCCCTGCTCTGACACATGTGTTCCCTAGCAACACATCATCCACCCAGTGCAGAAGGCCTTGGACTACTACACCGAGATGGTGAAGGCCCTGGAACAGGAGACGCAGAACCGGGCCCAAAGGGACAACAAGGTGGCCAAAGCTTAGGGGATGCTGAACACCCAGTCAGATCCACAGCTGAAGGCCAAGTGCTCCAGCTCCAAAGCAAGTGCTGAACTGTGATGTCCTCCTTCTACAGACCTAAGGGCAATGCAGGCTTTGGCAAGCACCCCATTGGATTACAGCAAGATCATGCTGAAGATGTAAATATGATTAAATATGAATATCTGGGCTTTGCATTTTAATATCTGTTCCACTTTGAACAATGTTAATTACCCATAAGCCCCTCAGTTCATACTGTGATACAAAAGGGGGAAAAAATAAAATAAACTTCATAAAACAGTTATGTGGTATATTTTAAAGGCAGGCTATGCAGATATTAAAAGTTTAACCTATAGAGCCCTGTACAGAAGTAAGCTTTATCATAACAAGAGGGGTAGCCCATATTATATATTCACCAGTGAGTGATTCAACCCCACAACTTAGTGTAAGTGATCATAATGGATTCAGTTTAAATGGTAAGCAAAGCCATAGTACGTATAAAACCAGTGGAATAAAAGAGTAGTTGAAACCAACTGTCCTGGTATTCTATTTGAGACTTCAACTAGGAGTCTGACAGACGAAAAGGGGTGCCAGTGAATGCCAGTGCTGTCTGTGTCAGGTATCCCTGTTCATTAATTAGACAGGCACTCGTTTGAGGTGACTAAGATTACTGATGTCTAAGCATCCCACCAGAAGAGATTAAAAGTAATTGATATGTTACATGGTCTGCATTTACAGAGTCTGGCCTACAGACTTGTTTGCACAGCATTGCTAAGAAGTAGGAGGCTGTGGGGTCCCTAAGAGACCTTCCTGAGTGTAGGCCAGTTTGCACACATGTGAAATGCTGATCACATGTGATCAATCATGAGCCAAGAAGGAAACATGCCTCAGTCCCATGGATGACAATATCTGTGCCCAGTTTCAAAAGAGACATCCATCCAGCTGAATCTGCACTTTTTCGCAGGTCCCAGTCCTGTGACATTATACCACATGATGCAAAGTCTTCCAAGGAGGCACATTTCTCACAGATTGTTATGCCAAACACCACATGACAGTATTTCCTTGCTGCTCTATACCACAAGCAGAAGCTTATGGTTTCTACTCCACTGTCTATGCCTGTCTGCAATACCTACCAGTTTCATGGCCGAGTTTTATTTATTTCCGTTCACCCTGAGAAGGTCTCACCAGTGGTGTAATTCCATACCTCCGATCAGGGACAACCCTAAAATGATGTCACCTCACGGTAGGGCAGGCAGTGACGCAGGATTCCAGCATATCCTACGATGACATCAGCAATGTCAAAATGAAAAGAAATAATGGGAAATGATGGCTGAAGCATTGCTATCAATAGGGCATCCTGGCATTTTAACGTTAATCACCATGAAGGAGATGGAAACATTTAGCATAAAGACCCAGCTGTGTGAGTGAAACTCACGTACATTTCAGAGGAGGGAGTAATACTGGTAAGACAGGCAGCTTATTGGAGGCAGAGTGGCCACACAAAGGCCATGATGGGAGAAAGGGGCCTTATATGAAAAGCCTTAGACAACAGTATTTCACATTTGTGTTCTTTAAATTTACAATTCACAATATCTTTCATGGAGGAAATATGAACTTTCTGTAAAATACAGGAAAATATATTTAGCAGTTTAAGATAGAGGGACATTTCAGATGCAGAGTTATTGACACATTTATAAATATGTACAGAGTGAAAAGACTGCAGAAGGGCATATGTTTCTGGCCCATCAGACACTGTGACTCAGCACCAGGGCTGTGACATAGTGATTTCCCTCTTTCAGGTAGACTGTGCTTGACAAGGTACATAAATATTGCTATAAACCATCTATAGTGTTTGTGTAACACATGATGCCAAACATAAACAACTGTAACAGAATAAAGCATTTTTCAGTAGAGGTGAGGATGGGCTGCTGGGAATCAGCACCTCAGTACAGTGCTGTACTGATGATATGCTTGTTTTAAAGTGCCCAAAACAAAAATCTGCACTCGTAAATTACAGATTACAGAGATATTTACGGTAAAACAAACGAGCGATCAAACGTACAGTGTTGTACAGTGTATGTTGCAAACTGATGATCCACTAAATGAAGACTGCCAGTGGAGTATGAAAACAGGTGACTTAGACTTCTCATAAAAAATTAAAAACACTTCATCACTATCAGAGACAGAGAGACTTGTCAAAGACTGCACAGTACCTCCTGGTCACAGACTGTGTAGATGCATGTACCATACATCACCACTGGGGGGCCTCAGCCCAGGTTATCTGTAAGTGCCATATGAGGGAGTGGCTGCATTAAGCCTAACTAGCACTGAGCCACGAATTTCCTGTAGTTGTTTGGCTTTACGACAACTTGCAGTTAAATAAAAAAAGAGTATGAGAAGTGCTGCCTGATATATTTCATTCAACAAAGGAAAAAGAAAGAATCTGTTCTTTGTGAATAAGCTACATACAGTTTTACACTTGTTTGAGCATTCTCACTAACGTAGGTCTATTTTACAATCATGCTCTTCAACAGAAGTAACTTTTTGTGGCAGCAAGTAATTCTTCGAGTTGAGGCCAGCGGAGTCCCCTAACAGGTCTGCACGTCAGGGCCACAGCACAATTCACTGAGGACTGCCGTCTTCCTAGCATGGACAAGCTACAGCTAACTGGGTATTTTGAGGTTCCGCTCAGGCTCAGGAGCGGCTCTGTGCCGTGTTGATCATGATGTTTGGGAGCGCATTTCGCCTCTTCCTCCAGGGCCCCAAGTCACGAGCGTACCGCCGGATCTGCCGGAACCACTGCTGGGTACGGGCCTTGTCCGCGGCGCGGAACACAAAGGCCTCACGGGGAATGTCCAGCAGCTCGAAGGTGTCGTCACACTCGGGGTCCGAGGACACCACGCAGTTGCTGAGCCGGATAGGCTCCCGCAGCACGGCAAACTTGCCGCTGCTCTTGTCCTTGATTAGCACCAACACGCCGTCCCGCACAGGCTCCAGGGACTCCATGCCGTCAGGGGGCCCGTCGCCTGGCCTCTGCGTGTGCACCATCAGCAGGCTTTGCACGTTCTGGAACTTGAGGGCCCGGCTGCCCTTCTTCACCCACTGACCGTCGGCCGGCTGAGCCAGCTGCAGCGGCCCCTCCATGACGAAGCGTGTGCTCTCCCGCGTCCAGCCCACCGTTCGCATGGACGCCTCGCGCATCTCGACATTGGCGGCCTCGCGATTGCGCCGGCTGTCCCGGCGGAAGGAGCGCAGAGACCAAGGGGTGCCCTCCTGCCTCGTCTTGGTGTTGATGTGCTCCAGGTGGGCCTCCACATGGCTCTTGGCCTCACGCAGGCGCCCGCGGTCCGGGTGGCACTCGCCAGTGGCCTTGCTAATGCGACTCAGCAGCAGTGGGTACTTGGTGACACGCTGCAGCGGGGCCATCAGGAAGGAACGCAGGTTCATGCGTCGCAGAGCCGTGTTGTCATTCTGCGAGACGTCTAGGAAGATCCTACAGAAGAACAGAAGATGAAAAGGTGAATCTGCAGGGGGGGCAGCCACCCTGATATCAGAGTTCAGCTGAAAACGATCCTCTGCTTATAAATGAATCGAGAGGCTTGGCCTACTCCCTGGGGGGCCTGTAGATGGCACTCCCGGCCTCCTACCTGAGAAGCTCCTTTTCCTTCTCCAGGCCATTGAGCATGTTGATGGAGGCGGACTGTTGCAGGCAGTAGGTCTGGAAGGCAGGCAGCATGGTGACAAACTCCAAGAAGATCTCGCCTATGCAGACGGTCTGCAAGTCTTCATCACCCTGCACGCCAAGTCATCACACACACTCAGTCAGCCCTCAGATGGTCCGCGCACCAGGCATTACCGTTACAGGGCAAAATACAGGGTTATCATGCAACTGTGAGAAACAGCAGGGGAAGACTCCACTCTGCCATTAACTCCGTTGCTGATTTTATTTGGTAGGCTAGGCTGCATGTGTCAGTGAATGTACTGCCCTCGAGGTTAGGGTCCATGTTTTAGGGAATGTGCTGTTCTTGGGGTTAGGCTGTGTGTGTTTCATGGAACGTGCTGCCGTTAGGGTAAGGCTGCATGCTTCATCGAATGTGCTACCTTTGGGGTTAGGCTGCCTGTTTTAGGACATGTGCTGCCCTTAGGCTTAGGCTGCGTGTTTCATGGAATGTGCTGCTCTCTGGGTTACGGTGTAAGGGTTAGGGATAGGCTAAGAGTTCACCTGATCAAAGGCACGATCAATGCTCTCCTGTAGGCGCTCTGTGAACTTCTCATTGACATCGATGAGCTCCTGCACATTGCTGAAGACCACAACGAGCTGCTCAGCAGTGAGCAGCCCTGCACCCTGCATGGGGCTGTAGAACTCCTCCTTAATGATGCGCAGGTCTTCACCGTAGCTTGCTTCAGTGTTCAGCAACTCCAGGATTGCCTCCTTGCGTTCCGTGCGCTGCTTTAGACACCGCTCACACATGCCATCAGCCCGAGCCGGCTCGCTCCGACTGCAGTCAGGGCAGGGCCCGTGGATCCGCCACATCCCAAACTGGTCACTAGGCTTCTCCCAGGACCGAGTCTGCTCAGAGTCCACATCACTGTCCCCCCGCTCAGTTCTGGTCACCGGTCGAGCTGCCCGCGGCTCCTCCTCATCTTCTCGCTCGTCACCCAGGCCGACCACGCCGCTGTCAGCACTCAGGCTGCTGACGTCACTCCAACGCTGCTGTCCCTCCCCGGCCATGTCTCCCGACCGTGCCTCAGAAGCGGGCCCTGCAGAAGGGGTGCGAGCGCCTGTCAGGCATGCAGGTATTGGCTTCCATGCTGACGGGAGTGAGAATTACTACACGTGTATTACATGCACACAGAAGGGCCTTTTCGTTTGCTCATTTATTCTACTATTCAACAAGCACAGCGCATATAGACTAAGAGGGAATTAAGTAACAGAGAGAAAGGAGGCAGCAATGCATGGGGCCAGATGTCATGTGAGATGCGGACATTTCGAGGACACCGTAAAAACATAGAGAGATGTGTAAATGGAGCAGGTTTCAGCACAGTCAGCACCGAAAGTAAGCAGAGCCTATAACTCCAGAGAGAACCGGGCCCTGGCACTGCCCTGCTACACACGGCACCTCTCCAGGAGCAGCAGGGTTAAGCACCACCCTGACACAATGTGGGCGGCCATTTCCAAGGAGAAGAAATTCGACACAGAGGCTACTCACTGCTGTCCTCCTCCTTGTCCCTCCGTAGGCTGTGCAGCCTTGCAGCCACTGCAATCTTCATCTCCAGCTGTTTGCGCTTGGCGGCGTCTGCCGGCATTGGGTCACTGAAGTGGGGGCGGAGCCGGCGCTCCCGCTGAGCCCTCGCCGACTCTGGCGGCTCATAGGCCGCGTCCGAGCTGGACCGCCTGCACCCTGGGCTGGATGGCTGTCGATAGGCAGAGAGACCCATAAGTCAGAGCGATTGGTGGGTGACGCTGGATAAAGGAACACTCAAAATGCTATCAGGACGTATGAGCACATACAGGACAGCATGGAAACATTCAGTGGTGATCTCTCTCGCTACACCAAGGGAGACTACCTGCCTGTGTTGTATGGAAGCATTTGGGGATAACAAAAAGATCATGCATTTTAATGTCAGCCAGACTCCAAATGCACCCATCTCAACATAACGGACAGAAATAACACACTTCCGATACTGCTGTAATTCATAATGTGTGCAGCGCCTTTCCCAAATGCGGTGCTCTGACTGTGACGTGCAGCGGATAAGACCAGCTCCTAAAGAACACGGCTGTTTCAAGGTGCCTCGGAGACACGCTAGGGGCTGAATTCATACGGACCCGAATGTGAATTCGTGACACACTCCAGGGATACCATAATATTAATCATTTCTGAGAAGAGTGATAATGGAAGCTGCCGTTTCAGGCTTGTGAGGGGGACATGGGGACACAGAGACTCACCGACTGACTAGCTGACCTCCACTGAGGACAGATGACATGCATGCAGAACACTGCCATGTTACCACAGACAATGATGGGTTAAGGGTAATTGAATCCCACACTTCGCGCGAAGCCGAGCAGCTCAAAGAAATGGTCTTAGGTCCACGAAACGCATCCATAGAAGATACCGTCAGTCACAAAGGCAACGGGGTAATGCAAACGCACCTTAAGGCAGGAACAAGACACCCGCAGATCACGTATCACGCGGAATAATGAATGACTGGCCGGACCTTTAAATGCAATTCAGATCGCATTAGACGGCAGTCATACTACATGCAGATGAGAATCCCTCTCTGTCTGTGCACAGTACATGCGACAAATCACATTAGAGGACACTCTCCTATACAAGCAGCTCGGGTAACCCCACGGACCAGATCGCAGCTGCAGAACACAGAGGGCAGAGATGCGTTGCCGTGCCCCTCCCCTCTGCATGGCACGCCGCATACCTCCCTGCGGGCTCTCGGGGTCTGCACCCTGCCCCAGGTGTCCCCGCACGGCCCGCCGCACCGGCGTTTCACCGTGTCCTTCCGCACGTGCCCTGATGCTGTGTGTGTGTATGCGGTCCCGACCGGGCCACCGGTCACAACCAAGACGGATCATCAGACTCACGCATCCCGTGTCTCCTGCGCCTGGCACATTCCGTGCCTCTGTGCTGTGGCCCGCTGTCGTCATGGAAACCGCATCCGACTGCTGGCACGGGCGGGAGTTGTCCGGGTCACGTGACTGGTAGGCGGGTCCCTCAGCACTGCAGCTGGAAGAAGGGAAGTGTTGGGGGGGCATTATCATCGCTGACACTTTCATCTCCTCCTCCTCTTGTCGGCACCGCTCTGTCAACCCCCCCTTCCACCGAGTCACTCCCCAGGGACCCCGCCGAACACCATGCCAGAGGGACCGGGGCTAAAGCAATTAGACGCATCGATCCACATTAACACCTGAACTCAGAAGCTGTCGGGTGAGGTGTTGCAGCCCGTCTGCAGCATCATCTCGGACGCTTCAGAATCCTGTCGCAACTCAGGGCTCAGAACAGACGCAGGGGATCAGCATGTCGCTGGCGTGCAGGAAAGCGTCTTAATACAACCACAGGGATGAACATGCTGCAGGAGTTTTTCTTAAAGGTGCAGTTTTAATGAAAACATTACATACGAGTTAAGGAAAAAGAGCACCGGGTATCAGTCACTGCATATACTGTTGTGTAAGACACACTACACTGTGTAAATCCCCCCCCTACACACAAACACACACACACACACACGTCAGCCTTTTGTTTACAACTGCATTTCCTCAGGAACGTGCCAGAAGGGCTTTGTCAGTCCATGTCACAGTGAAAGGAGACAAAAACAGGATTTGCATTTAAATGATGAAGTGGCCCGAGTGTCAGCTGCTGGGGCAGAGCAAGCATGGCGTGTAAGGGAGTGTGTGTAAACGGAGCATGCTCACGAGCAAAGTGTGAAAAACAGTGTGGATCAGAGCAAACG
>JABFEB020000035.1:5125263-5138742 GCA_019775895.2 Stomatorhinus ivindoensis
TCAAACCAACAGAGCACCTATGGGATGTGGTGGAATGGGAGATTCACATCATGAAGATGCAGCCGATAGATATGCAGAATGCATAGGAATGCTTCAAGCACCTTGTTGAATCTATACTGCAAAGAATTAAGGCAGTTCTGAGGGCAAAAGGGAGTCCCACCCAGTACTACAAAGGTCTACCTAATAAAGTGGCCAGTGAGTGTATGCTCCACACTCTATTCTTCTGTGATATTTAGGCTTAGGTTTAACGATAAGAGTAAAGCAAAGGAGTTATTCTACACATGGTGTTCCGACTAAACAAAAACAAGTATACTAAAATACAGATTAAGGAGTCAAAAACGTAAAGTAAACAACGGGCCACTTACACACAGATCTGATGACATGGTATGACAACTTTAATCAATGCCTGCATGCCACCATGCTGCAATTAATTCACCATCCAAGAAACATGTGATACTAGTAGGACATTTTGCAAAAATCATGAACATCTATAAATAGTTGGCTTTAATAATGCATTAGTAAATCTGTGATTTCAATGAGCCAATTTCACAGAACCTTATTCTGATATAGGACCTATTCTGTCCCCAAACACTCCTTAGTCTTCAATTTTCTTTTTGATGCATATAACGGACAGAACATCAGCTCCAAACTATTCGAGATTAATCGAATGAGCCTTGAAAAAACGATCCCACAATTAATTGAGCCCGGGAAGATCAGTCACATGACAGGACGTGCTGTATAATCTCCAAGCCAAACTATTGTTTTCAAAAGAAGACTGATTACCAAATGGGCTGGGGCTTCCGTGCCTGTCCCCGCGGTTTGTTCTGTGTTAATGTCCCTGTGAGGATAACAACGTCAGCAATAGACCTATGTGTAAACACAACACTTCCATGACAACCTGAGCTGGGAAACAATAGCAGCAACACCCTAATATAGAGAAGTGCAGATCATGGGGTCATGTGAAAGAAGCTATAGAGGGGGTCATCACATACTAATTTTCATTCCGTTATTAGTTACATTATTAAAGCAGTTATTTGCAGTGAACCATCTGTTCATTTGGAGATTATGGTGTAAATCAAACACTAACTAAAGAGGATTCTGTAAAACACATCGTATGACAGCTGCTGAGGATCAAAATTGACTAGGCATGTCCTAGATGGAGCAGGGAAGGTGTGCGTATGATTGCCATGCTATGTGTCTTTCCTCTCTGGTAATGGGCAGACTCTGGGATAGGAGGATTACTAACATCAGAGCATATGCTCCTTAGATGATTGTTTGCCACTCCCAGGCTCACAGACAGACAGGGAACTGGAAGCACCTGCCCCTTTATCAGCTCACAGGTGCATCAAGTTAGCAATCCATTAACCCCACGGTGACAGTAGTATGGCTGATAGCTGCATGCCCCCCCGAATTCACACTCTGAACTTACACCCGTGAAGAACCTTCTGCTAAAATCTTGTCATTTACACAGTCAGGAAGCTCATATTACAAGTAATGTCCCATTGTTAGTGCTAACGGTAGTTTGGAGTGCAGCCCCCTGAAAACCACCGGAGTAGAGTCATTACATGAGTGCCAGCGAGCTGTCATGGGGCCATGAGCTGCTGTCTCAGTTCCATGAAGAACATCTCCAGGAACCGGTAAGTTCTGGGATGCTCTGGTTCCTGTTGTTTTACCCCGGACTGGCATTTCTCCTGTTACCTATACAGTCTTATAAAATAGTATTTGATAGGATCATGAGAGAATTTATTCAGTTAAATGTTCATGTTTCAGGCTTCTATTGCTAATTAGCTTCTAATAACAAAGAGTTGATGATCCCTTAAGACAAAGTGCCTTTGCAGCATCACGTGAAACCAAAAATACCTGCAGAAAATGTCACAAATACGCTTGCCTGTGAATAAAACACAGCAGTACATCTACAGACTGTTTAGTACTGACACCCTCCGAAGCGTCTTTTAAGATACAGATAATAAACAGAGATGAGTTTCTTTTCAGAAGAGAAGGGATCATGAAAATCATGCACACATATGTAAAAAACCTGCTACAGTATGTTCCTCTTCATCAAAGACTTCATACAGACTTGCATACTTCAGTGTATCCTGCCCACAAGTGGAGCAGAGCAACACCCATTCTGCTCTGGTATCAATCTCCATAGAATCAAACTAGAGATTAGCTTATGCTTGAGTGCAGGGTAATGAGACAGTAAAATGCAGGAGGGGTCATTGTGGGTGGTGATCCAGCCAAAGGTCTCATGGCTAAGCTCATGGTCTGCTGAGCAAACTCAAGTCCCTCCCACCTACACCACACTACAGCTGGCTGGCAGCATGGATGCTGTGCCTTCTTCTTGTTGCCTTTCTGTTGTGCTGTGAATGGCAGGCAGCATGCAAGCAACCGCCCCCTCTCTCTCCTGCGTGCTACATTGGCAAGAGAGGTAGTCCTACTGTCCTCTAGTCCTACCTAATGTTCCTTACAAATGCATGAAAAAAATTCTTTCAGCGTGGAAACCGGTGAAAGCAGCAGACCTGTTCCAAGTTGTTGTGTGTCTGTTTGTATGTGCTTCCCAAGTGCTGACCTCCAGCCACTCATTGTCACCCTGCTTCACCCCAACTCAGCATACTGATGGCTAGTGGTGATGTCATCACTTCTGAAGCCAGGCAACTTAGTGAAGGCACTAAGTCCTCAGGGTACTTCCTATGCTCTGTCACTCATACACTTATCATTTCACATAATACCCTGAACTAAAAACGAATTAGTTAAGATGCCACTCATTGATTTCACTGGTCAAAGAGGTTAACATTCCAAACCAGCGAGACAAACACAGCCTATCACGTGTCACCTGCTTTGTACTCCCCAGGCACATGGGAGGGAGCGATCACGTGGCAGTGACTGTAATACAAAGCAAATGCGGGGTTTCCCTGGGAGATGCTACCACACTGGGTGTCAGCCTAGGGCACCAGCATCTGCTGTGAGTCACTACCTACATTGGCAAATAAACATGCATTTAAACAGTCATCATTGTTACTCTGTTGATATTTCACTTCCACTCCACAAGACGGCCGCTGCTCGCTGTAGACACCTCTCTTTGTTTCAGCAGGGCACCTTGCGTCAGCAGAACTGCGCCAGGGCTTAGTGTGCTGTAAACATTTCACTGTGATCAGCGATAAGTCATCATAAGACTGCGCTCCTGGGGCATTTAGCCATGCCGGAAATCGATATGGCGCAAGGACTTGTTTTAAATCCAAACTCACACAAGCCAAATAAACAGCAACTGGCAAACCATAAATAGGAGAGCCTATCAAATCAATTAAAGTACAAAATGTCCTTTTTCTAATGGCATTTAATTCCTTCTGTTATGGAGGCAGGTATATGTGTTACTGCACCTAAAAGCTCATGTCAGGATCACCTGAGGAAAGGGGGTTAGAAACAATTAAAGAGAGTGATTAGGAGAAATCAGTCAGCACACACTCACTAGGGTGCCAAATATCCACTTCATTCATACCTAGTGAATTGAGAAGGACTAATCAGGAAAGGAAAGCCCTCAGCAGTTACACAGTAACAAAGGAGTTACATGCTTTTCAGTGGTCTGGAACTTGGCCCAATAATTTAATACAATTCTGCATTATGACAAGAGAATTAGCTGCTCCTACTTTCTATTTGCTTGTGGAGAATGACAGGAATCATGATGTGTCGTAGGACCAGCAAACGTCACGACTTAGATTAAAATTAACAAAGGTTCTACTGATGCTTTAACAATTAATGGTCAGTGCATTACGAGAATAAGGAATGAGCAATAAAGCATAAATTCAGTTTAGTACCTGAGAAGAATCAGGCTGAAGGGGAAAAGAGGAATCAGACTAAAATAGAAGAGGCATTTGTTTGCTACGTTATAATAGGATTTTAGACCACAAAGAGATTCATCTAAAAAACTTCCTTAAATCATAAAATAAAATAGAATGTAATGGGCATTCACTGTTACCAATTTACATATCACTGAAAGCACTGAAAGCAGAGGAAAGCATGTATGGAGCCTTTCCTATTAAAAGTGTCCTTCCGGAACATTCTGTGACATTCCAGCGCACACAATGGCTGCTCATGAAATCTCTGAAAATGGAACAATGCAAAGCTACAGGTTTATCAGACTTTTTTACAACTTGGTGCAGGAGGCTATAAAAATGGCTTTCCAGAAGATTCCATGTTTGGTGATGTCCCTGTGTAGCACGACGTGGATCTTTGCTAATGGCCAGATGGGCAAACAATCACTCAAGTGTGGAGCAGCATAGCACAATGCACAATGGAAAGGGCGTGTTTTTGCCCAAACTCACATACATAATTACTAATCTCTCTTCTATGCATTTGTTTCTGCTTATAATCAATATACCCTCTGGTCTTCCTTGTTACAGTTCCACCATAGCCTCTAGGGTTCTCTACTGTTTTACATACATTGTCTATCTCTAGCCATCAGTCCCATGTCAACCTTGCCAGAAAGATGCAGCGTCTCACAGGATGATGCATTGCAGCCAGTTTATTCAGAGGACGCAATGACAAACTTGCCTGTGATCAGAATTTTCATGGAAACTTCAATCAAGATTGATCAGTCATACTGAGCTTCAGTTGTGTGTTCTCCATGTGACCCAAATCACATCTATAATGACCCCTAATTCAGGGTTTTTCTACCTGAAGGTCACCAACCAAAAAGCCTATAATACTCTGAAAACTACCCCTATCTGACAGTAAAACCTTTTTATTTTAGATATACAAATGCTAGAGGCCATCTTTAACAGCAAAAAGAGAAACCTGCTGCCATATTCCACACAACTCGGAACCTTATTCACTATCAATGTCTCCGTTTCTCATATGAGGAACCATTCTCATGTCTTGTTTGCCCATTTCAGACACATCTAAGCAGTAATTAAATACACACATCCATCTTTGAGCCACTGTGCCAATCGCCAGCTTCATGTATGATTTTAGGTCTGTTCCTAAAACAGGCTATTAGATACATAGAGTATGAAGACAATGAAGGAGCAGCTGGCAGAATCAATACCTCTTGCCTTGAGGAATCTCTTTCCCTCAAATACTCCTCCCCAGTTTTCCTGGGTAATCCATATTATTGAGAGGAATCACTGGGTGCCAAAGCAAAAAGCCAAAGGCACACTAATACATTCAAATCATGTTATTTTCATGCTAATGAGGTTAAGAAAAACAGATTTGCAGCTTCAATATTTACAAAACAAAGAGGACACAATGTCTTTTCATCAAGAAGGAAGTAATGAAAATACTGTGAGGTTGGCTTCACACACAGGGATGAATGAGTCAAATCCATGGGCGGCAGTCTGTTTTGGGTTTAATGTGTAAAACACCACATCACACTCAGCCCTGCGGAGTGCACCGATTACTTTTTTCCAGTGCCGATACTCTCTGTTCATGTATTGGGATTGTATTGGCCAATATGAGTACCGATCCAATACCAGAGCTCTTTTTTTAAATTAGTAATGAATGAAAGTAATGAAAAAATGTATGCCAAAAAGCTTTGTTAATTAGGTTGCTAGAAAAATACATAACATACTGTTCCATCTAATTTCTACATCTTGTTTTTGAGGCATTTGCAGTTCAATTTCACTATTTTCCATTAGAATATATGCAAATAGAAAATGTTTAAATTCCCCCACAATGTTTCTCACACTAGCAACAGCATCACTTACATTTTGTTGTGATAACAGCCCCTCATGTATCATAAGATGTAGTGAGTGAGCAAAACAGCCCAAGTTCGCGACTCCCATGTCACCCACTGCTTTTTTCGTATAACTCACGTTGTCTCACAGCACTTTCTTTTTGGGATTTTCCACTAAACATTATAGGTATTTACATGGTTATGTTACACTGTGAAGCCTTTCAAGAAATGAATTCTCTCAGTATATCAGCACCTGTTTGTTTGTGCTTGGTTACTTAAGCACAAATTATAAAACAGTGGTTTCTGTGTTGGAATGGGCAAGTTTTACTGCACTATAGCTGATAGGCTTACTGATCCCAGTTTCGTTTTCAAACAAAAAGTTCCATGAAAAAAATGAGAGAATCACACTCCTGGCTTGACAAGGCAAGCCACCGGGTGAGGACCCCAGTAGAGCCCTTGTGAGGCAAAGGCTGCCTAGGTACTGACCCATGGACATTGTTCCACAAGGAGGTAAAGTGGGAGGAAGTGGTCCAGAAGAATGACAATTTCATTCAGGGTTCCTGATTTAAATAGTATCACATTTATAAGTTTGAATGACTGTGTGTTAGCTACATCACTTTCACAAAGGCCACTGTCAGAAAAACTCTCTGCTATGAGTTCACTACCTCTTCACTGGTATGAATTAAATTGAAATTGCAACAATCTTAATTACAAATCTCGTACCTCTGAAAATGACTATAATCAGGTTCATTAGTTTCATTTTCAAAACAGGATTAAGTGTGAGATCTGGTAATATAGGTACCATTCTCACTATGTGTAACAATGACTTTTTCAAGCTTAATTGATTTTGTCGGATAAAACAGTACAACATAACTTTCAATGAGTTTATTTGATATCTTTTTAAGTGTTTTTGGGGGCTCTAGAATCATGGTATGATCACAGACTGCATCCCAGAGACTGAAACCAGGTCAGCAAGGGACAGCACACATATTAGAGAAAGGTACATTAATCGGCATGGCTGCCATGTGGTGAGGGGGCTCGTGATGGAATTAACTGGCCATTACAATAAACAGGGATAAATAAAGGAGAAAAATAATAGAACGTGCATTTTTGGGTTTTACTTCAGGGCATGTGGCCAAGACTGAAATAAATACTGCCAACACCAACAACTTACATCACCATAAGAGTAACAAGCTAAAAATAAAACAAGCTAAAAATAGCAATTTCTTTTCCACAATGAAAACTGTGGTGATGCCACTTCTAACGAGATCTGCTGTTTCATAGCACTAACAATTTCCCTCTCATTTACCCTTCAGTGCTTAACACATGTGAATATTCACAAGAAAATGATGGATGTTGATAGTGAGAGCAGATTTTTGGCAGAATCCCTCAATGCTATACCAGTTTTTAATGACAATAATGGACTGCTCTTGCTTGCATAATTTCAGTGCCCTGCTTGTGTCTCCTGGCTGTGTTCACTATCGAGTTGTTTTTCCACTGGAGAACAGAAGTAGGTCTGCCAGGCATATTATCGCATGGTTACTGGTACCGAACGGCTGCATCGCTAATCAATTTCCTGTCACTAAAGGACCCCATTGTTCATTCTTGCGTATCGATACTTTTGCACAGTACCCATTTAACAGTGTCTATTATTATTTTTTCATTACAGTGCCCCTATCAACCCTGTGCCTCATCTCTCAGTCATCTTTACTCTGACTACCATGGGTATGATTGGCTGCATGAATAAAACAATGAACAATTTACTGGTTAAGCACTCTGGCAAACATAAACAACACCCTGAAGAGTCCATGTTAATTACCACTTAACACTTAGATTTGCAAAACGCACGTCATACATCACAACTGGCTGGCCTCAAACTGCAGCAATGTTAACACAACTGATCTTTCATTATGCACCTTATGTAATTAGTAGTGTTGCACAATGGCTTTCATAGATGCACCAAAAGTGTGCCATCTGCCTGGGTCCCTTGTGAACCATGATTCTGCAGGGCAAGGACTGGGTGAGGTTGGGAGGGGGGTGTGGTGGGGGGACAGGAAGGACAGCGCGAGACATTGCCTCACTCTTTCTCGCTTGCTCTGTGACTGCCGGTCTCCATCCAGCTGCAAATTGCAAATGCTGTTGTAGGGGACACAATGAGACCTATTTATAATACCGTCACACATTACACATTAACACTATGGTGCATCATGCAGGAGGAGGTGTGGCACAATGGCAGGCATGGTATGGAAAGGTCAACTGACCCAACATCACGAGCAGCAAGCCCAGATTCCGAGCCTGCTTGGGGTTGGTGAAGTCAAAAGACATAGGCTCCTAGGAGACCTTGCACATCCTGTGCTTATGTGCACAGAATAAGATCATTTTATGGAGAAACAAACACAGAAAGAGCAACTTCAGGATGGTTTGATGTCAGCAAGGGCAGAACCTCCCCACTGAGCCAGGCTTCCAGCTTGGGAATAGGGGGTCTTGTGAGGCCATGTGTATCACGAGAACAACATTATGGGTCTTCATTAATGATGATGATGATTATTATTATTATTTCATTGTTTAGGCGATGCTTTATTCAGTACACCTTAAAAAATTGCCAAATTCAGAATGCCATATTTTACTGGATCAATTAAGCTTAAGTCCCCCAAAGTACTCCTCCTGGAACAGGAACAATTAACCTTCAGGTTATAAGGCTATGATCTGAATCTTCATGCTACCCAATGCTCCAGTCAAGTGAAAACAAGAAGGACTTTTTTTTGCACAGTCACAAACCAGGGCCTTTCGATGATTTAGCAAACACATATCATTTGAGTCACTTGCAGAAATTAACTTAACACCATCACCAAAAAAGAACAGAAGTTTATATTTCATACACTAACAGCTTTTGACTTGCTGCTGGTCACATCATTTGAGGACAGAGGGAAAAGTGTTTATTTCTGTTGTGAAGATTGATCTACCCTGTCAATTTTATTGACTTATTTGATAATTCATGCTGATTTCCGTAATGGCTTATAATGATTTAATAGTAAGAATGTTCAGTAAATCCTCTCTTATCCACAAAATCCAGAAGCATTAAAAAAACAGACTTTTGTCATGGACATGTATTACAAAGAATAATCTGCATTACAATATTAATACCTCATTAGTTATGGCATTTCATCATGTGTTTTATTACAAGATTACTTGAATGATTAATTAAATACATTTAATTTGTTTTAATAAAATTAACTCACTATAGTAATGCAATTTTGTTCCAAGTGGAAAAAGTGCACTGTTTTCTATTTCACATACATCAGCAATTGGCAGAGAGCATTTCTCCTACTAGCCATACCACTAACAAAGTCTAAGTAATTACCTTAGTTTATTAACTCCAGAGCTATTGACTTCTGTTGTCATTCTTTGAGACATGCCAGCTAAGAGCTATTCAATCAACTACAACTCCAATTTGACTGTCTGATATATTGCTGAAATAAATCCTGACCTCATATAAGAGAAAAGCCTACGGGGCTGATTATACCCAGTATGCCAAAGGAGTGATAACACAATTCTGTATCATCCCCCAGTACACTCCATTCTGCCATTCATCACCTGACCCAGCAGCAGTCTGAAGGGAATCCTAGGCTTGTTGGCTACAACGTTATACCTGATGTTATGCAAATGTGTTGAATTATACATAGCAGAATCTCTGCTTACTATTACAATAAGCTTCAAAGCAGCATTATTTTAAGGCTGACCCAGTCCTTAAATCTGGGAACTTCTGCTGAAGGCTGTATTTCCCCAAAGCAAGCCCATAAATCAAAGACATTAGCAGATGGGAAGATGTCCTTTGCTTGTGTCTTCAGTCACGCCTGGGGCAACCGAAGGAGAAGCAACCCCTTTGGACAGGAGGCATTGCCTGTCCCATGGGACCACGCATTGTATGCAAAAGTCTCCAACCTCTTATTATTCAGATTTAAATGCTGTGCACATCTTAGAAGCATTTCAGACAAATCAATCAGAATCAATATTTAATATGCCCTATTAGGAACTGACAAGGCTTTGCATCAAATGTGCACTGAACAATAACGTACCAAAAACTAAATTTTCAACACTGCATTTCAACTTTACCATCTACACTAAGCACAGTCTACGCAATGCACCTTACCTGAGGAGAAACTGCAAAATGTTGTGAAGAGGAAATAAAAATCGTAAGAAGCCTACTCCTGGTGTAAACCACATAAATCCTACAAAAGCCCTTTGCCTTCTCTGTAATATTCCAGGAGACTTTCTCACCGCTGGCACGGCATTTGCGGCTGGGTTCTCCAAACAATGACGGTCTCCAGGGCCTTGACACTGATGCCAATATCCTGAGCGAGACCCCCTTCGTGTCACCAACCCCAGCGCGCGCTTACTAAAGAGCCGGCACGGCCGCCTCCCTCGTGCCTCAGCCAGTGACGTCAGGACACAGAGACAGCCAGAAGACATCTCAAAGGAACACGGCGCCCCCCTTCGACCGGTGGCTGTTCTCACTCTGTAAATAACGGCATAAAACCCAAGGAGAGCAGCGGCAAGCACGCCATCAGGCGCTCCCACACATTTACGGTATTTTAAAACTCTTCTGAAAATTACGAAAATAGCAACAGACATCTCCTAAAAATAGCACTTTTAAATAGCATTTTTATATTTATACAGTAAATTAATTATTTGGCTTTATGTATCGAATCTCGAAGTTAACTGAGAAATTACTTTGCCGTATATATGCTATTAACGAGGATGAAAAATGTTTCCAAAAATACTTTTTTCCAAAAAGCTGAAAAACACCAACCAAAAGGAGATATAAAACTAAAAGTAAATTTCAAGCTAAATTAGATATACATTTGAACTGTTACAGTGTGGTTATATCCACAAACAGCACCCCTGACAGGAAAGGTGTATTCTTTTATTTCACTTGGGATATTAAGTTACACGCCTATAATGTTCTCTTGGGGTTGTCTATACTGGGACATAAATAGAAACAAAGGCTAACGCATTGTGCATGTTGTCGACCTTCCCGAGGTGGACTACATCGCAGTGATTAGCCTACATTTTGGTAAAACAAAGAGCAGTAATCGGGGTACCTGGCCAGATACTACACGTGGAGACTAGCTGTCCCGCTTGCCCAAAGCTCAGCAAATATGCCCTATAATATATCGCCTCATCGCTTAATGTCACCAGAAAACCGCTGTCCTGCATTACGGGAAAAAAAAACAGAATATGTGAGCAGCGCAGAATCCAGCACCTGTCTGAGAACCACGTAGACAAAGAGAGACGGGCAAATTTACACCACCGCCAGACCTCATCGTTATTTAACCTGTGAAAGTCACTTAAGCGGAGTGGTAGCGTCACGATAATAGAGAAAGGCAAGAAAAGCTTGCGCCGGCCAAGTTTTCTCAGGGAAACGTCCCGGGGACGATATTTGTTTGGTCATTTCCCCGAGAGCCACAGAAAGAGGTGGCCTCTCACACATAGCCGTATTTACCGACCTCTCTCCGTGCTGAAAGTTGTCCGAGGTGAAATATCCTTGTGGAGAATCGTCACCGGCGAAATGACGTTTCGCCCGGCGGTTTGCGAACACCGCTCCAGCCGGTATCAAACACATTCATCAGTTGCCGAGGTTTGACGTGACGGCTCTCCGCCGCTTACCGGGACTAGATTCTTCTCTTTTTTTTTTTTACCGGGGATCCGGCAGCACCGCGTAAACCTCAACCGATCGCGAGGCAACCCCCCCCCCCCCCGCACACATACATAGGTCTCCTTGGAAACTGCTCGAGGCAAGCGTTTACTTTGCAGCTGATTGGTTAAAGGCAAAGAAACGGCGAGCCTCGTCGGGAATTCGCTTATCCTCGTGAACCCAAAGTACATACATCAGCTGTTCTTAAGACAGGAGCCACACGATTACCCGAGGAACACGTTATTCATCTTACAGCGGCCTTGCGGGACGAAGAAATGCAACCTGCACACACAGGGAAGCGGCAGGGTTCAAAACCCCAACTCGAAAGTGTGTGGGGATAGGGTTACAGACTGACCTACCGTGCCACTCCGCTATAACGGCGGAATTTATGTTTTTCAATACAAGAACACTACTAATAATAAAGTGATAACCACAATTGCTCTTAAAACGTTTCATTGCGTTTACACTCGATGTATAAAGAATCTCCATACTACATCTAAGTCAATTGTGTGTGTGTGCACTGTGTACCACAGAGGTTGTTATGGTATGATTTGTAACAGACTCCCAAGTTCCCACGATGCTTTTTTTTGAGGTTTTGCTAGATTAAATTATTAGAATGTAATAACACAGAGGGTTTTGGCAGCAGGAATTAAATGCATATAAATGTAATGAAATAAACACATCTGAGAAATATACTATGGGCCTATATGTGTTATTAATTTTGCCTGCTAACAGATTGCTTATCCATATAATAAACACTTCTGCCCTGTACTGCCTGGAATAGGCAATTTGATCAGGATGTGCAGTTCAAAGATGAATGGATGATAACATATAATCCACTTCCTGTCTTTACATTTCAACAATGTTGAGTGAGGTTGTTTTTCTAGCTGAATATTCCTTAGGTTATCCTCCCAGATATATCACTGAATGTGTGTGTGGAAACCACACTGTTCACAGGTGAGGCCTCAGTTACTCAGGTGACTGTCCATCAGTAATACTAGTAGGTATGTAGGCTTATGCTTTGCAAAGTTCCCTACAGCTGTAGTGCTTGGTATAGCCTGATCAGTTACTTGGATGTGTAAAACATGTTACATAGATGAAAAGCTGTTGTTCATGTAAAAAAAAAAAAAAGTAAACCCCAGCCATGAAACCATTAAGGAGGCTGTGCAGCTGCTCAGCCACATGTACACATTTATATCTGTTAAAGGTAAGGTATGCTGGCCTTACATTACCTCCTGGGTTTGGAGGCTCTGCAGTGTGCGCATGTTGTCCTTAAGCACATTGCTGAATGAATCACTCACCTAATCAAATGAATTTAGCCATCTACAGTATATGTATTTCAAGTACCTCAGTACCAAGCCATGGTGAACCTGACTGCACAATTGGAAGTTAAGGCCAATGGTAACACTGACTGACAATACAAGCAATCAAGAACTCAATAATCAACCATACATAATAAAAAATAATACAAATGTAAAACATAGACATAATGAGGTGACTGATCAATACTCATACTCCTGAAATCTGACCCCATATATATGAAGGTCATCAAGACAAACATAAAATGGAGTCACAGTCCATGTAGCTCAACTCTCTCTCTCTCTCTCTCTCCTTCCAAATAAAAGATTAATATATCAAGGTCCTGTGGTAATTTAATTAGCTGGGGTACCTACCTACCCAGCATAAGATTCCCCCACTAACATCATTACTGATTCTGCAACTTAAATCACTTACGCAATATCAGCAGAAGCAAATACATTATTTGAGTGTTTAAAAATGAATAACTAATGTAATAAAGAGCTTGGAGCAATCAATTAATGTAAAACATCAAACAGTTTAAAACACCTATACGTTTGTCTAATTCGCATTAAACCTTTTTTTTTAGCTTTGACATGCTATGTAATCATTTCTGATTGTAAGTGGCTAATGGAAATGATACACAAATGAAGGTATAGCAGTTATTGCTGCCTTGTAGTGCATGCCCAGTTAAAAGAGTAAATCTACTTCTACCTGATTAGGTTAATCCGAGATCGTGGCTGCCTACTATCAAAGTTCACCCTCTGCTGCTCTCTGCTGGAACTGCATCTATGCACATGGTTTTTTTTCAGCAATGATA
>JABFEB020000035.1:5168173-5197468 GCA_019775895.2 Stomatorhinus ivindoensis
CCCTTGTCAAACTGCCCATCCACGCTTCTGTTCCTCTTGCATGGGTGAAAAGTTGACAATTTTCATGTGCTTACATGTTGTCTTCATTTTCCACTTTTTTTCCAAGGCACAAATACACAGTGCTGAATTACAAAAAAATTTTTTTTAATTAAATAAAAATTTTGGGCAAATCATACAAGTAGAAGGTGCCATTAAACAGGCAGTCTCATGCAGGCATCCTTCCCCAGCTCGACCTCTGGCTACTCAGAGCGCTCACCTAACTCCCTCTTTGCCTTGTGGATTAATCATCGTCACTCTCGCTTCCCGACTCGCTCAGCTGCAGGTCTCTCTCTGTGGGGAGGAAGGCAAAGAGATGGTTGAACAAACCACAGCAGTGCAGTTATTCACAATAAAAGGCTGGTGTTACCAAACCCCTACTCCCAGGCCACCAGGTAGCATGCCAAGATCGATGTAATCTCTGCTTTAGCCTCAGTACACTCTCAGAAAAAGGGCACCTATTTGTACCTTTGCTTGTCACTCTGGCTATACCCTCAAGGGTCTGCCAATTGTACCCTGTAGGTAATTGTACCTTTTAAGGTACAGAAATGGACTCTGAGGAACATCCCAAGGTACAAACAACATCAATATACCCCCAATGTTACAAAAATCTTCCTCAGTCAATTTCTGTACCTTAAAAGGTACATTTACCCTTCAGAGTACAGTCCCAGTGACAAGCAAATGTACAAATTGGTTCACCTTTTCTTCTGAGAGTGTAGTATGCCGCTCTATACCTTTGGGATGGACAGACAGATTCTGAGGATCCGATTCAAAGCTTGTGATATTGCTGTTGGACTCACTGAGCGTGCTCATTGTTTGGGCCCCGCCTTCCTCTGAGCAGGTGGTCAGGATGGGCATGCTGTGGGCGGGGCCTGAAGCAGGAGTGCTCACAGAAGGCCCGGGGGGGCGCCGGGCCTCATCCTCCGAGTCACTGCTGCTGCTGGAGCTGGAGCTGTCCTCGCTGCTTGACGAGCTCTTGGAGCCGGAGGAGCTGCTGCCGCTGCTCATCTGGTCAAGCTCGCGCGCCTCGGCCATCAGCTCTGCGTGGGGAGGAGCATCGTAGCGTCTCAGTGGCCCTCCCCAAACAGCTTCACGGCAACATCGCGATACCCACGAGCCCTACGGCTACTGGCTTCATAGACACGAGGATTTACAAATAAACCTTCCTATACAGACACAAGATAAACTTCCAAAAATCCCATTGAAAGTCACAGGAAAACTATTCCTGTATATAAGACAGTTCTCCTGCCACTCTGCAGCATTTGTATTCATATGCAAGCCATCACAACATGTTATGTTAAGGTGGGAATGAAACAGGACGTGACGGAATAAACCATGACGATTTTAACAGGGCTGCCCCAATTCTGCATTAATTTTGAGCAAAAGCTGACATCATGCTATAGCTTCACGCTTCCGATGTCTGGAGTGTGGCTGCGCTTCTACACATTCCATTCGTACCTCTCTCGATGTCATCCATGGGAGACGTCGGGGACATTTTCTCTTTGGGGGGGGAGCTCCTGGGGCCTGGCGTGGTCTTACTGCTGCCACTGCCCCCAGTCTTCATCTGCTGGCTCAGTCGGCTGGTCTGCTGCTCCAGGCGTGACTGGATCTTGCTGCTTCCTTCAGCCCTAAAACATGCGCGCACGTCACCTCAGTGCTCATCTTACACACAAAGATCCAGCTGAGGCATTCTACTGCCCTTGACCCACCTGGTCTTCTTAACGGCGATGTTGCTGTTGAGCTTCTCCAGACGGTACTCGCCCGTCTCGTGGTTCACGATTAGGATGCATTCCTTCATGTAAGGCCTTTTTGAGCCTTTGAACACGGTCACAGGGGCAGTCGAGCCCTGGAAGGTGTGCGAAAGCAAAGTGCAATAGGGAGGATTAAAAAGTATGTCAGAAACATGCATTTTGTCAATTTCATTTAGCGAGCAACTCTGACGAGCATGTAAATGGCCCCTACCTCCAGATTTGGCAGCGTTATGGTCACCTGTTCCCCCTTCCCCACCTCAAGCTCCCCCTGGCATGCAGTGTCAATGGAAGCTGGTTTGAAGTCATCTTATTAAAAACAAAAAACGTATTTAAAATTAATTATGGAACTAATACAAAGCTAGGCAATGAGAGTACGGGGGGGGGGGGGGGGGGTAAAATAAAAACGTTACGCAGTCAAAATTTAACGAAAATAAAATCAAACCAAACGAAAAGCAGACAAACCAATGAAACATAAGGCTTATTAAAATCAGCGGTATGGGGAGCTGCATGACTATCTGTGCGCTACGGAAATATTCACAGCGGATATTAACAGCTTGTGAACAGTGAAACGCCTTATACTACTCTTTATAACAAGACTAAAATATTACATGGGACACCAAGACATTATTAAAAATTCTCTAAACCAAACTATATTAAGACAGCGGACTACCAAGGTACAAACTCTTTACAGCAAGAATTCAAATCAATATACCAAGATGTAAAAAGTGCTGAATGAAGGCACTTACATCGCACAGTGTGGAATGCACTCTTTGGTTGTCTTTCAAACGTTTCACCTAATTTAAGAATGTGTTCCTGGTTATCGAAATTTGAATACGCTGCTCCATTCATTCTAACAGAACTTTGCTAACATATGTTACCAACATAAAACTTTTCTCTGGGTCAGATACCATCTATGGCAGCTCACGCCACCTCACATCTCAACCTCACACGCTTACGCGTCTCTGATTGGGTGGCTATTTTCCTCATCCGCCCATTCCGCCCGATACCCCTCTCTGATTCATTAAACTCGACGTCAATCAGAATCTTTTTTTGTCCCCAGGCGGAAGTGATTTTCCCTATAATATTACTTCGCATGCCACGTGACATAAATTTGCTCTTGTTAAGAAGCGTTTGGCTTTCTTGTTTTTGTAGGCAATGAGTGTGAGACATATCAGTCAGTTAATTTGAAAGGAAGTAACTTAAAACCGTTATAATTACTGAAAATGATCTTTTAAAGAATAATTTGTTAAAAACTCGAGGAAGAACCGAATTTCACTGCCAGAGTGTACATTTAGATTTTACGCCAGTTGTGTTTTTTATACCATAAATTAAAGCTTATTATTTAGTTATGCAGTGATGTTTTGATAATGTAATATTCCTACATCTCTAACCATAAAACCGTTGCTCTGACTAAAAATACAGACTTAAAGCATGTAAGGAATCTTTTTCTAATGAATTCTTAATATTTAAGGTCTGAGTTACAAAAGGCGCATAGTATTTGCTTTTTACATAGCTGTATGGTAATGTCACTATGAGTCAGTGAGGAGTGTGCCGTGTGGTCTGTTGTTGACCTTGCCTAGCAGCTTTTCCGGATGGTTTCCAGCTAATCAGGGTTACTGAAAGTGGCTGTATGCACATTCATTCATGGACAATCATTTAGGAGCCACTCTGATGGCAAAATCCTGTCTTAACTCTATGAATGGCTTAGCTACAGGGCTGCCAACTTGGGTCAGCTGCCTAGCATGAGATTTTCAGTTTGAGACAAGTTTGCATGCACATGCATTTATACGTAACAATTTTATTGCCTTGTAAATAGTCTGTAGGGTTTGCAAACTGCCCCATGCTCTTTATGTAGTTAATTCTAGGTTTGTAATGCAATAGTAAAGATTTAAAAGATTTCTTACATGAGAGTCTGAAAGCGTGTCACCAGATATGTGAGAGTTGGCAACCCTGTATTGCCTACCTATAAAAAAAGCACCACTGACATTTATAACTATATAATAATGGTTTAGAGTAGCAAGCATATTTGCATATAGTGTACAATTTTGTACGCTGCATAAACAATCCATTCATACTCAATAAGCTTATAAGCAGTCCTGCTTTTCACTCAACTTTGCAACTCATCATCACTTAATTTTTACTGACTGCAACATTGCCACTTTTAGGTTAGACAGCCACTTTGGATGAGCTTGTCAATGTTATGCAACCCTCCCAGAAGGATCCAGGGTCGCTATAGGCCTCCATGCCTTATGTATAGCTGGAGCGATGACAGTGAGGGAGTCAGAGGCACATCCAAGGGCATCCAGCTGTCGTCCCGAATCCAGAGGAGCCACTCACACTGCACACCGGGACACAGGGCAAAGCTGTTTCAAGTGGCTTTTCTGTGCTTTTGAGAACCTCTTTGACTCCACACGTGAGCTCCTTAAATTTTGTCATAGTTTTCTGATCCTACGCATTGGAAAAATGCCCCATTTGATCCCGTAATACTATGGGCAAGGGAGCTGGCTCTGCATCATAAATCTATGCCAGTGCTGAATGGAAATAAAACTTGGATTTACTTTTCTAGTGAAAACTGGTGGAAGTGATTGAATTTCAACTTGATTCAGTTTAATAAATATTTATTCTAGTCATTCGTAAAGAATATGGACGTGCATGTTTTTAAAAGGAATCCATCAATCAATCTGACATACCTGCTTGTGACAGGTAGGACTGCGGGGGTTTGGAGTCGATCCCAGAAGCTACAGGCTCAAGGCAGAGAACAACCCAGAATGGTGCGCCAACCCACTGCATAAAAAGGGATCCATCTCAGTGAAATATTTGTTTAAATGGATATTAAGTAATATTTAAGGACATCATTGTAATAACCTGCCTTCTCTTGGGTGTCTGAAATGCTGGTCAATCACTCTGAAAGAATGAATGTCAAATATATGTTTGTGTATCTCAACATCATCACAGCAGTATGAAAAGCCTAATGTGCAGTATTATTTTATCAGCAGTCGCTGAGCCTCAGCTCCACTGGGTACAGTTTTAATGGCGGTTTTATTCTTAATGACACCAAACTGAAAAGCAGGAAACAAAAGAAAACAGAATTCATCAAAAAATACTAGATCAATACACAAGTACTACACCTTATACTGCAAATTAAAGTTTTCTTGCTGTTTTATTTATTGAAACTGTTTATTTCTGTTTATACAGATTCTAAATTTGAATGACTTCTCTATAGGCATCATGCTGGTTCTCATTGGGCTTTGAATCAAGTCTTCATTACACATTCACTACTCTAACTGGGAGGGAAGCAGACTCTCTCTTCATCCACAACCATGTCTGCCTACAATCAGCTCTGCAGCAAGGGCAATAACGTCCGGATGCACCATTGCCTCCAACAGGTCATTGGTGGAGAGGGCTCTGTGTCCAGTAACCTCAGTGAGTTTGTCTGTCTCCTCATCCACGCTTTGAGGCCCTTCATCTGAAGGCGTGTCTGCACTCTCCTGAGCAACCGGCACAAGGTGAGGTCCGAAGGGGATGACATCTGGCGGGCAGTGCTGTACGGGATCTGCAGGGGGCACACTGTGCTTGGGCAGCCCCCGGGCATCCCGTTTCATAGGCCATGAGCTGCCACCTGCAGGGTGCCCACGGCTGTCACCACCCCGATGCGTCACACACGCCTGTACTGCCAGGCTGAGATCCCGCAGGTTCTCTCCGTACGTGGGGACATCGACCTGCAGCAGAGCATCAGGAAGGTTTAGGAACCAACGCAGGTCTGCATTAGAGCAGCTGGGAAGCACAAGGTCAGGCCGCCCTCGTCAAGGGAAGGGTGCTTCTCAACACCAAGAAAACACAGATCGTACCTGTGGTCTTGGCAAGACCAGTCTTGCTACCGTGCCTTCCAAGAACAAACTTGGGGCGCGATGAATCAAGGGATTTGGTCTCGTTTGCAAAGGATGCAACACAAGTAACATCTGGGGCAGGGCAAGAATGACATCTCGGGATTTTTACCACCCTCTACACTTCTGTTCTTGAATACTGGAACTGGCCTTCGGCAATGGAAGATGACTTAAGATGGATACGGAACCACAAGTATGGTCCAGAATGCATATTGAGAAACACCCAAAGAGTATACAGAAGGCAGGGAGGACGAGGAGCTCTGAAGGGAGAGAGTACCTCAGTGGGATTGAGCCACTCGTCGGCATTATCAGGGCTGGGCAGGGTTTTTAATGCACAGACGATGGTCCTGGTGAGAGCCTCTCCGACTCTCGCGGTGTCGTCAGCTTCCTGTGCCAAACAGGAAACCATGACGCGTGAATCCTTCATCTCTGCGGATCGGCCAACAGACTTCAAACTTTAAGTAAAGGATGACACTGGGTAACCATCAAAACTGGGACGGGAAAAATGAAAAGGGTACATTGCACAAGCTGTCTGATTACTGACATACAGTTAACATCTGAAGCTGAATGGAGGACTTTTTCCCCATAAATAAAACTCTCCGACAGTGTGAGTATAAATCACAGCTAGAGTCCCGCCATCACAGTAATCTTGTCTGTAAAATAACGCACAGCTCAGCCGTTTCCCAGGAACACCTTACACTTGGCAACAAGCCAAGGCGACGTGAATGAATGCATGTGTCTCTGGGGGGGGGGGGGGGGGGTATAGTGCGCACCATCTCAATCCAGGAGTTTATGCTGACTGTAACAGGGTCCAGCGACTCCACGTAATGCCACCAGTGCCTGGGGACAAACAGCACCTGCAGAAAGAAGATGGAGAGGCCCTCAGCCTGTGAGTGTGAGGACCCGGGTTCGAGCACAGCAGACATACCAATGACTGACATACCACTTCACACACGCACACACACACACACCCTTTCACTTACTCTACGAATAAGAATCCTTCACTAGTTAAAACATTAATAATTAATTCAGTGCCTTCTAAAATGGATAAAACATAATGAAAAAAATGAAATAACTGGAGTGAGCAGGGTTATTCAGTAATTACATATAATTACTTGGAAAGCTAATGTTTGTACAGAATTTCTGTCACACCTGCAGTTACTGAAGCTTCACCCACAATGTTCTGTTAGCCAGTGAAGCTTTAATAGAGCTACAGCAACACGTGTAACTATACAGGGAACAAAGGCCCAGGTGTTAAACTGCATCGTTCTTGTAGCTGCAACTGCATTCAGTCAGCAGTCAGTTTTGTATGTGCACAAAACGCCATGAGATGGCAGTATAAACATTCCTCAGCAAGCTTGGGCAAAAACAGATTGCTCTGTGAGGTTCAGTACAGTTCAGCCATGTTTATCTTAGCTCAATTAATAAAATAATGCAACACATGTATTCAGTTAAACCGATAAGGGATTAAAGCAGTATTTTGTTGCTGGGTGGAATTACAAGCAATAAAATATACAGGTCGCCGATCTTGACCAATCCTTGGAATTCAGGAGTGTCCAAAGCAGAATGATTGGTTTTGTTGGGTGCAGGAAAAGCCTTCATTTCAGGAATCACAGGAGCCTGGCTTCTTGGGCTTATCTAAAGTACTGAAGCATTTAATACGATTTTTGTGCTGGAAGTGATGTCCTGTATTTGGGGGGTAGTGTGTGTCTCAGCAGGTTAAGCCCCTGTCCCTGTAATCAGAAGGTCACTGGTTCCATCCTTGACAGAACAGTCACATTGCGGTTGGGCCCTTGAGCAAGGCCCTTAACCTCTCAAAATGCTCCAGGGGTGACGCATAAATGGCTGACTTTGTATTCAGACTTCAAGATTCACCCTCAGCTATGTCTGCGTCAAATGAGGCCAAGCTGGGACACGAGAAAAGAAGCATTCCAATGCGCAAACGGCAACTCAAGACATCATTTAATTTCTATTTTCACTCCAACAGACCTGATTTTGTTATGCTCAAACCAATAATGACAGAATTAAGTTTCCCCATGTGAAAATAAACCAGATGTAGTGTGGATTTGGGATATGCAAGAACTGAACACTGCCCATTCAGAAGAGGTCAGAAAAAGAACAGATGCCATGTTGATTTCATTAATTCCTCCATATAATACTCTGACCTGAATCAGTCACTGGAGATCTCACTCTGTCTACTAGAGCATAGCTATGCATCTTCCACGCATCACTCCCGCCAACGGTGTCAAAGTCTGCGCCCCAAAAAATCTAACTCAGAAAATTAACATCGGAACCAAGGCTCATTTCGCCAGAGTGTCAGACTGTCAGGAGCCAGGACGGGATGAGCAAGGGTGGCTGGAATACGTGACCGACTTGCAGATCCACGGTAAGGTCCGGGCTTTTCTGTGGGTGATCGAAAGGCAGTGCAATTCAGCACAGACAGGGGGCGCTGCGGCTAAGGACTCGGCCTCGTAAGGGGCAGGCTGCTGCACCCTCGAGAGAGATGCTGCATGTTTGTCTGTCTGATGAAGCCATGACAAGTTGTCTGGTCGCAGATCATTTTATTTTTTATCGAATACCAAACAATTTTATTGTAGCAATTCCTACTCAAGTACATTTCCTCCCATCAATAAGGCAACTTCCCTTTCACACCTCTGAAAGACTCTGGGGAAATCTCTCATATGATTATTTTTACAAAAGGCACAGTATAATAGGCACAAACCGACTCAACATCTTGCAATAAGGTCCCTACTTCTAATAATAACATATGATAACGGCTCTTGTGTAAGACGGCATTTGTGACAGACAGACACCCAAATTAGAGCGAAACGGCAGACTGGGGAGCTGCTCTCTGGGGGGCAGTGCTGAGTTGCGGTCCAGAAGCCGCTCGGCTAATGAGGAGGACAGAACCAACGCACCTCAGTGCGCCGGTCACACGCCCGAGGCGGGCACCCACGCAGAGCGCAGAATGGCCGGACCCGCACAGCTTTCTCTTGCTCCCATAATGCCTTGAGGGTGCAGGGGGGGGGGGGAGGAGCAGACTGTGATGCCTGCATCAATGTCACCTGTCACAATGTGGTGACCTAGTCTGTCGCACACTGCGGGGGGGCGGCATTGAAAGTGCTGTTGAATATGCCTCGACTCTGGATACCCGGAGCTGTGCTTACGCCCCCCCCCCCCCCGTCACTGTGGGCTGCACTTTCAGCCGGTTACTGCAGTGCAGTGCGCTAACAGGGTGGCGCGCCGACTCACAGCCCACCATTACCCTTCATCCATAACGAGCGATTCTCAGCGAAGCTTCACTGATGTATTTATACTGAAATGTGGGGTGGACCTTTGTGGCTTGCAGGCATTTTATACTGATGTTAATCAGGCCTCCTCTCGCTACCTAATGCAGTTCCGATGTGAAATGGTGCCCTCACCTGTCCCGGCTGCAGGATGACCACGTGGGCCCTTGCTCTAGCAAAAGCGGGAAACCGCCGCAAGTCGGGCCGTGTGATGTCCACCTGACTGAAGACGCTGGACTCCTCGTATGGGATCCGGGTCGGGTACAGATGGCATGTGTCCGCAACAGGAAACAGGTACCATTTTTTCCTGGCAGAGGAGAAAGGAGCCACACGCCCCCACAGACTACTGAAAAACTCTGGGGGGTTTAAATATATCCTACTGTAAACGGATAAACAGGACAGGGGTGGAATGACGATGTCTGCCACCAGAATAAACCCTCTTCATGGAAACGACCACCTTCATAGGGATCATCACTTTACTTGCACCATGTTTTAATCTTCTATAAAATGCAACCATCATAAAATGCCAGCCTGATGAGATCTGAAGCTTGATCTCAAGCATCGTGAGGAGGAGAAACAAGCTGAGGAACAACAGACAGAATCCAGCCCGTATTCCCCGATGAAGGACGGCCACGAGACGGGAAACAACTAGCAGTTAAACAGGGCAGCGGTGCTGTTGCTCTGGGCTCACAGGCTGCACATCTGCCAGGGTTTCGCCTTATCGGCAGTGAAGACTCCCCACTGGATAGAGCTTCATCACACCCTGCCTTCGCTCTGGCCAGCACGAATGGATCCTCTCCTCAAAAATCCTCAAGCACGATCAGATAGCAGCCTGACCCCCCCTCTGCACATCATACAGCTCTGGATCATAAGAAGTTCCACTGAAGTCTCACCTGCTTGGCTGGCATTGCGTTGCTATTCCCCATAAATGCTAGTCCTACATTTAATTTTATCTGCAATGTATCTTAGTGACATAAGCCCTGGCTGGTGCTCTCAGCTCCATGTATGCCAGGACTCCGGTTCAAGGTAAAATCTGCTACCTCTACTATTACCTTCCTTGGACCTGCAGAACCAGGTTGCATCCGTAAGTGTCCTGGTGGCAGGGGGTGTTGGCACCGTCCGAGCCGACCCACAGGGTGCTCTCCTGTCCGTTCCGACCTGGGTAGCCGAAGTCAGACCACGGCACATCCTACCAGAAACAACAGAAGCAGCGTTAGCTGTGCAAACCGTCAGAGGTCTGTGAACAGCATGCAAATCATTTGCAAGGAGTTCTGGCCACAGCAAAAGCATCCCAGCTTGGGGCTGTGCTCGTCCCCTGCAGCGGCCGCCGCTCTTGCAGGCCACACATTATCCCATTACAAGTATTCTGTTCTCTTTCCATTCCACGCTTAGATTGGAACAAATTGCATGACCTTTCAGCAACTTTAAATTCCTCACTTATAAAGTCAACGACGCGCACAACCAAAACCGCCGGTTCCACAGGAATTGTCGCAAACAAAGAGATGCTAATTCCTTTTCGTTTTCCGGAAATGAAAGAATCGTCTGGGCGACAGGAAAATTCACTGGCTTTCGAGAGATACGGCCATACAAGAAGGACATGAAACAACCATGCAAATGGGTGGCTTTAGAAAGGGGGGCAGGGAGCTTTTATGGGGCCATCAAAGAAAGGAGCACCTGGACAAATCGGATTTGAAGTCTGAAATGAATAATTCTGTCAATGAAATAAAAGAGGGTGTTTGAAATATGGGGACAGGAAGATGTCAACAGCTGCTGACACAGGAATATGTGACTCAATTGCGGTCGATGGGCCAAATGTTTTCGTGGGGAGAGGATTTAAAAGCAGACACCAGATTTGAGGACGCCTGGGAAAAAAAAACAGTTAGATCTCAGCTACAAAAAAAATGAGATTTTTGCAGAAAACTTTGCACTGCTAAAGACTTTGCAAAGAGACAGTTTTCCGATAATGGGAAGAGGTGAGTGAAACTGCAACCTTGGTGAAGAATCAAGCTTAGCTTCACACTTTCGTGTTCAGAAACTTTTGCAGTCCGTGGACGCAGATGGTTGCGGTTGGCCCATGCGCACAGCAATGATATCAGCCAGACCAATGGAGTATCAATTCCTTACGCATACATGGTCGATGCACAATGACGTGTAAAAAGTCCACTAAACCCAAAATGTTCAGTGCTCACAGTCCATGTGGACGCTCCTAATGATGAAACTGATGGCACTCTCACTTTTGGTAACATCACACAGAAAAGTGAATTATGCATTGGGCATAATCAATGAGCTAGAAGTTCAAAAGGTCTGAATCCTGGTTTATGGTTTTTTTGAGCACGTGGAAGATGGTTCATGGGAGTTTTACCAACACAAAAGAGTTCTGAGGGCAGAACAAACAATGATTCTCTCTGAACCAGTCATTTTTCATTCTGCCCTCAGAACACTTTTGCGTAAGCAAAACTCCCACGACCATCTTTAAGGGACCAGGTGTTTATATAGCTATGATCCCTCAGCATCCAGGAGCTTCGAAAACAGAGTTGGAAGCTGTCAAAAATTCACCGTTTGTAGCTGATCTGTACCAGACAGGCAATGCATATAAAAAAACATGCAAAAATATGTTTTTAAATAAATAAAAATAAATTCATTTTTCAAGCTTTCAGTTTAGAATGTAAAACACTTCAACACCATTTGTCAATGGGCATAACCGCAGTCCTACTAAGTGATTTTTGTTCACACTATAAAAATGACTCATCTTCCATCTGACATATTTCATTGTGTATAATGGATCTAAAGATATGAGAGTATGTAAGTCTTAAGCAAACATTGCTGTCTGGACGTGATACGCAGAGTTAATATTTTAATATGAAAACACACTGAACTTTACCTTTCAAAGTCAGAAGAAAAGAACCAAACGGGGTACCTGGAACATTGTGGGTTTGTGCTGGAACAGAACAGCGATGTACTTGTAGTCAGCATAAGCCCAGTACTCTGAGTGCGGGAAGTTGGAGAACGGGCCTGAACATGGTCCCTGGCCTTTGGTCCAAGATAAAAAGTCCCGCACTGTGGTCTCTACGTATGAGCACTGTGTTTCAAACAAGGGCTCTTTGCAAAGAGAGGAGAGAGTAGCAGTGAATGAAAGCATAAAGGCAATCGCGAGCAGAACAGACTTAACTCCTCAGAACACATTTTACACATTCATATAGACAACATATACTAAAAATGTCTATGTTCCTAAGCAAGTGTCATGCGTGAAACTCCAATGTAATGCTGTGATAAATTATGCCAGACTGGTGTCATGAATGTCTATCATTGTTCTTTACATTTAATGAACTATTTAAGTGTTATATTTGGTATTTTCGCTCTTTAAGGCACCTTACTCAGTTAGTTCTTCCCCAAAATTGTTTACTTATAGTGCAGTTCAATCCTTCCATTATGCAATAGAAGGCCATAATATTAAAATACGTTGGAGCTGCAAAAGGTTCTTAAAGGTTATTTTTTTCAAAACCGGACTTGACTTGCTACATTATTTTTTTAGCTCGGAAGTCTTCGCTTACTTCTGTCATCTTGCCTTTTTCCTAAGCGAAATCGTACTGTCTTCTCCCCCAGGACATGGGCTAGGTGCTCTGCCGTCCACCCGAGCGACGGCCAGCCGGCGGTCATGCCGAGGAAGACGGCAGGTTTCTCCAGAGATTCCATTATCTGCCGCGCCTCTTCGGGGGTAAACGGCTTGGGCTCCATTGCTGTTAGGAAACGGAGCCATGATGTGGGTAGCATGGTAGCATCTTGTGTATCTTGCTAGAAACATGTAACGATTCTGCTTGGAGGGCAATATTTAATATTTAATGTGATGCATCAATAAGAAGTCTGATCAGTTTTTAGGTTGTTGATGCTAGTGGTTATAATCGTAAATCTTGGGGAATGCATTGTCCTGCTCCAATATTATGTTACAAATAATTTGAATATCTACAATGTAATAATTTCCCATCCTCCATTTGGCAATATACTTGTATTTATGTTATTATACAATTTATACATTATTCGTTTTCCTTTGCAGATCCAGTTCAACAAGTTCGTATCATTCATACGTGCGGTCAGCTTTAATCGTTTTCATGGCTTTAGTGACAGTGATATTCACCGTTCTGAACGGGATAAAGACAACAATTGAATTACAAAAGAGCGGTTTTGGTTTTTATAAATCATCATTGTAATCATTACCATGTATAGTTTTCCCTGGATTAATTAAATGTGGCTGGCTGAAAAACACAAAAGCTATTAAAATGTAGAGAATTTAAATGTATATATCGTATGTTTACGTAGATCATGTCAGAAAATAATTACTAACGTGAACAAAATGACACTTGAAAACGGCGAGAAGGCTGATTTAAAGCATCTGAAGAGCTCACGGCAACCGTAGTCCCCACGTGTCCGCTGAAACGATCGTCGCATATAATATACGTCACACGGTCGCTCTGAGAGACCCCTGGGACTGGATTTCACTTTCAGTTTTTATTTCCAGCCGTAATCGTTTTGAATGTCTGTCGTTAGTAATTATATGCAATCTCCCACTTTTAGGTTGTCACGTATCACGCACGGCTTTATAAACAGAAGTGGGAATCAGAAAAGCAGCCATTTTAGCCGTCCGTGTGTCTCCACGTCCGCCATGTGATAACTTGTGTATTTGGTTTACTTTGCATTTTGACTGCATGCTGTCAGTTATGTGAATGTTAGGTGGGAAACAGGCTATGTAACGCTGTGTATGCATAACACCATTCTCATGATGGCAGTACTATGTTGCTAGACCTTTTCGAACGATGTTGTGAAAACATCGTATTTAGGTAAATGAAGAACTTAACTGCTCAGTAGAAGCTGAGGGGCCTCTGCACGTGTCATTGCAGAGTGCTGGATTCCTGGAGGAAATTCTTGTGTATACAGCAGCAGGATAAAGCGCAGAAAACTAACATATAGAACAAGAAAAACAAGACAAAGTACAAAGACCGCACAATCCCATTCTGACAGTTGTTTCTTGTCCATAAATTGTACCATTTCTGTCATTTTAACTGATTAAATGAGTATAACCAAAAAAATATGAAGGCTTGACTGCAGTTTATTGATTGCTTATGCAATTCTTAAATAGTAAGTGATGGAACGAAGGATAAAACATAAATTTTAATATGCTCTAAAGCAAAGAAACACTTTCCGATTGAACAGTCATTACACTTCACAGCATGGAAATGATTCTTATCCAGTTAATACAGCTAGGTTCAGTTCTGATGAATTGGATACAGGACACAGACAGAAACACTAGGCAAGATCTAGAGAAAACACAGGTAATATTTCTTAGGATGCCTAACAGAGAAACTCCGATGTTCTTCAAAGGACAAATGGAGGTTGCTGGCACATTGCTTATGGCATTAACATATCTTTTGTATCACACCTCATTTTCTCATAAGGTTCCTCTGGCAAGCATAGTGTTTCTCAACCCAGCCCTGAATCAAACAATCTAGAACACCAAAATACCTGGTACAGGTGTGTTTTGAGCTAGAAAGAAGCAAAAATGTGGACTGTCTGCGGGTCCCTAAGGACCTTGTTGGGAAACGCTGGCATTCTATGAGTCACTTCAAGGACATTTCAAGGACACTTCAGATGCAGGAATACCAGCAGCTTGAGAGATACATTATTTTTTTGCAGAAGAATCATTTATGTGCTCATAGTGTCTGTTTAGTACTTGTGTGTTCCAAAGGGCTTCCTCATCCTGTATGGATGTATGGTACCAAATGCCTCAGACTCAGGGAACAACACAGCCCAATACACAACATATAAACTACCAGCAATCTCACACAGTTACAAAGGAAGAAGTAATAGGAGCATAGAAACCACCAAGAGAGATGGAAAGCTACTCCTCATCACAAATAAAAGCAAACCCACTCACCCCCCGTCTTACTCATCAATCGACGAGTGAGAATTCCAATCAGGGCCAGCTTTGTTTCATTAAGCAGGGAGACCATTTGCACAAAACTGGTGATCAGTCGCCATGGAAACTCAAAATTGCCACAGTTCAGACCTTGCTCCCTGCTGGCTCACTTAAGTATATGTGCGTGTGAAATTTCATTTTATAATCCTTTGATAACAACTCTAATGAATTATTATGTCAGTAAATGCTGTATCACAAAAATCACTTAAAGTGAAAACTAGACAATAAATAATGTGGGAGAGAATATAATTCATTGACTAATTGAAGCTCTTTAAACACTGTTTAAGTCCTGCTTCATTTTTGTCTTCATCAAAGTTGAAATTACCTTGGTGCGGTTCTCCCTCAGCTCAGCTTAGAAAGGTACCTGCTGCTGCTCCGCGAAATGACGTCATGATGTCCCCCTGAGGACTCCTGGGGTGCGGGGGGCAGCTGTGTGCAATGAGCCGCCTGCATGGTCTTTGACTTTCAGACTTTCAAAAGCTTTCGATCGTCATTAAACTTAGCAAATTGGATTAGACTCTTCGGCCCGAAACAGTTCTTTCTCTGTCGTAATGAAAGTACTTAGCGGCATAGCTGGATATGGATTTATCTGCTTTGCTCTGAAACTCAAAGAGCGGCTGTAGATTCCTTTAATCCGGGTCATTCCCAAAGATTCTCCCCCAGCCTCGGACTTTCTTTTCAGCTTCTTACAGACATTTTGACATTTTCTGTCAGTTTTTGGAAGCAGTATATGAGTGATAATGATTCTATGTCTTCTTGTACTTGTGTATCAGTATGCAATTCTATTTTGTTAGCATTATTATTAATAATGTTGCGTATGAGTAATAATAATAACATATTATTCATCATGAGAAAGAGTTGCACAAGCCCTCTGTCTTATACCTACTGGACACACACACACACACAGGATACAGTGCTGCTGTGTTTCTCTGTGTGGAATTTGCGCATTCAGTTCAGGCAGGGCACAATTACACTATGTGCCATCTTGAGAATTATGTCCCGTTGCAGCTCCCCTATGAGTGAAAAAGACTTCGATTGGAAATGTAATTTTACCCATTCATCAGCCTCAACTTGAGTACGCGGTCGGTGCTGATAGCAATTCGTTATTGTGCCGAGCGGCTGCAAACTAACAGTCATTATCCATCTGCCTTGGCAGCGGCGGTCGCTGTGGAGCCCGGCAATTTCCCTAATTCCTCTCGCCCCCATTTAAAGACAGATGCAGCCTTGACGGCTTTCAGGAAGCATTTCCATTATAAACATTGTGCAGTACCTGCAAGGCACTTAAGAAGATTGCCAGCCCACCCCTTCAAGTTTGTGAGCGATAAGGACAAGGTCCCCGTTTGTGTGGGAATAAGATCCTCAGGTGAGATAAGCTACTTTAGAGATGCTGGTTCATATGCCGACCCAGTGCTGCTGCTGGTGCTGGAGGTCCTGGCTGGAGCGGGATGCTAGGCGTCGGTGTTAGCATGTAGCGTGTCACCTGAGTTTCCGGGGAAAAAACTGTAAATAACATCAGCCTTGGGGGGCACAGTCTTAACGTAGAATTCTGTTTTCTTTACTATGTCTTATCACAGATCAGTGAATCCAATCCTCCTGAAGCAGTCATCTGGCCAGCCTAAAAGCCTCCACCCCTGAGCCCCCCACCAACACCGACAGTCCTGCTAATGGCCAGCAATCTGCTGATTTACTGTTCAGTTTGACTTAGCAGTTCCTGAAATGTCATGTAAAATTCTTTTACTTCCCGACTTCGTGACAAATTTAATTTTTCTACTGGGAAAGGAAGCTTTTTAATGTACCACCCTTTTGCAAAGCTGTGTAAAATGAAGGCATTTCTCTATGTCATCAAAGAATTTTATGCAGCTCTATACAGTATAAGTGCGAAATAGAGTGAAAATGATCACAGATAGTTAATATTAAAATTCTGGAAAGCTGACAGCTGATTTATTACAGGAGCAGGATAATATCTGCCCACTCCAAACGCTTACCCTGGTCAGGGTTGCGGAATGTAGACATTATTTTATTATTATATATAATATATTATTCTATTATTCACACTATATTACATTGTTCCTCCTACTCAGCACAATAGTGCCAAATATATTTTGACTTATAATATGCTTCCACAGTGAAAATGAAAAAACTGCATTAAAATGGGTTTGGATCAAACATCCATCCGTCTGCCTTCTTACCATATATCCATTGCAGAGAGTCTGGAGCCTATCCTAGGCCACACAGAGCATAAGGCAGGTGAACCGCGGCCCATCACAGAGCGCACACTCACACACATGCACGCTCCATCACACACCACCACACTATCGGCGATTTAGAGGCTCAATCCGCCAAAGCATGAGTATTTGGATGGACTGCAGGAGGCAGAGGAGAATGATGCAGCATGCAGAGAGCATGCAGACACCACACACACACACACACACACACACACACACGGCACATTGTAATGAAGGCACAAAGAACCACCAATTTCATGAAAGCCTGTTTAATGGAAATGTTTGTGTCTGTTTGGGTAGGCAGTAGCTGGGGGGGTATTGTCTGTAAACTTGAAATTGAAATAAGTGGCTGGCTGAAACTGTTTTCTGATTCATCATGCTGCAATTTCTGTTCATATCAACTTTAGTTTTTTTTAAATTGTCATCATCACTTGCAGGTATGTAAGAACAAAAATCCATCGGTGAGTTTTTTGAGTGAAATTTTTCTTTTAACTGTTTGAGAGCGCTTATGAAGTGGGAGGGGCCACGGCAATTAAATCATTTCACTAAGTCTGCTATCAGTATTGGGGCTCTCATTGATGATGATACGCACCACACATCAATGTGCTGAGTAAAGAGCCAGAAAATTGGGCTTCTTTAGACTGATCAGGCTGCAGATAAAGCTCATTATGTCACATCGCTGCATCATTAATACAAGCAGAGGCCAGCTGCAGAGGAGAGCTTTGTAAAGTGGTGGATAAAAGTAAAAGTGAAGCGAAAGCCTTCAGTTTCAAGTGTGCAATGTGTGGCTCAGTCTGCACTGTTTCCATAGGATTCCTAATCGTTTGTAAATTGCCTGTGTTACATGGCACCTTACAGAACAAGTATATGAGTTGCAAACTCTTGTGTGAAATACTGTAGTCTCTCTTAGGGCGAGGCAGCCCTGCACCTGGAGTGCCGGTATCCAGCAGGTTTTCTGTTCTACCTGTTGCGTTACTAACTGCCTGAGTTCAGTTGTAGTTCATCAGAGACCAGGTAGGATGGAAAACCTGCTGGATTCTGGCACTCCAGGATCAGGGTTTCATTCCCCTGGTCCAGACCCTGCAATTTCAAGATTTGAGCTACTTTTCAGGAATTTGTGGTCTGTATAGGTTTTATTCTAATTCTGCAATAATAAGTATGCTTAGTGTCATTTACAGAATGTGTAACTTGTAAGTTTCCAGAAAAACTTACTATGGAAGAAAAGCTAACTTTCCTGGTAATGATTTCCTGTTATTGCACAGTAAGAAGGTTTCCAACAGGACTACGAAGAGATGCATTGGAATGCTGCGCCAGACTTCTGTGTGTTTTTTCCTGATTAAAAGAGTAAAAGACCAAGAACACGGTTAGCCAAACGAATGGTACCGTACAGCGAGGTGAGCTGTCAGGTTTGAAGCCTTTCTCCATTCCCAGACTCCCACTGCAGAGTCAGCATAAACGTGTGGCCTAAATCTTTGAGTGCAGCATTTGCTAACCGTCAAGTGGGGCACCATGAGATTAGTCAGCTGCCATCCAGTCTTCTAGGATGACGACTTGTGACAATGAGCCGCATGACACTAAAATTTAATTCGGAGTCTCACTGCGATTGCAAGTTATTAATCAGTGCATGGATCATAGCGGGATCAGGGGGGTCACATTATCAACATTCTGCTCGCAGTTCTGCTCTCTGCCTGCAGGTGTCACTACTAGCACTTTGTTAAATCCAATCATTTGAACAAGACTGGTGAATATGATGTGTGTGCATCTTTATGGAACGTGTAAGGATTAGCGAATGGGATGGTATTGTGGAGGTTGGAGGTATTAATGGTGATATAGATATTATTTCCACCAAGAAAATTGTGAAGCCATATCGCCTCCCCGACTTAACAGTTTAAAACAGAGGTCAAGGACACTGATAGGAAGATCAAACTAAGCCTATGATTTTGAAACATGTTTTGCCTGTTTGCCCTTGGGTTGTTTTGAATTTAAAATGTTATGAATTAAAATGACATGTTAGTCTGGATATTCCCGTTTGCAACTCCAGAATAACCTTATAGGAGCTGATGCATTGGTTTAAAAAGTGACTTTATCCCAGCGGTGCCCAATCTTATCCGCAAAGGGCCGGTGTGTTTGCAGGTTTTTGGGGTAACCTTTAGGTCAGCTGTTCAAACCCAGGTGTGAGGACTCCTCAGCCAATCAGTCCTCTAATTAGTAATCTAATTAGGGAGTTGCAGCGAAAACCCGCACACACACTGGCCCTTTGCGGATAAGATTGGCCGCCCCTGCTTTATGCTTCGAGCCTTTCCCAGATAGAGGACATGTGACTATATTTTGTCCTGCCACAGCCGTGAGCTGTAAAGTACAGGAAGGTGTCCTCGTGGGAGGGCGGCTCTCACGACGCGGGGGATTTTCAATCGGATGCCGGTGCCATGGAGCTTGCATGGCGGCACCTGTATCTCTGCTGCCTGCTGCTTGTGGATCGCCACATTCTCCAGCCCAGTAATGCATTCTGACTGTGGCATTACAGGTGGGTAGAGACTGGGAAAATCAGCAAGGATCCCAGTCACCTGAGCCACAGACTGTTCATATTGTTGCCGTCAGGCAGGCGGTATTGAAGTATGAGACCCTGAACCAGCAGGCTCTGGAGAAGTGTCTAGCAGGTGGGACTGCAGTATGAAGGTCTGAACCAGCAGGCTGCAGGACAGTGTCAGGCAGGCAGTACTGCAATATGAGGGCCTGAACCAGCAGGCCCTGGGGAACTGTCAAGCAGGCAGTACTACAGTATAAGGGCCTGAACCAGCAGGTTGCGGCATAGTGTCAGGCGATACTGCATTATGTGGGCTCAAACCAGCAGGCCCTGGAACACTGTCAGGCAGGTGATACTGCATAATGAGGGCCTGAACCAACAGGCCCTGGGACACTGTCAGGCAGGCAGTACTGCAATATGAGGGTCTGAACCAGCAGGGACTGGGACACTGTCAGGCAGATGGTACTGTAGTATGAAGACCGGACTCAGCAGGCTCTGGGACTCAGGCAGCCGATATTGCAGTATGAGGGGCCGAACCAGCAGGCTGCAGTATAGTGCCAGGTAGATGATAATACTACAGTGTCTGGCAATACTGCAGCATGCGGAACTGAACCAGTAGGCTCCATGACAGTGTCAGGCATACTATACTGCAGCATGAGGACCTGACCCAGCAGGCTCTGGGACAGTGTCTGGCAGGTGATACTGTAGTATGGGAGCTTGAACCAGCAAGCTATCGGTCAGTGTCAGGTAGACGGTACTGCAGTTTTAGGGCCCAAAGCAGCAGGCTCCAGGACAGTATCAGGCAAGCGATATTGCAGTATGACTGCCTCACCCAGCAGTCTCCCGGACAGTGTCAGGCAGTCAGTACTGTATTGCAGTATAGTATTGCAGACTATACTGCAATATGAGGGTCCAAACCAGCATGCTCCGAGACAGTGTCAGGCAGACTATACTGCAATATGAGGGTCCAAACCAGCATGCTCCGAGACAGTGTCAGGCAGACTATACTGCAATATGAGGGTCCAAACCAGCATGCTCTGAGACAGTGTCAGGCAGACTATACTGCAATATGAGGGTCCAAACCAGCATGCTCCGTGACAGTGTCAGGCAGATGGAACTGTAGTACAAGCCAGCAGGCCCATGTCAGGCATGCGATATTGCAGCATGAGGGCCGGAATCAGCCGGCTCCAGGACTGTCACAATGTTGCATACCTTGCATTACACTGCACACAACCACAAAATCAAGCACAGTTTTTCTACATTATTAATTTTTGTATTGTATTGTGTTGTGTTGTGGATGTTATGCATGAATCTGTTGTATTTGTATTTATGTGTCAGGGGCCCCAAGAGAAATGACGTTTCAGCTCACTGTGTACTTGGCTATATATGGATACTTATATACATGGATATGTTGACAATAAAGAATTTGAGTTTTGAGTCATATTACATTTTTTATGTACACTGCCTATTTGCACTATTGTTTTTATTTGCACTGCTTCTACTGCTTTCATTTGCTGGTAAAACCCACGTCATCTCCCAATAACACAAGATGGACCAATCGGAGAGCTTTCATACTGATTACATCATTATCCCTTACTGAGATGAATCCCATTGGTTGGGGTCTTCCACTGTAGCCAGCTGATGGCCTTAATGCACATGTGCTGTGTGCACTCACACTTCGCCTACACTGTGAAAACCGCCTGACAGATTTCACTCATGATTTCACCTGAGGCTGCACGTTATGGCTTTTTCAACCTATTAAACCAGATGTTCTACATGAATAAGCAGTATAACGTGTACCTGTGTATATGGTTAATGTAACCTGAATCCCAAATGTCACTTTGGAATAAAAGTGCCTGTTAAGCTTGTATGAAGTCATATGTCTCTGACTTAATGTCATATTCCACCCTGACTACTGAGGGGCAGTAATATCTGAGAGCTGAAGTCACATAATGAAGATTTAATCAGCAGACAGGATGTGATTTAATACTGGCAGGTTTTTAAGGGGGGGGGGTATTTCAAACTTCTCAGTACAGAGATACAAAGACCACACTACTTTACCTATATATTACCTGCAATCATTATCAATCACCAGCCGTTGACTGCAGTTGAGCCTTGTGACCAGAGTGGTGACATTTCTCGCATTTTCCTGGCCCAGCATGAATTATTTATCTAGACATACTCTGTCCTTTTGGCACCTGTCTGGAAGGCTTGTCATGGGGGACACTTTTAGGCAGCAATGAGTCTTCTGGATTCAAAATTCAAGAACTTTGCTATCATTGTGCAAGCACAATGCTAGGAATAAGAATTAAATGAGGAAAAGTAGGTTAGACTTTCAGGCCTCTTAGTGTTGAAGGCCCATATTTCTTAATTTAGATCTGAAGGTCTTCAAATTCAGGCTCCACAATCTAATATAGTGGGTAATATATTGCTCTGAAATGCAAATTCAATCAATAAAGGGAACAGCAATGCAGGGCGGAAACACAGTTTGACTCCACGGGCAATCAGAAGGGACACCTCAGAATGAGGTCCTTCAGCTTTAGTGCATATTTTGAGTTTCTTTTTTTAGTGATTATCCCTGTGAAGTCTACATCATTAATCAGCACCCAACAACTTGCAAGGCGTATTCTGCCCATGGAGGCAGGTTAATGGAGTTTATGGTGTTTATCTCACGGCTGCTTATCTACCATATGCAAGATCCAGTCACATCAATTTAACTGGAGACGGGAAGTTTACAGCGGGCGACAGGCTGGGCTCTGAATGTGGAATCACTGAGTGCTCACTCTTAGTGCAACGAGTTGGATAAACGCTGGTAGGGCTCCTTTGGGACAAAGCATTTTTCAAATGGGGTGAATAGTGACGAGTGCCTTCTGGTGCTTTTATGGATGGGTTAAAATGATAAAACTCACTGCAGAAACACTCTATTCTACCATGAAAGCTAAACCCAAAGGGAATGCATGTCAGAGGACAAATGTAGCAGTAAACAGATAGTAAACACTCATGACCCCGAGCTGGATAGACAGCTGGAAGATGGATGCATGGACAAAGAGTAAAAAATTGTCAGATGTTCACAAAATGGGCATTTTATGCTTGTCCACCGGGTGTTTATAATTGAAATGAGGAGAATGTGGACATGTTCATTAACAGTTTATAGAGTCGCAGATGACTTCAATTGGCAAATCACAGATGACAAATAGTCTGCATGTTTCTGCCAATGGATGGCACCCTCAACATGTTATTAAGGACTAAATGTGCCCAGTGACATCACCGCTGTCACATTAAGCAAACCCAGGGCCTGTCTCTGACACTCCTGCTGTCCCCCCCACCACAGTGGGTGCCTGAGAGGTGCCCACTGGAGCTGAAGAAGGGCTGGCTGTGCCCCCACCTTGCCCGGTGTGTGAGAAGTGCCCGCTGGAGCTGAGGGAGGGGTTGCTGTGCCCCCACCTTGCCCGGTGTGTGAGAGGTGCCCGCTGGAGCTGAGGGAGGGGTTGCTGTGCCCCCACCTTGCCCGGTGTGTGAGAGGTGCCCGCTGGAGCTGAGGGAGGGGTTGCTGTGCCCCCACCCTGCCTGGTGTGTGAGAGGTGCCTGCTGCAGTTACTTATTTGAGGTTAAGCCATGGCTATTTCACAGGTGAGTGAGTGTAAGTTAGGGAGGGTAACTTCATCAATACACCTACTGCAAAAAACACCCCCCATTTACCAAACACAATGTATTACAAACCCAAAGATGGACACTAATGAAAGTGCCCTCTTCTACATGACCATACAGTCAGTGCTGAAGGTCACCATGGTTAAAGTTTGCATGACTGCATGGAATTTGGCCTTGCTGCAGAGATGATATGTGCTCACTCTATTTCCCTCTGCGGCACAGTTCACCCTGTAAAGCGATGGTCTGTCCTGTAAAGCAGTGGTCTGTCCTGTAAAGCAGTGGTTTTTCCTGTAAAGCAGTGGTCTGTCCTATAAAGCTGTGGTATGTCCTGTAAAGCTGTGGTATGTCCTGTAAAGCAGTGGTCTGTCCTGTAAAGCAGTAGTTTTTCCTGTAAAGCAGTGGTCTGTCCTGTAAAGCAGTAGTTTTTCCTGTAAAGCAGTGGTCTGTCCTGTAAAGCAATGTTTCCCAGTCCGGTCCTCAAGGACCCACAGAAAGTCAACATTTTTGCTCTGGGAGCTTTGAGGAAGCAAAAATACGGACCGACTGTGTGGGTCCCTGAAGGGCAGCATTGAGAAACTCTGCTATAAAGCTAAAGTAGAAAAACTCTTCTGACCATAAGCCAAACCCTGGCTCTTTGCCCTGAACTTCACCCTAACCTCCTATTCTGAGACTCAGCTCTGCTGTCCTGTCTGCTGCTGCACAAACTTCTGATGTGGCAGTCAATAAGTGCCACTGATTTTCCAGTATTTTGGACCAGGGGCCACTTCCAAGGCAGAATGGACACCCTAAATAGCCGCATCACCCTCCCAGTTGGGTCCAACCAAGGGTTAAATGGCTGATCTTAAAATCCTCTCAGGGGAAGGAGTCGCTCTCCACGGCGTCTCCAATACGAGCGGCTGCCATGTCAGCTATGAGCCGGCTATTTATTTTTAACAGTATGAGTTGTTTTCAGCCTGTGCCATGTTGACTGGAGCTGCTGACGGGCAAGTCGCATCTGTCAGACATGCGATCAAGCTGCGCGGCTTAATGCGCTGAGCCTCAGCGCGCTCCTTCCATTTTTAGGCGTTGCTGCCAGTGCCCGCTCACAATGTCAGGGAGGGTGTTTTCATCAGGACCCGGCCGGTGCCAGAATTCTGTTGTTTTGTCATTTTTAATATGTATGTTATTATTTATTATTATCCAGGTCAGAAAATGAAATAAGCAAAACTAGATTATTAGGAGTAGATATGATATTTCAGCAGTTTTATACCTGGAGTGATAGGTGAAAAGCTTAGCAGAGAAGTCAATTTTGCAATATTTTATTTCTCACTGCGGCAGAAAAGGATGATTGTGAAATTCAGCATTGTCAGGAGACTTTATGAAATGTCTATACATATAAATAAAAAGGATAAATATTTAGTTTTGTCTGTCTAAGCTCCATTCTGCCATAAAGCCCTCATATAAGTCCTGCAGAGTAACTTACCTGCCTTTCACCTGTCTTGATGGCCAGATCGTGAAGTGTTAAGAGTTTCCCAGAATGCCATGGGGATGCTGTCGCCAGGGACCCTAGTCCGGAACCTTCTGCTCCAGTCCAGAGTCTCCGGTTACCCGAACATGACCCTCAGCGATGGTTCGAAGGAGGTGGAACACAGTGACTTTACAGTTTTTGTATATGTTCAGAAAAATAATGTACAAGTGTAGGATGTAATATAATGTACAATGTCCTTTATCACCGGTGTTCCAGTAATATATTTCAGCACAACAGTTTTCACATATTACCTTAGTTTGGGCAGTTTTCTTTGTTCTGTCTTTAGATGGTCATGCCTGTTTATTACTTACATCAAATAAACTTCCTGAGTCACACTCTAGTTTTACTCACACATAATATTGTCAGGTTAAGCAAAGATATTTTGAAATGAAGACCACAAACCTGTGTCCTGCCCCCACGTGTGTAATCTAATCAATGTCCTTAAACATTTTACACAGAGTGTCAAAATAAAAAGCGTTCTGTACTGCTGACCATGAAACATCACATTTGCTGAATTATGGCTTCTTATCTTTAAATATGTGCCTTTGGTGCTTGTTTCCAATTTTGTGCACAATGGTACAATGGGCCAGCTGTCCGTATGTCCAGGGGGGATTCTAGCTATTGAAAACATCAGGGGCTACGTCAGGTTTATCTGGGGCCTGACTTTTTTTGTTTTTGAAGGAAGACTGACATTGGGACTAAAATACTCAGGGCTAGGCTTAAAATACTCGGGGCTAGGCTTAAAATACTCTGGTTATAGCTCCGAGTGATCGGACCTAATGATGCCCATGTATATGTCTTTAGGTTTCTGGTGACATTTGCACCACAAGGGATTTTAATAGCCGGTGCAGCTCCAGAACGTACCTGCAGGAGATGCTCTTATCGATCACCACTGAACTGTAATTAGCGCTTGCTGTCTTTCTGCTTCTTTCTGCTTCTGAATGTGTGGGAAAGATGTCCGTAAACAACCTTTCTGAATGCTGGATTCCAGTACTTTCTTTTCCTGCACGTCTTTGCTTATCTGTATCCTGAAGCTGATGTTATTTCTATTCAAATTTGTTTGCTCTCTCTTATCAAAATTCAGGGCTTCTCTGTTATTAAAGGTATGGCGCAGCGCCTTATCAGCACAGGGAATTTCACCTGAAGAGCGTGACACTCCGACTGCATAAGTGTTGGCTGTTTCATCTTATTTATAGATGCTTAAACTGGCCTGTTTTGCTGCCTCCTCATTTCGATCCTCCCGAGGCGGCACTTATGCTCCGAAATGATATTGTTTTAACTTCTCCAAGAAGGGAACTGCATACATTTATGCATTTCAGGCTTAATTTCAATTTTAATGCATCCCTCAATAGTAGGTTATCTGTGTCTCTGCGTATCAGGAGTAAACTCTGCTGCTCGACGGCAACAACAACAAGAGTGTACCGTGCCTGGAGAACTTGCTGTCCTCCAACCGCGCGAGAGGGTCAGAGGAGGAACTGTTTGCCTGGCAAAGGGAAGGTGCCATTATCCCTGCCAAGAGGAGCGGGGTTGTGTCGAGTCAGAGAGGGCCTGTGAAGCGGTGGCCACTGGCCGCGTGACAAGGCCAGCTTGTTAGCTGAGATTCAACACAGCTCAGCGAAGGCACGACGAAAACACAGCTGTTTGTCGCTGCACGCGTTTATTCCCCGTAAGATTTTCCCCCATAGTAAAGACCGCACAGAGCATGTCTTTCCAGCCTATCCATCATGTTGTGTTTTTATAAATGCTGAGAAGCCATTTACTCTTACAATAAAGCACTGAACGACCTTCGTGATGATACGGGAGGGGAATGTGAGGGTTCTGGGTGGGGTCAGCATGGGCCGGTTTGAGCTGATTGTCCTGGCCAGTCTGGGCTAAGGAGCCCTACTAGCCTCATAGACTCCTGGGGGCTTCCATAGACCATCAGAGGTCTAAGCATGACCTGGGAAACCTTTTTTCATGCCTTCGGCTCCAGTCGCTCAGATTTTCGTAACGTCGCCCTGTTTGACCTTCTCAAAAAATTCTCCAGCTCATCCATAATGCTGTCGCTAGAATGATAACTAGGCCCGAAAAGAGCGGAGATGTCACTACAGTCCTTCACTCTTTACACGGGTTTCCAGTTGCCTTTAGAAACCGCTTTATGGTGCTGCTGCTTGTTTGTAAGTCACTCACTGGTCTTGGCCCAGTTTACATCGCAGAACTTCTGAATGAATATGAACCTCAGGCCACTAAGATCATTAGCAGCTGGTCAGCTAATAGTGCCAAGAGTGAAAAGTAAGCAAGACCAATTAGCACTCAGCTACTGCACCACTCATAGCTGGAGCTGACTCCATGAGGAGGTCAGAAAGGCATCAAATGCTCTTACCTTCAAAACCAGGTTTAGAACATTTTTATTCCACAGTGCTTTTGATTAACGCTGCTAATCAATGTTCATGCAATATCTTTGGCTCTTATTTTATTGTCTTTTATTTGTAGTTTTTAATTTCTTTTTATTAAATTATTTTCTTGCAATTTTTATTTCTTCCATTTAATGATTGCTACTACTTGATCTTATTTTCTGTGAAGCACTTTGAATGATCTCTGTATTTGAAAATGAGCTATATAAATATATTTGCCATATCTTGCCTTATAATTTGGGGGCTCGGCTGTCCAGTCTGATCATGCTTCCCTTAAGGGAGCTTTATTGAATCACCCATACTGTCGTAGAGCCCCCCCCCACACCTGCTAACACCAGCCCTGGTCCCCCTCGCCTCGGTAGAGCAGAATGCGGCGCTGCCAGTTCACAGACCTGCAAAGAAAGCAGGACGGAAGTGAAGAGGACAGAGGTGAGCTGGGCTACTGAACAAAATGCTCTCCTACATCTAGCGGAATCAGATTTGAAACGCTAAGCTGCACTAAGCCCCTTCATCCCTGATAATCTTCTTCAGGGTTTGAAGGGAAAGTCAAACTCGCCAAAGCCACTCCTGGCTCCTGGCAACAATGTCTAGACACAGATAAGATTCACCAGTAGGTGGTTGTACTTACTGGCTACTGTGAATGTAGGTCTGCAGCAAATGGGAGCAGCATCACGCCAGGCCGACACCAAGACTGTACATACCTGCAGTAAGGCAGCCAGAGCGGGCCTATAAATATAATCAAATCCTGACATTTCAAACTAAACAAACTAAGAGTGAACAGTCCTGTTTCACACATGCCAGTCCTCCATTCTCATGTCAGACGAGGCCTGTCAGTCACGCCCGTCAATCATCTTGGATGATTTGGGCTGCCCAGATGTGAATCCTGGAAAAAGAAGAAGTTCTGCTGATTTCCTTCAAATGCCACAGCTGATGTGCATATGCAATTTGGAGTATGAAGTACAGAGTATGAAGTAAAGAGAACATAGTATGAAGTATGGAATATGGAGTAAGGACTATGAAGTATGAAGTATAGAATATATAGTTTAGAGTATGGAATATGGAGTAAGGAGTGTGAAATATGGGATATGGAGTAAGGAATACGGATCAGTGCCACATGCAGGACCAGTGATCCTTGGCTATTCCAAGCACGCTCTTTAATAAGCTGATTTTGTGTGTACTGCAATTTCCTTGTGTTTTGTAGTTAATTAGAAACTGGAATGGAGTATCAGTTATTACAACATGTGCCATTAATTATTATTTAAGAGGCTTATTGCGACACAGCCGGAGGCTGGAGCAGGTTTGCTGGTGAGACGATTCACAGTCGGCTACTTAATAAACCCTGACTGTGCCTGACCGGGTCTTTGAGGAGAGCCATAGCAGGCAAAGCTGTTTATGTTTACACTTACTTACAGTTTGCTGTTCTCACTTCACATTTTGTTTACTTTGGTTTCTTCTGGAACAAATGAACATGTTGATTAGCTTTGCTGTAGAGTTATCAATCCTCTGATGGCACTCTAATGTCACTGTGGTGTCACTCTGAAGGTACACCCTGATGGCACTCTAATGTTACTGTGGTGTCACTCTGAAGGTACCCTGATGGCATTCTGGTGTCATTCTGAAGGTACCCTGATGGCATTCTGAAGGTATCCTGATGGCACTCTGGTGTCACTCTGAAGGTACCCTGATGGCATTCTGAAGGTATCCTGATGGCACTCTGAAGGTACCCTGATGGCACTCTGGTGTCACTCTGGCCTGGTCTACCCTGTCAGTGATCCCCAGGTGATCTCGCTATGGGGCAGCGCTGGTCTGCAGCCGAGATGAAAAGTGTATAACATCTAATCCACAGCAAAATAGCCATAATTGCCAGTAACTTCACAGCAAGCCTCAGGGAGCAGGGGCCTCGGGAGCAGGGGCCTTGGGGAGCAGGGGCCTCAGGGAGCAGGGGCCTTGGGGAGCAGGGGCCTTGGGGAGCAGGGGTCTCAGGGAGCAGGGGTCATAGGAAGTAGGGGTCTCAGGGAGCAGGGGCCTGGGGGAGCAGGGGTCTCAGGGAGAAGGGGTCTCAGGGCGCAGGG
>JABFEB020000035.1:5245934-5257889 GCA_019775895.2 Stomatorhinus ivindoensis
GGTGGCTGGGGGGGGGGGGGGAGAGATGGGGCTGGACAGAGTGGATGGGCCAGAGCAAAGTGGGGGAGGGCTGGCCTAGGTGGGTGAGGCAAAGCAGTGAGGGCAGAGCAGGGTGGGCAGGGCTGCATTGGGGGGCAGAGCAGGGTGGGTAGGGCAGAGCAGGGTGGGGCAAGGGCTTCAGCATGTGCTTTCATCTGGGTTCAGGAGTTTGCTCAAATGGTGTTAACTCCACTCACTAGACTGATGATTTCATGCTTTATTTATAGTTTGCAATTATCATTATTTTAAGTATTACCAAATACTTTTGATGTCACACAACTTATACAGACATAGTTCTGATGTAAATAATATCACTGTTATAACTGATCGTTATGCATATCACGCCTTAATATATGGTTTTAATCCACGTGGCCCTGGATGCGACTTCAGCCTGTGAAAATGTTCACCTTGGGTGTGGCAGCGACCTCAGAAGAAGAGAGTGCAGTCTGGCAGGCAGGAAGCCAGGCAATGATCCCCAGGAAATCCAGGGAGGTACCTAATCCAGGGAGGTACCTAAAACCGACTGCAGTATCCAGCTGGCTGATTATTATTATCAGTCACTTTCAGCATGAGCCAGATGTCCTTTGTTTACTTGCAGGAGAGGTCAAGGCCCGGCCTTAGGAGGAGGGGCTTATTAGAATGACACTGGATAGACTCATGTCCATAAGCATGAGGGGTGTCATAGTCATTCAATCAAACAAATGTCCCCATATTGTAAAATGTAACTGGTTTTTATCACATTGCAGGGAGATCTAGTCCCCACAATGTAATAATTACAATCGCGCGCACACACACGCCTAGCTCTCAGATCTGTCACAAACAGCATGTCTGATTGTAAACCTATAAGCAAACAGCAGCAACTCGCACCTGCCTTCAGCAGTATTAACATTTCTGTTTATATTATGATGCTAAAATTTCTAATGCACAGGGTCTTAGAGAGATGGGCATCGATCTGACTCTACCTTCCTCTGCCTATCTTCAAAGGATCTGCTGACCACCTGCAAGGCTTGGTGACTAATGTCAGAGATCCTGGACTAATTAGTGATGATAATTTTAGGATCAAAGACAATGAAAGCTTACGATGAAACCAAGACAACAGTCAGAGGAACCAAATAAGGGACACCGTGTGTGTTTATGTGCTTGCCTGTGCGTGTGCCCATGTGTTTTTGTAATTATTATATCGTGAGGATTTCACCACAATGTGATAAAAACTTTTTACCTTGTGGGACCATTATTGGTCGGCACAAAGATAACCTTAATTTTATAAGAATCTGTGAATGCAATCAAAACACAAAAAATCCACAAGGTTGTTTGGTTATTTATGGTTAGGGCTGGGTAGGGGTTAAGGTCGTCATATTTGGGATTAGGGTTATGTCTATAGAAATGGATGCCTCCATAAGGATATGGATACTTGGACTGTGTGTTTTTGTATGTGTATGTATACATGTGTGGGTCTGCCTCGTCCTACAGACGTCCACATACCGTTAAGCCACTTGGAGTTGTACTGCGCCGTGCGTAGGGGCGGCATGCTGCCCAGGCTGCGGTAGATGACAGGATCCCGGCCCGAGAAGTCGATGACGGTGGCCGCATACAGCTCGCCCTTCTCTGTCACCACGGCTGTGGAATTGTGGCGCGGATCATAGGGGCAGCGTGCAACGCCGTTGACCCGATCCAGCACGCGGCTCAAGTTACCCACCTGGAAAATGTGAGGAAGAGCAGGGGGTATTACCACCTGTTCACGGGGGGGCTTTGCATTCCATTGGGACACTTGACCTAATTGTTCAATTTATTCAATTTAGTCATCTCACATCTTCTGAACAACTTGGAAAACTGGAAAAAACCATTCACAGTTTAGCAGTCCAAACTCAAACCTTAACCCTAAACCTAGCCCAAACACAAAACCAAACTCTAACTCAAATACAAACCCCAAACAGCAGTCCCTCCAGTGAGTAAGCAGGACTGACAGCCAAGCTGCCCTCAGAGAACACATTAGTTCTGCTCTGTTTACATCGCAAACAGATTTTCCTGAAAATCCATAAACCTTCCTGGCTTCAGTGTTTTCAAATAAATGAATACGCCTCTGACAGCTGAGCGAAGCTCAGCAGCAGGCTGTACCCCAGAGACCCGGTCCCAGGATTTACCATGAGATTCTGGCCCTTTAAATGTGTACTATGGCATGCTCTGTTGACTACACGGGCCCCCCACATCTGGCAGAGATGCCCCTCACCTGTCGCGTGGTGCAGATGGGCAGGAAGGCGTTGGTACCACAGGTGAACACCCGCTTCCCGTTGATGAGCAGCACCCGGATGTAGTTCTGGCACTCCACCTGCGGAGGGAGTCATCCACAGGGATTTAGTGTCAGACCAAAAGCAGCCAACCAGACCTCCACCACTCCCCCAAGGTAGAGCTTGGTGATTTATAGATATTTTTCTGCATGTTGAGTAAGATGATTCTACAAAGCTATAAACACTATTGTCAGACATTTTCATCTGGAAAGTTAATGCATGTTTATTTTGTTTCATGAAGGCAACTTTTGGCACATAGATTTTGAAGCTGGGCTTGGTTCTTTTTGCCTGAATCAATATATATGCATCTACAATGATTGCAGCTCTCCCCGTTTCATCTCCCATGAACATACTGCATCACAATGAATCCTCAAATTGCTGAAGAGATTTGCCTTATTGTTGTGGCTCTCATGCAATCAGAATGACATGCAAAGAGAGCGAAACCATGAGGCAGTAAACATCTGGATCCACACACTGCATTTTCCCCTTGCTGGCTAAATGAGGGGACAGCATTAAATGTTACCTCCGTCTTTCCTTTACTCTGACAGGACCTCCTGGTGTCTTCGTCTGGGCCCCATTCTGTTGCCTAGGAAACCAAAATAAAGAAAAGGGATGCATTCCCATTCCAGTTTTAGCCTCCAGTGTACAGCCAGGGTGTACGGACAGTTTGGAGGTATTATTCAGCTATCTGTGGTAATAGAGCACTTGGCTAGCCTTACTGAGGATGCACCCTTACCTCGGACTGTTTACTATGCTAACATGGTAATAAGTGGGCCACTGCCTCAAAGAGCCAGGCGACTAGATAGCCGGCAAACCACATGTCATTTGCATATAAATGCAAGCGCTTCTTATCATTCAAGTGGAGCACAGCAACACCACAGCCCCCATCCCCTGGACACCAATTATATTTCTTTTATGTGTCCCGTATTTAATTATGGATGCATCACCAAGGCTAACATTCTCCCTCCTCTAATGGAGGCATGAGCTGGCTCAGTGGTGGTTCTGAAGTCTCCCCATCTCCCGGTTTCCCTCTCATGGGCTGTCCTTCATGTTTACGTTTACACATCAGCTACACTCCCGCTATCCAAGGCTAAACACGCCATTATGGTCCCACTATCCCAGGCTAAATGTGTTGTTCTGACTCTCTCCACCACACAGCCGATATGCTCCCACTATCTCGGGAACAAGGTGCCTTTCTGACTCTCTCCACCACACTAGCTTGGACTTCATCACATACTACAAAACACAGCCTGGAGCCTGGAAGCAGATCAAAGGACAGGGCAGAGAGGAGGAGAAGACCATTGATCAACTCAGTGCATCCAGGAATTGATCACCACGCCTTTTGAAAGTCAGCGCCAGGCGGCCTATTCTGAGTACTTTGCACTACCCGACTAAGGGACTCTGTTCAATTAACCTTCTTCACTCAAAGATAAACACTGAGGGAAAACGAGCTCAAGCAGTTAAGCCTCACACTAGAGTCATGTTTGCAGAGGATTTAATTAGTGTCCAGACTATATTTACACTGCACCCAGGGGAAAGGAAGCCACCATAATGGGTGGAAAGCGTAGCTCCTCATTTCATCCAAATCAAAATGAGTTTAACAGTCCTGCTTTTGTATCTTTTATAACTGTGTGTGACGATGCTAAGGACAAACGGCATTAGCCGCCTGTAGTTTGTCAGCCCACAGAATGCAAAACCAACTTGCTTTTCACCGGGTGGGTCAAACGTCCTGTCGCTCCACAGCCACATCAACTCCTAGTCAGACACCTACAGGGCCGAGAGCAGAACAGCACTTGGCGGACTCTTCCAGAGGAACATGCTGGGAAATTCTACAGTGTGTACAGTGAGGAGAAGTGGTGACTGCAACACAAGAGCTGTAGGCTCATGCTGGGGGTGGAGGGGGGTCCTATGATGGGGTAATAGGCTGGGAAAAAACCTTGTAATGCCAATCAGGGCCACACAGCAGCTTGGGAGTATTGGGCTGTTTGTGTTTTGTTTTCAGAAATGGAGCTTTTGGGATAGAGAGAGGAAATACCTTTGGGGTGACTCATCAGTTAGGCCGTTGCCATAGTATCAGCGAGGATGCGGGGTTCAATGCAAAGGCCCAGAATGCACGTGGACCAGACGGCCTGGGACAAGCGCCGAAAGAGGTTCTAAGCAGCCATTCAGCCACAGGGCTGCAAACCTGCAACGCACTTGGAGCTTATGTTGTCAGTACAGCCTGGATCGATAGGAGGGCTTGGCTTTCTCAAGTCAGAGGTGATAAATTCTCAGTGACAGGCATGGCAAAAGGGCGGGGGACTGGGCTCGACATTATGGAGGCTGGTATCTCTACACCACTTAATATGAATTACTGCTGCTCATTAGAAAACTGAACTTAAAACAAAAATTCATAACTTCTGTAACGGTCCAACACGTTGGTTTTTTACAGTCATATTATATTGTTATTGAAGGCAAATAATTTCTGATACTATTCTACATTTCATTAGGCTGCCAAAGTGAGATAGGGCATTTTTACAGAACTTCCACTTCAATTCCAGAGCTCACATGAGGTTGTTAATCATTTGGTAGATTATGCTTCTGGGTGAGAGAAGCGTTTACCTCCCAATCTAAATCCATTCCATTAGCTGTTACAAGAGATTCCATTTGCACATAACAGCCATCGTCCCTCTCCTGCCTTGGACCTGTGCATGGCATCCAGTCAAATTCATAATCAGCGAGAATTGCCCTCGCAGACATGCTGATGTTTTTCACAGGAGGGAGCGTCAGAAAATGTGGAGGAAAAAATTATGCTTATTTTTACACCACAAATTACTTAGACAAAAATAAAATGTCAAAAGAAAGTATTTGGGGAATTAGAGATGAGTACAGTTTTCAACTGACTCCTTTAGCTAGCGATAAAAATACACCTACGTCCCATTATTTATCATAAAAATACAACTTTTACAATTGATCAGGCAGCTGGCCTGGTCTCCTGAAAGAGATGACCTCAGAATAATGCCAGGCAGAGACCTCCTCCTCCCTTAACTCACAGCCATAGGTTTTCTTAGCTATTAACACCAATAAGGAACCCAGCGAGGCGGTTGATTATGGTGCATCAAGCCCTCCTCCAAGGACCAAGCGACCAGACGGTCTCGGCCCACAATGTTTCCCAAGGTTCCTGAACTTCAACGGGGCACCACCCCCCCGACCTCTAACCAAGCCCCCAGTTCATGGTCCTGCTCAGACCCATTCAGCACAGACTTGATGGATGTGACAGGACTTCCAAAGGGGCTGGGCATTGTCCCCAAACACTGATCCCCACGCAGGGGGGATCAGAGCCCCCTCAGCCTCCTTTTATGGAAGTAGGCTGGCTGATTTTCAGATGGAATCAGTGTAGTGCACCCCCCCCCCTCCCTCCCGACCTGCCCCGCTGCACAACTCAATGGTTGCATTCGGCCTCATAGACATGGGGCATTTTTCGGGGGTGAGTTAATGGGGTGTGGGCAGCCCATGGAGGCATGCTTACATCACGGAAGTGGAAGGGGGGTGCAAAGTACTCCAGTTGGGCACATTCCTGATATAAGCGTAGCATCTTTACAACACTGAGGCAATATCACCATATTGCCAAAAAGATAACTGGCGCAAAGGTGTGCAAACACTGGGGGAGACGTGACCTCAGGTCTCAAAGGGGAATCAACCATGCTCTTTATTATACTGTGGATTTTCTCAATTTATCAGTCATAAAACATAAAACAAGCACTTTTAGGCTTCGCTTCACACAGCACACAGTCTGCCTTTTGCATGCAATTCCAAGTGAGTGTCTCAGCCATCTTTCTACAGAACTAAAAGTTCCACAATATATGCTCTTCTCAGAGGATGAAGAACCAGAATTCTTGGAAGGCGATGTGTTACAATCTATGTGTTCCACTTCCCTTTGGAAGCCTGGGGGCAGCAGATTAATGAAATGAATTTACCTGAGGAAAACAGGGCTTGCATGGTGGTTTGGCAGATAACATTGCTGCTACACGTTTCCAGGACTGAGGGTTCAAAACCCATTTCCCGCAGTCCAAAGACATACAGTCAGGCTAACTAGCATGTCTGATTCGCCACGACAGTGTGTGTATGTACCCTGCGATAGATGGGCACCCCAACCAGGGTGGACACCTGTGCTCCCTGGGACGGGCTCCAGGTCCCCCACCACCCTGCTCAGGATATGCGTTTCAGAGATAGATGGGTGAACTGTGTTACCATAAATGGACACATAATTCACTACAGCTACACAATGCTGAGTAAAAATCACATAAGCACAAAGTAATTACCTGGATATACAGTAGGATGGCTAAGAAAAACGAGTTCAGTTCTCCATCAACATCTATCAAGCCGTCAACCCCAAAACGATAATGACTGCATCAATAATTAAATCCATGCAAATTACAGAAGAACATGAATCATAAAAGCAACTAATTAGGCATATCTTCTCAGACTGTGGTGTCTTAAAACCTTCTTGCTAACAGATGAGTGCATCTATCAAACCAAATCATAACCCTGTGAATGGTGTTACGTAACATCTCCTGGATGTGCGTTGCCAGGACAGCGAGCACCCAAGAACACATCTAGAAACCTCAAGGTGCAAGAAAATCAAGCGTCAAAGTGTCAAAGTGGGTTCTCTGAGCTAACCGTGTGGAGGTGGCCATGGTTCATTGGTCAATCACCCCTTGACAGCAAAGGTGTGAGTTTTGCGATGGCGTCCCACACGAGCCCCCTCTCTACCTGTAGCCCAGAGTTCCCAACGTAATGCATGCTGAAAATTCACACTTCTGAGGTTAAAAGCTGAAATGCCTGGGGGCCTCAAGCCTGCTGGGGGGGGGGGGGTGTCAAGGAAGAAGATAAAGAGGGTTGTGTGCTGAAAGACCGAGACATAGACTGGGCCACAAAGGGCCCTATACAATAGATGGGCTGCAGTATGCGAGTCCTAAAGACATGTCAATTTCAAAGGCTCTATACAGCTGTCTATGTCCAAAGGAATCACTTACTACAGACCTGTCTGTGACATAGACTGGAAGTGGTTTATCCAAGAACCCGACAAGGAAAACTACTATATTCACAACTGTACAGATAAAAAAAAAATTTGCGGCATACGTTGTTAGAGTTCACTGGGTAGAGATGGGAAAATGTGTCTTTAAACAAAGCAAAAATATTACATGGCTTAGACCGGTAGGCTCCTGGATGCAGTGCCTTTGAAACCATGGAAATGTAAGCTTGTAACCTTGCAGCTTTGCGGCGCTGATGCTCTCTGAGGTGGATAACGGCTCCCAGGCCGATAAGATTTGGAAAAGGGCACCACTGTGCTTTAAAGATCGGGAGGTGAAGGAGACGTGCTCAGTGCTCCGCGGAAAACCAAAGGCTTCATCAGAAAAGCCGCAGGAGCGGGAGGGAATGCGCTCGGCTAATTCCTCACTCTTCAGCGGAGTAGAAAGGGAAAGCCAGGTTTGATCTTTGCCGGTTATTACAGTTACTGTGCAAGTCCGTGCAACCCATAATTTTTTTTAAAAAAGGTAAGAGCAAGATGCCTTTCACCCAGGGCCTTCCTGATGAATGATGCCCATAAGCACATGAGGTGGTTACGTCATTCTTGTGTAAACTCCTTCATCCCTTCACATTCCTGCTAATATAAATACACTCTACTGCAAGCACCAGGAAGTTCTCTCCTTCTCACACTGCGGTGATGTCCCCTTCCTTCAACCATTCAGCAGCCACCTGCTCAGTGACACGTTTATTTGGTTCTTCAGAAGATGCAGGGCCATCCAGCCAGTCCTAGGAGCAGATGAGCGATGATGAAGACTCGCTCGGGGAGCCGTAGCTGGGTGCTTGAGACATCTCGAATGTAGCACATTCAGATTCAGGGCCGGCCTGTTGTTAGGTGCATGAAGTCATGCCACAGAGAGTCCCTCTGGATCTTCCACCCACATTCCACTGCAAGGGGAAGCGTGCCGTCAAGGGAGTGACAGAAAGAGAGAGAGAGCAAGGTGTGGAGGATGAGGAGATACAAGCTCCTACTTGGGCACATTCCACCCCTGTGTAATGTTTCTTCAGGCAAACACCAATCTGCTCCAGCAAACTTGACCCTGTTTGCATTGTCGAGCGCAAAGAGCAGAAGCCTAACCTTCCACACTTACTCAACCATCAAAAACTGACCCTCGTCAGCTCCCATTTGCGCACCTCATGCTTTGCCAGCTCGGGACTCAGCTTGTGGGGGCCAGATGTCATCCTAAGGGGCTTGACGTGCTTCTGGAGCCGCTGGTAGGGCAGCTTGCAGCAAACGCACAGCCCTGCCTCATAGCCGACCTCAAACGCTTGCTCTGATGTCCATCCAATGCCGAAGTCCCAAGACGGTACCAAAAAATGATCATAAAAAGTCGTTTACCTGGGCAAAGAGTATAATTCTGATAGGGACAGTCAGCTACATTCTCCACCAGTCAAGCTGACACACTTCATGTTGCAAGGCATCATGTTTTGGTAAGGATTATTTTATGCAGACTAGGTGACATGCATCTCGGACCGCAGGAACGGGCAACATCTGAGATCTGTGGGTCAGACCTCTTCAGTTTATTGCTTCCTAAATTTAATGTGACCCCTGACTTAGATGCTTAGATCTCCGTCCTCCTTGTGGATGCAAAGTGTACATGACTTGCAAAAAATGGGTCAAAAAAATAAACTAGCGAATCCTTTCAAGTGCTTCCAGGCAGCACAGGCTGGGCCTCTTCTGCACGGGGCTTTTACAAAGCGGCGTCCAGCACGAAGTTGCTGACCGCGGTCTGCCATACTTCGGCTTGGCTTCACTTAAGTTCGCGTCAGGAGCCTTCATCATCTTCCTATTGGCACTTTGCAGGGTGCGGGTCATGGTGACAGGGCAGCAAATGAAGTAGCGATCGCTCTCTATGATCTCTGTGAAGCTGAAGGGAAGATAAGCTGAAGGGAAGATCAACCAAGGTCAGTTCCCCCCTCCCCCCCACCCCCCCTAAGCAAAGCTTGAAGGATGAAATCAGCGCTCCTCTATGTCTGCTCCTGCCAGGGCAGAATGTTACGTATTTAAAACGGAGAGGCGAGAAATCAAGTGACCTTCTTCCAGACCCATTAATCTCCTGGCAGGAAGCCACTGGAAAAGTTCTGATGCTACGAGTGAAGACTGACACGTGCCAGGCATTGCAGACTGTGAGCCTCGGAGCCCAGGAAGGCATGCAGATTCTGCGGAACGGACTGGGAGGTCAAGGAGAAGCACTTCAGCAATCCGTACATATACATGAAATTAAGACACAAATATAGCCAGAGGAAGACACTGGTTCCCTTGCACACAGAGCCTAGGAACCTGGAATAAACAAACAAATGCTGAACTTCAGAGAAAGAACTGCACACCTTCTCTAAGACGGCAGAGTAAGAGCCGGCAGGGTTTACGGTCTCCGTGTTGAAGCACATCCCTCTTTGTCAAACGGCCCTTTAGGAATGCAGACAGGCACTGTCGCCATGCTGCTCCCGTCCATACCCAACCCCCCCAGCACACACTCTGCCATCACATTGCCCTCCGAGCACCATGCTCAAAGCCCCCAAATGGAGACAGATCAGTCTTGTTCACTCCCAGCCATGGTGGGATAGAGATATGGCTCTCCTGGGGGGGGGTATCTGTTTTTGTGTTTAAGGGATTGAAACATTAGCGGAGTCCGTAATAATACCAGAGCGTCACAGAACACAGGACCAGTTGCCGAAGTGCAAAATCTATCCGAAATGCCTCATTCCCTGGAAACGGCACTCCACCCGGGTCTCTACTGGAACCCCAAATTACAACAGGTGAGCAGAATGGTTGTTATGATCACGCATCATTCATAAAATGGATTATGTCACACACTATGAATATGCCTCTAAATGTGACTTGAGATTAAGGAGGTTTTAACTCTCTCAAAACTGAAGAGTTCATGCCTGATATTCAACAGAGAGAATTCCGATTAGTGGCTCGGGGTTGCTCACAGTCAGCAGTTTCCAGATCGTTCCACAGTGAGACTCCTAACGGGATTGAAATTGGGACTGACTCCCTCAGGAATGTTCCCCGTCCTGCTCCTCAGCCTTTTCAGGGAGAAGCTGGAGCTTTGGATCATTGTTTCGGTAAAAGGTGAATTTGTCTGGTGAAATGGTTACTCTCTGCTAGCCGCTTCTCTTTGACCTCTGTGCCCAGAAGAACCCAGTGTAGACACACATGCAGACACACTTGTAGAAACACACACGGACACCCCCATGCACACATGCAGACACACAGACAGCCACACATGCGCACGCAGACACACATATGCACGAAGACACATGCCAGACACACGCACAGACGCACCCGTGCACACATGCAGACACACGCACAGACGCACCCGTGCACACATGCAGACAGACACGCAGACGCACCCATGTACACATGCAGACACACACGCGGACGCAAATGCAGGTGACGGCGCCGAAGACGGCTGCTGCCACCACAGTGACCCCCTGAGGTGTTCCCTGCATTCGAAACCCCGGTCACCATGGAAACCCACTAAGCTCGGTTCTCTAGGCCGGATCGCGGAGGAGTCGCGCCGCACCAGGGCACAGGTGCTCATCACCTAGCCCATTTTTCCGTATCGGAACCAGACCAACATTGCCCTCGGGCGGCCGGGTGTCACGGGAGAGGAGCTGGAGCCAGTGCCAGCAGCATTACTGCTGATCTGGGGGCCCGAGGGCAGGACTGAACAGGCGGAAAAGGTAGCTCAGTGTGAAGATCTACTCACCTGGATCAGAGAAATGTTGCTTAGCATTAATCTGAAGAGATAGTTCCTGCAGGAAGCAGCCAGAGGACACACCGTTAGCAGAGACAGGCTACCAGAACACTTCCCATCCGCAGAAAAGGGCCCATACCCTTTACCTGGCTCCCACGATCAGCTGGTTCCTGGTGAGGTCCAGAGCCAGCTGGGAGAAGTCCCTCACAGTGGGATGGGAAAAGATGGAGAGCCAGGGGCTGAGCACTGTGGGGGGACACAGACACAGGGAGGGACACTGAATGACGTGGAGGGTCATTAGCACCTGCAGCCCTTGGAGGCTCAAACCATAGGTACAGTGATGCAGGGTGGGGATGGGGTTGCACCGGGGTAGGGGCAGAGACAGCAGGGAGGGCCCCTCCCCCGGACTTCAGAACATGTATAGCAATTAAAACAAATTTTAAAAGAACAATTTAGTTCAACACACTTAACAGAAGATGCACAGAAACATAAAGCAGCAGCTCTCCAACAACGGCGGGGATATGAATCTCACACACGATTACGAAGATTCTGAAGATTGCACTAATCAGACAGAATGAGAAACGTACCCTTTACTTTTTTTAACCAATTTTAACTATTTTATTAGCACCGGTTCCCCTTGAAAGCCAGTGAAACAGCTTCACACTGCATTGTGAGCTCAGTCGAGGGGCACTGTAATGCTGAATCAGGCTGCAATGCAAGAGCCAGAGCCACAGGTCCGAACGTCCGGACTGCAGGAAACAGGCCGTCAGGCCTTATGATGAAAGTCTGACTTCCAGATCCACTCTCCCCCTCGCGTATCCACTCAGGAGCTCATTCGACTGCATCAAGGGTTAGGGTGG
>JABFEB020000035.1:5286890-5297724 GCA_019775895.2 Stomatorhinus ivindoensis
GTGCCTGATGTGGTACCTGACATGATGCTCGATGCGGTGCCTGATGTGGTACCTGACATGATGCTCGATGCGGTGCCTGATGTGGTACCTGACATGATGCTCCACGCGTTGCCTGATGTGTCACCCGACACATTGGCCACTCCATGCAGAGTCTAACGTGGTGCCTGACATGGCACCCACCACAGTACCTGATGTGATGCCCGTTCCGGTGCCTGCTCTACAAGGTACAAGGGCTGAGGTTCTTGGGAACTATTTTAGGTCAGTCGTCTGTTTAACAACAGAACTGCCAGAGCAAGGAATAAACACGCAGCTCCCGGGACAGCATGGGCTACGGAGAGCAGTAAGAGGGTCTCAGAGGAGCAGCTGCAGCAAGGGGTGACATCCTGCCTGCATATGACAAAAGGAGGGATGGTCAGGTGACCAAGGATGTCCATATTCACTAGCCCCAACAAACCCTGGTCTATGTCTTATGGCAAATAATGATGTGCTCTTCTTACCTCCAGGAATCGTGTCCCGAGTACCATTATAACTCCAGTTCTGACTCGAGTTATCATCACTCCAGTTTTGGCTGCTGTTTCCACTCCTGTTCTGAAACTGGTTTTAACTCCCTCTCTGACAGCTACACCCTTAAGCACCTACTTGTCATTTTTCATTCTCCCCTCGATCTTCCTGCCCCTATAAAATGTCGGGGTCCCTTTCGTACCGGACTTCACCCCCTGTATCGCACCACCACATATGGGAAACTCATCCGGCCCCTTCAGGGTTTACGGTGATGCAGGGAACATGGATGGATCTCCTTAGCAGAGTGTAATTACTGCATGTGTCCATGAGGAACCTCAGCAAGAGATGGAAAACAAAATGATTTAAATGAAGCAATGGTGGTGAGACCTTGATAGGCTGGTCCTCACAGGCAGGGGACAGTTTTGGTGACACTCCACTACCAGACATCTCACCTGGATGAAAGTCTATAAATCACACTTTTCTTCCTATCTCTCTGGATTTTGGTGGCTTTTCCACCTGAAAGACCCAGTTCCTTGATGAAAACTGTCCACCGGGGGGGGTCCCTGGAGGTTCATCGGGGGAGGGTAGGTAAATATTTTATTTGCTGCTAAGTGAGAGATGTTGCCACCTTCGTCTGCATGCTTGTTTACTCCAGTGTTAACCTGGCTCAGCAAGGTAAACAGGCTTATGGAAAACAAGATTTCGGGTTCGTCCGATTGAGGAGATCGCAACCGCAGCTGAACAGAGCGCAGATTCACAGCCACGGGGCAGGGCGGCGGCTAGGATCCGTTGGGAGGAGAGGGAGCTGCAGGCCTCGCAGGCTGCATGCATCACAGCGATGCAGTCGTAATGCGAGATGGGAGCCTGTGGGCCACTGCAATAACAAAACAGTTACCAAGGAAAGACTCCCAGAGGCAACGGAATAGACCCACTGTCCGCCTCGGAAAACAGACAATGAAAAGTAAGCTGAGAGGCTGAGAGATGGAATTTATTAAGCACCCTAGGTGTTCCCCAGGCATGGCAGCATTGTAATTAAACAGGAAGCCGCGTTCTCTATAAGACAGAGGCTGCCTGGTCTCTATGCAGCTAGCTCTGGGGCTAAAGCTAATATGGCGCTAACCAACACGCCCTGCTAAATCAGGCAGGGTAAGGAGGGGCCACTCAGAGACACCAGAGAGCCTTACCTGTACACTTTAGTTAGTTCTGAGCATGCCAGTCAATAGGGCCAAGTATAGCCCTGATTATTTTAAGCCTAGCATTTTAGCCCCCATGCCAATCTTCCCTCAAAAAAAACCAAACAACAACAAGCCAAGCCCAAGGTAAACCTGACTTAGCCCCCGGCCATTTCAACAGCTAGAAACGCTCCTGGTTCATTTGGCAGGTTACACAGGACCGGCATCCATTCCATTTATCATCACCTTCCACAAACTTTCCATGGGACATCAGCCATGTGGGGGGAGATTTTTCTCCCAGGAAGTGTGTGACCACCTCAGTGCTACTGCAGCCTGCAGTCAGAGTGCTGTTAAGCAAGTTCCCGTTACCAAGAATACACCGGTGTTTATCTCACATTTGCTAATTAGCCAGGTGCCTTCAGACAGGTAAGGGAAGCAGTTGGGGATAAAAGCCTTGTTCACATGCTCATGGGCCCAGTGGAGACATGATTACTCTGCTGGCCCAGGAGAATTGAACCGACAACCTCCCAGACAAAGGCACAGATCTTTAACCTGATAAGTTATTGTCAGGATGCCTCACCGCAACGTAACTGACCGTATGAACTGTTCCCGATGCCTCCCCACCCTGCAGCCGTGAATCTTCGCTCCATTTAGCTGCGGCTGCGATCTCCTCAATCAGACAGACCTGAAGCTGTTCTCAGCTTTACTGAGAAGCTCATTTCTGGCTTTTGTGGAAATTCACATTTCAGTCATGAGAGCAGGGGACTTGTTGGGCAAGCGAGATGCCATTATGAGGCAAAGCCGAGGACCTGAAATCCAGGGGGTGTCCAGGAAACGCTCTGGAGCAAACCTTACGCCAGCCTGTTACACACTGCGATGCGGCTCTTGGCCATCTTTCTCTGTAACGACACTGTCAATTATCGTTTAGTTCACCTCTATCTGAATTCACTGCAACATCCTTTGGCAGCTGATAGCGAGCGATGATGGTAAAGAAGAGCTGGGGCAAAGTGATTACAGACAGCTTTCTACTTGCCGAATGAGGGTACGCCAGCTTGCCTCTGTGTGACGCTGCATGGACATGCAGGAACATCCCTTAAAACCCACATTTTAGCCTTGTCAATAATTACAAACAATTATTACAGACATAAACGAGGCTGTGTGCTAGAACTAACAACAACAACCTTTGCCCCACCCCCAGGCCTATGCCCCACCCACAAGCCTCTGCCCCACCTCCAGGCCTATGTCCCACCCACAAGCCTCTGCCCCACCTCCAGGCCTATGTCCCACCCACAAGCCTCTGCCCCACCCCCAGGCCTCTGCCCCACCTCCAGGCCTATGCCCCACCCACAAGCCTCTGCCCCACCTCCAGGTCTATGTCCCATCCACAGGCCTCTGCCCCACCCCCAGGCCTCTGCCCCACCTCCAGGTCTATGTCCCACCCACAGGCTTCTGCCCCACCTGTGGGCCTATATCCTGCCTAAGGCCTCCTGTCTCCTCTGTGACAGATGTGTGCTGCCATCGACACTTATACATCAGGGTCCAGGCCATAGAAAAAGCAGAGAGTCACAGGAGTAGGCTGACAGCCCAGCGGTTCCCTCTGAGACACCAGCCTGGCAAACATCGCTGCATGGGTACACACGCAGGCCTGCCTATCTGCAGGAGTATCTTATCCAGACCAGAAGTGGAGAGCAGACTAAAGGTCTGCAGGAGAAAGGGGCTGCAGGTGAGTCATTACTGTCTGGCCTTCAGGAAGTGCTATCTCATGAAGATGGGCCAATCTTTAATAAAGAGGGACTCCACCAGGAGTCTGCGGGTGCTGAGCAACAAAGGGGAGGAATGACTCTTTCCCTGAGACAAACGTACACATCACCGCTGAACCGAAAGAAACTCTAGGATTTTCCTGGCCGACTAAAGCGCTCCATTTACCGGCACACTTAACAGTTCTCCAAATGAAAGCACTTAACAATTAGCACTGAATTAGAGAACCAACTGACAGGTTCAAATTAAACATGACATTCAAACGGACGCCATTAATTAGGGCTGGAAAGGTGCAGATCGAGGGCCAGAAGCGAGACGCAGTGTCCGTGCGCGTGCAGGGCGCGAAGCAGGGCTCGAAGCAGGACTCGAAGCAGGACTCGAAGCAGGACTCGAAGGTGCCAAAGAAGAGTAGCTACTGAAGGAAACAGAATTAACCATTTTCTAATTACATTTTAAAGAATGGCTGATTACAGATGATAGACTGATTACAGCAGCCTAGACACTACACACATTTTAATCAGCAGAATTTGTTTTATCTGATATGCAGCTCGTCGGAAAATCAGCTGTGGATCACAGCAAAACCCACAGGCAGGATCCAACTTTCCAAGGCAATGAATCGTTTTTCTTCTGCCTCATGCTTAAAGCGGTGGCTATCACAGTTGTCCTTTAGGTAAACTATCTCCTAGAGCTTCCTTTGACTGAGTCCTTAAGAGGTGAAGATACTCCAATGTGTTATTGCAAAGTTGAAGGAACCAATTAGAGAATAAATCAAACCAGCTGAATAGAATGTCAATCCAATAAGCAATTACGAGAGACACAAATACAAAGGCTTAAATGCGTATCCTTTCCAAATGGATTATATAGCAATAAAATCACTGGCATACATTTCCAAGGAAATAACCAGGCTTACAGAGCCCAGCAGAAAAAAGGAGGACCTGTCCAAATTAAGATACATCATTAAAACTTGAAGACAAAGTCACAGTATTTCATCTTCATGTCCAACGGTCCGTGGTTAATGACCGGAGTCTCAGATCCATTAGCGTTCGCCGCACACGGTTTACCACACGCTGAGCGGATATACAGGTTGCGGCGGCCAAACACACCCAGAGTATCAATTTAATTTTTTTTATAGTCAATCTGACGACCGGCTGGTTTTAGATTTCACCCCTGAATCTGTATTTTCTGGCCAGCTACAATTTAGTTGGTTTTCACCTTTATTTTGCAATATCGATGATGGCGAGTCAGTGACGGACACTGTCTCCACACTGTCAGGAAAAAATACCAATTTGTCCCTTTGAGGGTACAATTACTTGTCACACATTTTTGTTTCATTGGGGGTACATTAATGTTCTTTGTACCTTGGGGAACAAAACTGTGCCTTTTTTCTGATAAAAGGAGAGAGCAGAATTTGGACTGCGGTCAAAATGGCAAAATCCGCAGGTAGGTTTTGATTTTAAGAGGTGCGGCTTTGCACCGCACTCGGTAAAAACCCCACAGTTAAGGCAAGTTACCCCCCGCCGCTGCATAGCGGACTGCCTCTTCAGAAGGTCCACATTCATACCAGTGTGTTTACATGAAGATGAAACCAAGTGACATCTATTCATGAAGACTGGTGCATTTTTTCTCCTCGCTAATCACATTTTCCAGTCATGCCATTTTTCACCGCCTTCGACAGAAAGTGAGCTCGAGAAATACTCAGAGCCTCTTTGTCTCTGAGAAATCTTTATATTGAGCGGTTTGCCAGAAAACGCCTCTACCGTTCAGCGCAGCTGAGAGTGAACAGCAAAGGAACACCGATACAGAGTAGACAGACATCATCTCTGACCCAAACTGGCCACGGCATTACCCCGTCAGCGTTGTGAGAGGAGGTTGGATGGAGGGGCAAGTACATGGGGGCTTCATTAACAGGAGGGGGTCCCATGGTGTCGGGGTGTAAGGCTAGTGGTGCAGCTGGATGGGGAGCGATTTTTATTCAGAAACGCTCTGTTAGCCATAGTCGCAAAGGTACACCACGAATTTACCTGAACAAGGCTCAAAACAGATCTTTAATGTTAAACTTCAGACATATAAAGGTGAGGAGGGATGATTTGTGGAGGAGTGATAGTAATCGGTGAACATATGAACAGATTTCCACTCCAAGTGCAATTCAAAGAATGTCCATTTCTCTGAGAACAATTTCCTTTCACAGTAAAAAAAAAAATACACACACAACAAATCATCCATGATTTCTCTGAAATTAAGGGGAAGAAAACAAGCTACCTTGTATTTTGTGCTGTTCGTTTCCTTATTACAGAGCAACAAGAGGGACAGGCGGGGGCTTGGGGGCGCTGCAGAATGTCACCGAGCCATCTGCACACCCTCGGGCTGTCTGACAGACAACATCTTCAAACAAAAATTCATATGGAGATTTCAGCTGTAATATTTCGGGCCGTGTGCGGCTGAATGTCGGCCGAGGTGGTCTTAGATTGCGAGGTGGGGAAGGCCCCCCCGGCGACATTGCTGCGCCCCGCTTACGGCCCCCTCCTCCCACACACATCGTCCCATAGCCTCCAACAACACATACAGATGCACAAAAACCTGTCCTTTCCTACAGTGATCTATTACTGCACTAAAATAGGTTAGGGACCTTGGCAGAGGTGGACATTTCAGGTCCAGACAGTAAAAATCCAAACCAGGATTTTGTTTCAACCAACCAGTTGAGTACTCTGTTACAGTGACTCGTTATACTCAACTGGTTGGTTGAAACAAAATCCTGGTTTGGATTTTTACTGTCTGGACCTAAAACCTCTAGACCCTCGTCACCACAACCTTGTCCAGGATAAGCAATTGAAGTATGGATGGATGGATGGATGGATAGATGGATGGACCTTGATCGCGGGTCAAACGGCAGGGATGTGAGCGTGGGGTCTTTAGGACCATCTGTGTATCTCATGAGTATCCACACAGAGACTGTCACTGCAGCTGGCCCGGAGTGACACAGCATCCCTCTCATGACTGTGTAGGTGTCACCTCCTCAGCCTCCCATCGCTGATGGCCAGCGGAGAAGGTCCGCATGGTTCAGAAGATCGCTCAGTGGGCCTCAGATTAAAAGAGAGTCTCTGCGTGTCTGTTCTTTGTTTCTCTATGAAAGAATAACATTAAAAACTTGGACTCAAAGTATTGATCTGCATATCTGCCTGGTCCTCCTAACTAAAATGCCACTTCCCCAAGGGGTAGGGGGGGCATTGCTGGGTATTTAGTCCTCTTTTTGAGGCTCTCTGGTCAGATGGCAAAGCTGTTGTTAGAAACAGCTCTGAGCAGCCGCGTGGATAAGCGGCAGAAGTAAGACCCAGATCGGCAGGAAAAGGGGGCTTCAGTGAGGAAGCCAATTACCTCCCTCCCCAAAGGAGAGATCCAGATTAACTGAGGGGGAACTCAGACACAAAAACTATCGAACAAGGACATGTGGATGATAGAATGGAGTGAGAAGGACAGGCAGAGCAGTGAGGGGAATGTGTCCGAGAGACAGGCTGACGGGGCAAAATAAACCAGGTCACAGCAGTTCATTTAACAGAAAAATCACAGGGATATTGGACGTCACCAAATTGAGCGATTCGTCATCCATATGTCTGGAAGTAGAGGAGGCTGTTGACTGGTCACACCAAGTGAATCAGGGCGAGCGCTTAGGCAACTGAACGAGCATCCCCACCTTCTCCATTCCTCTTCCCCAGGCGGTGCTGGGTTTGTCCACTGGGGTTCAGTGTCGTGGAGAGGAAACTCAAAACTTTGAAACTCATGTATAGGGAGAGAGCAAAGATGGTCTCAAATGAAGAAAGGCCTGGTGCTCTGGGGCTCCTGTCACACAGAAGCAGGTAGGCCAACACTGAGAAATTAAAAACACAGGAAGTGAATATTCTGAAATATATGGTGATGTTAGGGCTGTGGACAGTGATGTGAGCCTGAGTTCAGAAAAGGGGGACAACAACAGCAACAGCCATTTCTGGGGCCCCACTCAAAAGGTCACTTGGGGCCCCTCACCCGTCCAGTGTAATGACTGTTTGTGGCCAGCAGGGGGCCCCCACACAAATGGAAAACGCCGCCGCTGCATCAAACAGGCTGAGGACACCAGGACAACTCTGCTTGTGCATTGCTGTGTTAGTAATGTGTAAGGTGCCCCGTCTGTAATTTTTGAAATCTGGCCATTCCATTTCCCTTCTTTTGTCCTTCAAGGACCACCTGATAAATGCTTTTTCTTGGAAATACCTAGTTACCTTGATTATTATGAACAAAAACTGGCTTTATAAAGCATAATGTTTATTTGTGGCATCCAAATTCTCCACTTTAAACTGAAGATGGCCCTCCAGTGGGAAGTAAATCTTAAGGGTCCAAGGACACTTTTAAAACAGAAAACATTTATACCATCTTCTTACTAAACATTCTTTAAAGAAGACGTATTAGGGCAGAATCAATAATATAACACAGAAATGAAAAAGACCTTCTTTCTTTACAAACATTTCACAGATACCTTCGCGATCATTCAGACTGGCTAACCCCCCTTCTGAGGTCATCAGGTCAAAGGTTTGAACTAAATAAATGCAAACAAAAGCCACTTTTCCCACGAGTCTGTGCAAATTATTTGGCGTCAGCTTGACTCAAAGGGGGCTGCAGCCTATAGCCTATAGTTCAGCAGTCACAAAGGTACGCCATTAATTCTTTTCCATTCAAAGTAACGACAAAAAAACGTTTCTTCAAGGGACATCAGCGCTAACAACAGAACTGCACTAATGCCCAGGCCAATGCTCAGATTGTCACCAACACTCAGGCCAATGCTAATGCTCAAACCAATGCTAATGCTCAGACCAACACCGACACTCAGGCCAATGCTCAGATTGTCACCAACACTCAGACCGGTGCTAACACTCAGGCCAATGCTAACGCTCAGACCGACACAGACACTCAGGCCAATGCTAATGGTTAAACCAATGCTAACATTCAGGCCGGTACCAACCTTCAATGGTAAAAATCAGGCTGATGGTAAGACTCAAACAGACATACGCAGTGAAGTTCATGGAACTCTCCAAAGGACCAGCACAGATGCACACACACTTCAGCAAGACTACGCTGTCTAGTCTGACACACACCATCAGAAGTTGGCATGAATAGGCCCTTGTAGCGAGAATAGCGTTCTAGTGTGTCTGGGGCTAGAGCCGCCAGTGGAAACATTGGCTGGAGAGCATCAAACATTTACCTAACCCCCCCCCACGCTTCCGGTCCACCAGCCTCTACCTTCGGCCAGCGGCGACGAATACGTGAATGGAAACCACAAGCATGTGTGTGAGCGTGTGTGTCAGACAGAGACTGGGTCAGACGGGGGGGGGTAACCGCAGGCCACAGGGCCCCGCCCCCCCAGCCTTTCATGTTGCGGACCTCTAGCTGAAAGTAGCAGTAGAAGGGTGTCGCACTGCCTGCGGTCACCGACCATGGGAGCTGATAGAGTTTGTGAGCTACATGCCGACCTGAACGAGGCTTTTATCCCAACCTGGCGGCAGCACAGAAACCCGGGAAAAACCGGGGCGTTAAAATGGATATTCAGGTTCCCGTCACAGCGCAGAATACAGCCCTTACTGCCATATTTGAAAAGACACTGCTGAACTTCATCGCTCATTTGTTCTGTACTCTGACAGAGACGAGAACAAATCATTGTGTTTAGATGAAGCCTGTTTAGGCGGTAAATGCAGCCAAAAGCGTTTGTGGGTGCGGGCAGCGTGAGACGGTTCATTTACAGGCAAACGGCCATCATTACAAAAGCTGGCAGATATGCGGCCATTATTAAATACGGAAATGATGCGTGTGAGTGGGCGACAGGGGTCAGCTCCTGTCGCGGGCATGCACACGTTCCAGCCGGTGGCGTTTATAGGGGCGCTTTTCGCATTAAGCGCATCAGCACCTCTGCACACACATAAACGAGCCTCTCTTCGTTGGGCTCCTCGCCGTCCCGAAAGGTCGCCGTTTCTTTGATGTGCTAACTGAAAAAGCATCGACATCCTCAGAGGGAAAGCGCTAGATCACTAGAGTTTCGGAGACAAGCAAATCTGCCATTTCGGAGCATTAACCCTACCTTGTTTCTCCATTCACACCTGGTTCTCATAGGGACCTCGGACCCGGCACAGAACATTCTAGTGATTTTAAATTCTGCTTAATTTATCAGGCTGAGCCACACTGGAAGAAACGATCACGTCTCCCTGGTCCTGACAGCCTGGCTCGTTTCAAACCTGGGAACACCTAATCACACATATTAGTGGCCCTGAGCAAAATTCCGCCCCCTTGCTGGCAGAGCCTGACAGGACGCACACAGCCTCCAGAGGTTTAATAATTCCAGCCATCTGAGGTGACGGGAAGAAGCGGCAGAACTGAGGATCGGGGGAAAAGGAGGAGAGAAGCCGCAGCTCTACCGGCTGACAGTCTGTCAGCGGCGCACGTGGAAAACGCCATGGCGGGTCTGCCGCTCCACCGCCTGTAGGAGGCGACGGCGAGCCTGGGCCGCATTTCCACGCTGCCGTTTAACCCACCAGAGCAGCTCCTCTCTGCCATGCCAAGCCAGCCACAGTGCACCCCGAGCCTGTGTGCCGTTTCTGATAGGACATTAATCACTGTCACGCTAGGCTCTGTGTGTGACAGACCTTTACGGCCCAGGAAAGGGAGCCACATATCGCCATAGAAACCGCCGCTCTCCACGCTAAACAAGCCAGTACAGAAAGGTAAATCAGAACGCCGTCCACCTCGGCCAAGCAGATATAGAAGAGCAGCGGAATGTGTCTGTCTGGCAAGGGAAGCAGAAGAGGACAGCATTATTACCAAAGACGTTCAATGTACCCCAACATTAGGGGTAGGGTTACTGCATCGAAAGAGAATTACCAAAGATGTCAGTTTTTACCCAAAATTAGAGGTTTATTACTTATTTGTGTTGTTTTGCACACACACTGCTCACCCCAGGAGTTGATTTAGCAGACGGCATTTACATTTTGCTGAAATTTCCCTCAATATACCCTGGAAAAATACATACATAATGTAGCTCTTAAACACCTATAAATACAACGCATGGACTTTTCATTAAAATCAATATCAGATTATTCACAAGCCGAAGAGTGATCAGCCCCACATAGACAAACAGATAATCGCGGTTGTTTGTGTGTGTGCGTGCGTGCTCATGTGTGCGTTTGTTTGTGTGTGTGTGCGTGCGTGCGCATGCGTGCTCGTGTGTGCGTTTGTTTGTGTGTGCATGTATGTGTATGTGTGTGTTTGTGTGTGCGTGCGTGCGTGTGTTTGTGCGTACGTGTGTGTGTGTGTGTATGTGTGTGCGAACAGGTATACCTATCCTTATGGGGACACAATGTCCCCATAACGTGATAAATATACGTTTTTTT
>JABFEB020000035.1:5297824-5310914 GCA_019775895.2 Stomatorhinus ivindoensis
TGACTGCTATGAAAAAACTAAAAATGCAAAAACTCTTGTATTTTGCTTGGTTACTTATGGTTATGGTTAGGGCTGGGAGGGGGTTAAGGTTGTCATAGTTAGCATTAGCATTTTTCAGATAGAAATGAATGAGCGGTCCCCATGAGGATATGTTTACCCTACATGTGCGTGTGTGTGTGTGTGCACGTGTGTGTGTGTGTGTGTGTGTGTGTGTGCACGTGTCGGTGTGCGTGTGTGCATGTGTGTGTGTGTGTGTGTGTGTGTGTGCCCCGCAGTGGACCAGCATCCAGCCCATGGTGCCTCCTCAGTGCAGAGCGTCCCAGCAGGGGGCTGTCCTGCGTCATGAGTCTCTCAATCACGGGGAACCTCCCAACTCAGTGATGCTGACTGCATCAGAGCCCCGCTAACTGATTCTTTGATGAGTCCACCTCACTGATACTAGACCAGGCTGACTAACTCTCTGTGACGGCATGCAAACAAACAACAGTGCTGACTGCCATACTCATCGTTACACAGATGACTGTCCAAGGAAAAGGGGGGGAAATGGTGGGAGGTGACGGCGGGTCATTTAGGAAGAAGCCACATGGAGGTTTCAGTGGCACTCGTTGGGCTGCTTTCTGCTCCACAAAACCCTGAGAGCAAATGAGCAAATGAGGCATAATAGTGGACATGACTATTCAAAGAGCACTAATCGCCCAGCTAGTTATGTAGCACGGCTGACATTCTAGTCATTTAATTAGAGGCAGCATGTGTTTGTGGGTCATCGCTGACATTGACACGAGCAGCACCGATGTCACTTCCTGCCCCCGCCTGACACTCGGCAAAGCGGCGAATCCTTTACCAGCTCCCTCCAGCGCCTTACAGGAGATTCCAAAAGCCTCTGGGGCTCCATGCCGTCGAGCTGGAACCGGGGACATAGACCTGCCCAATGGAGCTAGAACCCACAGCCTCTGTCAGGCCGCCTGGGGTCATTCATCGAGACATTGTACATCCTGCAGGCAGTCAAGGTTCTGTGGGGGGGGGGGGGGGTATTAGCTCACCAGGACACGCCAAGCATTCCCCCACACCTCCCGTTTCCCAGCCCTCGTCCACCGCCTGCCCGGGCCATTCAAAGGAGCCTTTTCCCAGAATCCTCTGCAGCCACACTCTCCGGGCCATCAATGAGAATAGTGTTCCCTGTCCACAATGGCCAGATTCATTATGGGAGTGCCTCTATGCTCCCCATCCTCTATGGGGGCCCTTCCACCCCCAAGACGGCCACGATATAAAGAGCGGCAGCTCAATGGCACGGCACCTATTTTGCATACAACCATGATGCGAGCGACCCCGCCCCCGGAAAGACTGACAATTATTCAGCACAAGTCAGCCCACAATGCCCATGTGCAGATGGTCCATTTCGCAAAATGCTTCAGGACGTTGGGAATAGCTTCCAAAACGGTCCCAATGGAATTTACCAAGGAATATGATACCCAGAATGCATACATTTACGTTTCTTTTCTCTCCGTTTTGTCCTTCCGTTGCCTGCCTCAGATCAGATCGCAGGAGAGAGTCCTGTCAGACTTCACCCGTCAAGTTACATCAAGCGTTAATGAAGTCCACAGGCTCCACAGTTCGCGGCAGTGTTGGATTTCACGTAGCAGGAAGAGCACGATGCCTCGAAGGAAGATCTCCCATTCTGGAGTTCCACCCCGCGCACGTCTCCAGTGGCGAGGTCCTTGGCCCGATTCCCTAGGCCCTGCGGAGGTTCTGGAGTCCCGGCACCCAGACGGCGCACACGAGATTAAGAATTCAAGACTTGCACACTGATCTTCTGCAATAACTAACAAGTGCGAGACTGCAGGAGCTGCCCCCCCACCCCCCTCCAGGGAGCCCAAATTGCGGTGCACACTTTGAACAAACGTTCCCCCGCTCCCCCCCTCCCCACACACACTTTTCAAATGGTACATAACAAAAGCTGCTGGAACATTCCCGCAATTTGCTGCAAATCAGTCAAAGCCCAAGCAGTTCGCTTTGTCCCCGGTCCCTCAACGGAGGCCTTCACGATGCCAGGAGAGCCTATAATCTCAGACCCCGAGAACATGCACGGCCGAGAAGCAGGACTATTCCAATGCATGTCGCTGGGATGGACCCCTGCTGTGTGTGTGTGCGTGTGCGTGTGCGTGTGTGCACGCGCTGATTACCTCTCACAATCCAAAAACGCAATTAGGGAAATCTCCAAATCACCCATGGTGTGCAGTTATGTGTGATTACAGACATGTGTGCTCTGTCCTGGACTGGCTTTGCATCTGGGCTGTCCTGGGGCATCGAGACCTGTGTGTCTAGGTGTTTCCTGGTCATATAAATGTGAACGTAAATAAATTAAATCTAAGCTTCATGCAATCCAATTGGAAGATGGATGGATGGATGGATGTATGGATGGATGATGGATGGATGGATGGATGTATGGATGGATGGATGGATGATACGTCTCTTTTCTGGCTGACAGCTAGGTGAGTGGGTCTCATTTCAAAGTAAAGGTCAATCCAACCTAAAGTTCTGAAGACTAACATGGAGACTCCTGGAGACAAAACGTAAAGCAGCCTTCCATGGCGAGTCTGTCCTGCTTATGGAAGATGGAAGGATAGAATCGAAAAAAAGCCAGTAAATTATGAATCCAGCCTTCAGAGAAAAGGTTATGGAGTCAACTAAAAAAAAAATAACATGGACAGGTTTTATGAATATAATAAAGGACACTGGTATATTAACAAAGATACAGTGATAATAATAAGCTTATAAATAGTTCCAGCTGAAGATATTACTGCAGCATTTAAGCAGAACATTTCAGCAGAAATTCTAAACACAGGCTTACCAACATGATCTCATTCACTGTGAAGTCCTGTGGAAAGAAGCCCAAACGCGCTCAACTTGCGAGGGTCTCGGATACCGTCCTGCTACAGCGTCATTTATCGTCATGGAAACATCAGGGGAAACAACCGCATGGACCGAAACCATTGTGCACTTGAAATTTCATTACCTCACTCCTTTACAGAGGGCTTTGCATTAGTCAAGAGTGAGCGAGAGAGAAGCAGGCAGGATCAGGATGAAACATTCATACGGAGACTCGCGCTCACAGCGGTATCGCCTGACAGGTGGGTTTCTGGGTGAACACCTGGGGTGAGGATGCCGATTGTTGCAGTTAAAGGGGAACGCGTCACTGCATGTAGATGCACATGAAAATCCCTCACGGCACAACTGTGTCAGATTGGTCACTTGGCGGCAAAATAGTGAGACGTAACCAGTACAAAGACGCAACAGAAAGACCAGTTGGATTGAGAGAAATAAATTCATAAAGCAAATCAATAAAAACTACATAAAAATAATAAAATGACTGATCGTTAACCTTTGCTTTTAACTGCCAGGAGTGAGAAAGAATGTATTTTCATTTATTCTTGCCAATATATTTTTACTTTTACATGTTGTGCACCCTGACCTTTTCTACACCTTGTGACCTTCGACATGCACTGATTGGTTGTTTTTCATATGGCGCCATCAGGCTTGTTAGGTCTAACCAAAGACAGGCTTCTGGAGAAACGCTGAGACGTGTCCTTGGCTTTAGAAGCTAAGAACACCTTATCTTTGGGGAGGGTCCCATATGGGGTAAGACACCGAAATGAACCCATACACTTTTTACAGATCCAAGAGAGATTCTCTTTTCATTTTCTTGTTTCATACCGTTATTGTTTTATGTATTATACGTTAAAATTCAATCACTACAGAACTCAACCATCTTGAGAATTTCCAGCAAAACCCAACACTGGTTACATTAGAAAACATACAGTTATTTTTACTGATTAGGTATTAGGTATAGATAGGCGCATGTATTGGTACATATGAGCACCCTCCGAGAGGAAAAGCAGCAAACGAGACAGCCCTGCCCTTTGACCTTATTGCCAGGGCAACGGCACAATGCAGGTCAGCTGGTGTCCAAGCAGTGACACAAAGCAGCCGGCCTGAAACACCCCGGTGCCTGACACTGACCCATGCAATAGGAAACGACCAAATAAAGCATTAAATGTAGCGCGTTTCCCTGAAAGCAAGATCCATTCAAGAGTCGTTTTCTCAGACGTTTGCAAAACAGGAACTCTGCTTATTATCGCCCAGATAAGGCTCGACTGACTCAACTTCGATGTATCAGACAAAATTATATTTTACATGCGAGCTTGAAGGTAATATGTTAATAATTCTGCAGCAGTGTCCTACAGGTGTCATCACAAAAGCCTTTACATAAAAAATATAAAACATGCAGTTAGAGCAGAATCCATATTGTTCATCTACTTTCATAAAAGAAGGTCATCCATATTCGAAAACATTTACGACAAATCAATCAGTCGTTTCTTTTTTTAAAAAAAAAACAAAACATATTTGCCTTTATGGGAACACAGTCTACAACTGGCTTTTGTCTTTTATGCTGGTATAAACGTTTGTTATGGAGGAAGGCAAACCGATTGCACTTCTCTGCCATATACAGTTCTATGACATGGTGGAGCCAGACAGGGTGAAGATCCCACCCCAATTGCCATGGCAGGGCCCACACAGTCACAGCCCTCATGTTCATAGCCTGGCTTCAAAACGCAGCAGAAAAATCTGATGAGGGACATTGTTTAAGTCACCGCTGGACGCACTTATTAAATGAAATGATTTATGCTTATAATCAAACGGCTGCCGGACTTGGCCCCTCCCCTTTTCACTTTGGTTACTATGGAGGCAATAGAATGCGATAGGTTTCCTGACAAAGCTATTGTGACACTCAAAGCAGCTTTGGCACAGCGGGTTCATGGTCTGAGAGCTAACAAGGGCCCTCATAAGTTCATTAAAGATGAGAACCAGGAGGCTTGCTTAACATCTCAAAGAAGCGCCTTGAATCTGGCAAAACACTTGAATGGGACGCATTGTGCATCAGGACATTTGAATATTAATGCTACAGAAGACACGTTTGTTCAGCGCGCAATGTGAAAGCTCGGGAGCTTGGCGGACGGCTTGATCCAAGTGTGAGCAGCGAAAATGTGCACCTGGGAAGTCACAGCGTACGTCCGTTTTTCTGCTCGAAGTGTGATAAGGGGGCATCGTCTGTTCCGATGGACAAATTGACCCAGGGGCTGCAGATGCAACAGAAAATCCATTTGTCTTTGCACTTGCACGTCTGCTTAGAAACTCCCCCGTATACCTGAAAGCTATCCAGGCTGTGCTCCAGAACTGCCTTGCAATTCTTCTGCCAGATAAAGTGCAGCCAAAACCCCAGCAGGTTTTCATCAGGCTCGAAGTAAACATGAAAATTTAAATGCAGAGGCCACCTCACGAGCAGTAATGAATATCCAAAGCATCAGGGACGGTGTACAATCCTTTTGTTTATTTTCCAAGATGAAGGTCTTATAAATATTGATAAACCTTTTACATTTTACCCTCTTTTATCAAACTAAAGCATCAATTCTGGGTAACCACCATCACGAAAAACAATAACATGGTAATATAAATGGCAAAAGCTAATAAAAACCTAATTTTTATTACAACTATGACTAACACATCAAGACAAAAAATTCAACCATTTTATTCAATGGACCTTCTAACATCTGGAATGAACATTCACCAGAGTATAGCAATTATTGGACTTAATCCCATAAGTGCATTTGGCCTTTGTTGGGTTAGCAAACAGGAAAATGGCAAGTGATTGCTTAGAATTGTGATGTCACTTTCAGACCTACAAGTATTAATCTAGCCAATATGGTTTTAATTATCATCCCGATTAATGATGAAATACTTTCATATTAGACAAAAGGTTCAAATCATGTTTATGCAAATGCACATATTTATGCAGACTCGAAACAGTGAAATAATCTGCAAAGATAAAATGCCAAATATGTGTATGTTTCACGTGTGCAATGTTTACTAATTAAACACAGATGTGCTGCCAAACCTAGACTTGAAGCAATCCATCACAGTCTACTTCAACAGCTTGCAAATCTATGTTTATTACGGGGACCGTAGTGCCTGTGAGAGCCGTTAATATAGAAGAGGGGACTAACACTGCTCTGCAGCTGATGTGTGTTGCCGGGGATGGATTTTTAGGTCAGTGAATCAAAATCTCTACCTTTCAGATTGTCGTTGAAAGTCAATTTTAATGTACTGGGCTAAGTATCAGTTTAAGCAACTAAATCACATTTCACGGAAAATAAAACTATTATTGTAGGGCTCAAACGATAATTCTCAAATGAGACTTTACGAAATGGTTAATTTAAAAAACAGCATCGATTGACGTTATGGGCAGTTCTCAGTCGACTATACAGTTGCAGTACAAAAAGTACAAAGCAAATATTGTAAATGTGATTTTAGTACACAGGTGCAAATAAACAATGGGTAGTCCATCAAAATGTTTAAATCACAAAACATACAGGAACGTCATTGCGCTGAAAGAAAGCGATGGCGCTTTTGCTCAGCACTGCCCCCTATCGGATATCACTGAACCAGCGGCTTAAACTGTTTCTAACTCGCCAACTCACAGCGCGCACGCTTATCGGGGCTTTACGCGTGTAGAACGAACAATGCGATTTATTTCTTTTTTATCATACACACAAACTGCTGTTATATTACATGAATAGAGAGGAGAGAGAATGACTTGACCAAATTACTGTCTTCTATTCCACAGGCATTTCCATTCTCTTTTTTCCATCGGAACGTCAGAATCTGGATTAAAACCTGCACACACAAGTTATTTAGGGGGCCAGGAATGCTTATTAAAGCTTCTGGATTACGTTTACCCTCTCCTCTCCATCAAGATCTTAATCAGACCGCAAAACAAAGGGCAAAGCGCGAATGATACGTTTGGTCCCTGGTGAGTGTCCGGTTCTGGAGCTAGGCAGTCAGAAGCTGCGTCTAAGGTGGAACCAGGGCTTTCGGGAAACTTAGGGAAAACGCCGACACACTACTAATGGCTGATGAAAACCCATCGATGAAGTAACACTAATGCACTAATGTCCCTTTCGCTGCAAGTCTACAGGACCATCAGCATATAACCATGATTTCAGAAATACACTCAATCGTCCAGGTACCGCACATAGCGTAAAATGTCCTAAGTGATAATTCTCGTAAATTGAAATGCAACCTAAAAACAAGCTCTTTTATAATAATGCCCGAGACAAATTCAAGGAATTCAAAAACACCAGTTCACAACTATTAAAAAGCATCGTGAATGCAAGTACATTAGTTATGTCGAAGTTACAATTCAGATGATCTAATTATAATAAAATACGTACAGGGAAAATATTTTTAAGGGTGCACCCCAGCGATATAAGTGCTGCGGGTTCCCGCGGTCGCGTTTGCGTCCGAAGGTGAAGCCGAGCGAGCGACGCGCTCCTTCCATACAGCCGTCCGCCTTCATCCACAATGCAGATAACGTCCACGTACGACAGCCGAACGGGGAAGTGCAAGTGGGAAAACGATCGCTAGCCTTCATGCGTCTTCTACATTTAAATTTAAGAATAAGAGTATACATGACACACAAGCAGAAGCGCTTTGCATTTTAAAATGCACATAAATGATATGCCGTTCAGTAGCTCTTCATAAAACAAAGATCTCTAAAAACGTTTAAATTCGCAAAACGTTTAATTTAATATATACAGAAGCACAAATCCATGTTAAAAGTGCCTGTTAAATACAGAAATACAAAAACTTTTCTTAAGAATTCCTTTGAAGTATGCGGTTTGCCAACCAGAATAACACAGGTAATATACAAAGTGACTGAAAATTGAGCATTACCTCGTCTTAAGACTTAAGCATTTAGTTTTCCGGACGGATTGTTGTGATAAACAAGGCGATGGGTGTCACATCTGCTCCTGCGTCTCAGTAATGGGGTACCTCCACTTTTACACGATCCTCCACTCTATCAGCACTGTCTCGGCGAGCCACAGCTACTACACGGGTAAGCGCAACTCTGCCGATGTAGGGGTGTCCAAACTCGAAACCCAATCATGGGAAACTGGCCTCTTACCTAAAAGAAGTGTTTTGCACTGATGAATTAAAACGCCCATTTTCTACAGTCACACTCAATAACAACCTTTGCTTCGAATTGCTAAAGACTTACACGTATTAGTTTTAACTTTGCTGCACCCCTTTATTGCGATGGGGTAGTCGTCATCGCCACGGTTAGGTGCCATGGCAATTAGTTAACTGTTTGAAACTATTCAAGATAAGAGGAACATGTATACACCTATATCATTTATTTTACCGAATAACAATCGTGTTGTTTTTGACGTTATCGTTGAATTACATTTCCATTTTTTAAATAATTAGAATTTTAGTATATTTTTCCACTATATAAATATTTTAACTGGCATGCTTAAATTTTAAGTCAATAATCGCAAAAGCCCTATACAAAGAACATACAAAGATGTAAGATTAATCTGAGCACGAAGTTTCCTGGTATGTCATACAATTAATGTACACAAAATATAAAATTCATAACGTGATTCAGAATCAGAATGCTGTATTATTTCTGTGGGAAGGAGAGATTTGGTAAAGATTAATTTAGTTAATAGTTTATTATAATAGCCACACGTACTATATATTACTATTTAATATAACGAACCGTCTCCCAGACAGACTTTAAACGACACTTAACATTTAACAACAGAACACTTATTTAAAATACAACTGTAAAAGCTATTATTTTAAAACGTTAATGCAAATGAAAATTTGGTAATTTAACCAAATTCTGAATGTTACTCCTTTTGTAAATAATGTGAAGTTGTAAAATGACTCATTTAAAGATTACTATTTTAAATTAACTTCAGAATAATTCACGCGTACCAGTTGTTCGAAATGTCCGTACTTCAGGTTCTAAAAGGCCTTTCATTGGTTTTACGACCAATTAAACGCATGAATGACCGTTTTTACCAATGCGATGCTGGATATAAATGAATATGTCGTGCAGTTTATTGCAATTCCATGGAAAATGTGCACCCCCATAATCCAGGTGGGGGCACCAGAAGTCTGACTGCAAGTAGACAGATATGAATGAATAATCATATGTATGTTATTGTGACACTTAAATCAGTCAGAATTGTGTAGTGGCGATGCCTGCCTGCTTTATCGAGCATTTGTGCAAACGTTTATATGCAGTTTTACTACAAGCCATACAATTTAGAGTTATTTTCACTCGTTATATACTCTTTATATCCTTTAACGCTGATATATCGTGTAAGCATTTAAACCAAAATTAGCATATTATTGATTATTAATCTTAGAATAACTGTGACAGCCTATATTTTCAAATGGAATGCTCATTGTTTTAGTTAGGATAGATAAGATAAAATGAATAAATGTATGAATCTATGTTTAATATAAATTGTTACAACTACAATGAAGGATTTGTAAACTTGTACGTGTTTTACCTGTCGACTATGGGCAGGAACAGGATCTCGGGAAGTGTAGTGTTCTCTCACCAGTTATTCAACACGAATTTATGCAAAGACTCCCTATTAAAAAACTAAATTTCCCAGAAATCCTCGCGTCTTGCGGCGAAATCCCGTTTTCCGCGGTTTGCGCCTGCGTAACTAGACGTGGCAGCCGCATCATGTGTACATGGAAGCACCGCAGGAGTGGGATGAGTGGACTCAAAATGTACATTTTCCTTCTACTGGTAAGTGTCTGTTACATGAAAACGTTAGTATGAGAACCTGTAGTATTATTAAATTGCTTGTTTGTGTCCCAGTGGGCGGTTCACCTGAGGCTGCAGTAGTCGTGAGCCGCTCAGAGCAAGTTTGGTAGCTTGGGAGCTGGAGAAATCCTGAAGTTGAAGTTGAAGACGTTGGCCGGTGAATGACAGCGCTTTGTAGCGCTTAATTTGCGTCTTTGTAACGTGTAATAAGTACGCGTTCGTGCGCTTCTCTGTGTACGCTGTTAACTGAATAGAGCATTGACTGAATCGGGGTCTCGTCCGTCAACTCGGTGCTTAGAATCCTTAGGACCATCAGAATAATTAGAATTATTTTATTCGAGACGTACAAAAAGTCAGAAATTTGTTTGGTGCAGGTGGTGGCATGAAGTGTACAATTTAAACAACAGTGATGATAAAATGGAGACGGAGGAAACAAAAAATGTGCTTTAACGTATCAGGGTGTGAGAACCAGGTGTAGGGTACAAATAGTTTTAAGTTGTGTAGATGCGTTTGTCTTTCTGTGAAATGTGCTACTTTGAGCGTCGTCTTGGTATAGAAGTGATCATCTCGCATGTTTGCTGGAGCTCCCATACCTGCTGAATACCAGCCTATATGGTGTCTCCATACAGGAGGGAAATGGTGGCCATTATCTGCATTATTTTTGGCTTTGTCCCAACGGTTCTATTTTGTAAAGGAAATGCCACAGGCAACTCGGCCTACCTTATTAATTTATAATCTTTTAAACAGACATCTTTAATAGCTATCAACCTGCATGCTTTCATTTTTATCTCCCACCTATTTACACACAGTGACTAACATGTGCTCTCAGTTATTGTTGGCTGCCTGTACCTTAAGACCTTCCTGGTTGGCATCCTGTTTCTATCAACAAGTGCAAACAATTGGATTAGACTTGTATAACTCAGTCTGCTTTAACTAAGTCTACTTCCTGCATTGTCTTGCTGCTCACATTCCTTTTAAAGTATTTGAGTTTAATTTTTACTGAGTGGTGCACTTTGGGGAGTACTTCCACAAAGTGACATGATCAGTGTTAATAGGAAGTCTCTTTTCAGTATGTTAATGCGACTCCCTGTCCTTGGAATAGCGTCTTTATACAGAGCTGGTCAGAAATCTTTAGTGTGCAGCACGAGCAAAGCCTATGCTGTAAGCTTGGAGTGAAATGTTTTAGTGGTGTCAGCTTTTATAATTCAAGACTCATCTTTCTCAGTAGTGCGGTTCATTAATTTTAAGAAGGTGGCGAAACTGAAGTGATTTGTGCTGATTCAGTGCTGCTCTTAAAAGCAGACGCTTTTTTTTTTGCAGAATTGTCACTCCACATTGAGGTTGGTTACGGCTTGTTGCCTCTCTCATATTTTGCTTGTGAGAGCTTGCTTCACAGATGGGACTGTGTATCTTTTCTGCGCACTAATTTAATGCACAGTGGCACAGATGATATGGCCTGGCACCCCTGAGTTTGTCAAGGATTTAACAGTGGCATTTAAGTCCCCCTTGGTAAGGTGAATGACGGTGTGGCGGGCGGCCCCGTGTTGCGCTTCTCTGTCGCAGGTACTGAATTGGCTGGCAGCTGCTTATTCCTGCTGTGTTTACAGCTGAATGTATAAACCACACCAAGACTTACAGCAGTTTGAAGGCAGTCTTCCTCAGGTCTTTGTCCAATTATAGAGACGGGCCACCATAAAAAGGGAGTATGTTACCATTAATGCTGATGACGCTGGTGTTCCCGAAAGGCACGGTGAACACTGGCTGATAATCCTCCACCCCATTCCTTGCATTTCTCCACTTTCCCCTGGCTGATGGAGAGATTTCCAACGTGGAAGTGGAGCTTGTTCATTGTGTGCTCTGGAGCGGTGGGGGGAATCAGGCCTGTCCTCCTCAGTTTCTTTTAGGCAGTTGCTGAAGATGGAAATGGCCCTGAACCATGTCATTTGGGACAGTACTTGCATCATGAATGTTGTTGCCTGGGAAGCAGCAGAGATGTGTTTAAATAGCTGCTTCTGTTGTATCACCTGATAGCTGTGTGCAGAGCTCCCATCTTTGTTTACGTTTCCATTTACGTTTAACATAATTAGGAAAAGCTTTTATCCAGAGCAACATATATGTGAGACAAATAGCACTAATATGCTGTCAAGGAGTCAGTTAGGCGTAAGGTGTAGCTAGGCTGAGCTTCCAGTGAATACTCGGGTACAGGTGTATGCAGTCTTGGAGCAGGAGCTACGCGACAACTTCTAACAAAGTACCTAATAAGACTATTCAAGGACCATAAGTGCAATATATGGACATCCAGGGAATGTAGAGGCATCAGGCTAGTAGAAAACTTCATGGAACTGATGAGTCTGAAGTGACACTTCTCATGTGTAAGATTGGTATCCAAGCAGCATTGGTTTGCTGACCAAAGAGGGTAAGATGGTCGGTCTTGACTATGGGCAAGACGTAGGTCTTAAGGATCTTTTTGATGAAGATGAGTGCCAGTCCATTGACAGACCCTTGAGCCTGCACCAATGACTTGGCGAGTGCCAATATGGGGCCATTGAAGAGAGACAAGGAGGGGTGTGACATAAGAACATTTAAACTGAATGAATATCAGATGTGCTGTTGTTTTGATTCATTTGCATTGGTCTGATAACATAAGGTGGCTGGCCTGCTTTTTAAAGGCCTCTAAACCTTCACTGGGGGAACCGTTCAAAAATTCTGATTTAGAAATTCTGTTAAATCTCATGGAGAACCATTCATGGATTGGTAAAAAAATATATATTTCTTTCTTTTTCCTAAAGCCATTAATTAACCTGCAAATATCTTTTGAATTCTGAAGTTCCCACGTTATGTTTTTCTCTTCACTGTTTGAGTCCATTGCTTTTACACTCCTTCACACCAGCATTTGCTTTCAGAAGCCATACTCTTAATGCATGTTGGCGTTAAACCTGCACAGACCCTGCAGGTTTCAGCAGCACTAAAGCTTCCATTTCACCATTTTCAGGTCGCATGAAGACGGGAGTGTTGAGTAATATATTAAGTTAAGTGGAGAGTACCCTGCCTCAGCCGTTTAATTGCAGTCTTGGAGAGACAAGAGCAGAAAGTTTTCCAGCTTCCAGTGCACATCTTAAAATGGGTCGGGAAAGACCATAAGCAGAATTTTGGTATTCAGTGCTTGGCTAGAATTAACATGTCTTGACCCCAACCCTTCAAAGCTGTAATTGGATAGCATTATCCTGGATAGCTTTGGATAGCTTGTAAGCTGGATGGCTCTGTCTTGGATTGCCTGGCATAGTGAATAGCCTTGCATTCTGGATAGCCCTGTCTTGGATAGCCTGGCATAGTGAATAGCCTTGCATACTGGATAGCCCTGTCTTGGATAGCCTGGCATAGTGAATAGCCTTGCATACTGGA
>JABFEB020000035.1:5335744-5349369 GCA_019775895.2 Stomatorhinus ivindoensis
TGCTGAATGGAGAGAGGGTGAGTTTCGAGGGGTGGTGGTCTGCGTGCTGAACGGAGAGAGGGTGAGTTTCGAGGGGTAGTGGTCTGTGTGCTGAACGGAGAGGGGGTGAGTTTCGAGGGGTAGTGGTCTGTGTGCTGAACGGAGAGAGGGGTGACTGTCAGGTTTTGCTCTCAAGGTGGCAAGCGTGCTACCCTAAGGTCCAAGGGAAGCGGGATGTGACAGGGATCCTCCAAGCGGGGGTCCTACAGTGGACTGAAACTAGAACGGGGTGTTCAAAGTCACTGACCGCCAACTTTGAGTGGTGGTCCAACAGGGTCCCAGAATGACACCCTGATACTCTAGCTAAATGGGCATGACTGCACTGCTGAAAAAGGACCCCCTCTGTACACCGTTAGGCGCCACAGTGAGCTGGTTTGCAGTAACGCTCCATGCTGACCCCATCCCACTGCCAGTGTCACATAATGTTTCATGTGTGTTTGAACGCAACACTGTTCTCTGCACATACTGACGGCTGGGATGTTATCCGTGTGCTGTGCACTTCACAGTGGCTCTTCTAGGCCAGCCTGAGATTAAACTGCTGCATGGTGACCTGACCTATAGCCGAGCAAGCTAACCAACCCACCCAAAGAGTCACTGAAACAGGATTTTCCCTCCTTAGGAGGCAGGATTCACTGGCTTCATGAGAAGCCTGCGGGGACACGACCAAGACAAGGTGACCAAGCGGAAGGAAGAGCTCTGATGGGGGTGTGATCACAAAGAGGACGGGGCCTGATATTGCACTGTCACACCGGCAAGCCCCACCCTCCCAAAGCACTGGAGCCAGACTTCACAACCTCACTTTTTTTTTATACCGCTGTGCCATTTGTATGTTGTTTCTTGTCACCTGACCACTTAAGATCTAGTTCCATTGTTATGTTTATTGTTTATCTCACATTTTTTTCCACAATAATGTCACTGCAGTTAGCCAAAAGTGTTAAACTATGCAATACTAGACCCTTCACTGGCTCCTCATTGGCTTGGAGCACACCAGTGGGCGGTGACCAGTGAGTGAAGGGTTTCTTATACTCACTAATCACCTCACCAACTGAAGGCCCACTCCGTTAACTCCAGAGGGGAGAACAAAAATGTAAATAATTTTATGTTCAGATACTCAGATATTTTTGTATGGCAGGATTCATCCTAGGTCTTGATTTCAGCAAATTAACAAAGCAAATCTATATTTCAAGAATCTACACTGTGGCCTTAAATGTGAGTGAATGGGGTCTACTTCTGTTTTAGGGTGTGCAAAAATATGTCTGGCAATATGAATTTTTTATCAGGTCTATATCAAAATATTAAATTGGTGGCAGTGATTTATAGCAGCATAGTATGATATCGGTTTGTTTCTTTCCCAGTGTTTCAGACATTCATACACATCAGCCATGTTAAATGAGATCAGACAGACAGACTGGCCAAAAAGATGGTTTACATGGTTAATATAGGCCTGCAGTTTGAACCCGAGCTCCAGGGGGGCGCTATGCTCATCATTCTACTGCTTTCACTGGCTGCGTGTTTTGGCAGTGAGTCCCAGACGGTCGCTGAAGCCAGGCAGGTCACGAGGAGTGCCAGCTCTCGGCTCAGTCTGCCGTCAGATCTTCCCGCTGCCAGGTTGGTTGTGTCTGAGTTTTTGCTCTAACCTTCCTGTCGGCCGCTTAGCTGCCCTCTGTAAAGTGCGAGGCTTTATATAGAGGTAGCTTATGTTTTGCCATGTTCCACAAACCCATCTGTAAAAGTTTTTCAGCCTGTCGCAGATGCTGTCGGGTGGTGTCTCTCTTCCATCTCCCTCATTATTGGCCCTCTGTGAACATGACAGGATTTGGCCACGTTCGATCTCTGCGTCATGGCTGCTATTCTACAGCCATCGAGGGCCTGCTATTGCAGAAACTGCCATTGCAATGATAAGAGTTCAGAGTGACCCATCGACATGACTGGCGTCCAACTAAAAGGTCGTAGCCTTGGGCATGCATTTGGTGAGCGGTCAGCAGGCCTGCTGTGTTTACATAGAGGAGCAGTGATGGCTTTTATAATCAGGCTGGTACAGATGCTGCACACCTGCCATCCTGTCCTCTGTCTGTGTGTGTGTGTGTGTTTTTTTACTTTAAGATGCCCTCTTGGTCATCACAGCAGCTTTGATGAATTCTGAGAATGAGATGAGTAAATACAGGGCAGAAGACCAGAAAACGTTTATCACCCTGTCACCAAGAAGCTGCTTCGGAAGCCTTGGGTTTAAGTTCAAATCCTGCAAGGTGAATGGCGGGAGTGTCCTCAGGCAAGGTGCGTGACCCCCTACAGGCTTGGTCAGCATCCAGTGCCGATAAAGGAGTTCAAACACATCCAGATCAGTGGCTTCTGGGTAGATCAGATGTGTGTGGTAGGCTGGAGTAAAGGGTTCTTATATCAGAGCGAGTTCATGGCACTTTCCAGTGCTGTGTAGCTGCAGCTCCTACTTCAAATGGTTTTTAAGTATTTTGCGGGCCTTCAGTAGCTGGCCTTGTCTTTTATTATTCAGAATTCAATTTCAAACATAAGGATCTCAGGGATTGCAAGCTTAAATTAAAGGGACCTGTGTGTTATTTGGTTTCCAATAGGGTGATCTGACTTCAAATTACCGGTCTAAAAATTGTCTATATTTGTACGAGGGGAAAATGTTCAATGAAGTGTCCTATTTGTGTTTGCAGAAGCATTGCAGAAAATCAGAAAATCACATACTGCCTGAGGAGGGTTAAAGTAACAAAAGAGTGGGAAAAAAAAGCTGCACTGAGGTATGGTGTGCAGAATACACCAGCCATAGTGCCTGCCGGCCGTCCATCTCCTTGGTCTAGGGTTTGACTGGTTTGTGTTTGTGGTCCATTTCCAGTTCTTAAAGTGATTGCGAATGAATATTATATATTGTATAAGGAGGGCACTTGTATCCTATTCCAAAGGTTTCCACTTTGCATAATTACTGGGGAAGGGAAGGGGTTAAATTAGCCAAATGTACAATTTTCCCAAGTGAATAAAGATTTTACAAAAAATAATGTTTGCAGTGCGGCTGGTATTTTTCTGTCACCCCTACATTATAACTTTATATTACTAATTAGGGCCTCAGGGTCCTCCCGCACAGCAGATCGTTTCCTTCCGGAAATCTGCTTCTCTCAGAGGTGGACATTACACATCACGCTAAACAAAAAAAATGTTTCACTTTAAAGGAAAAAAATAATAGGATCCTTCCTAGAAGGCTCACTGTGGGACCTCATACAGAAATGTGGAACCATTAATCTTCTCTTCTGTGCTTTGCACTCCTAGCTGTCCTGTGCTGTCTTTCTAACACAACAAGTTTAATTGTGTCTGTTACAATGCAAGTGCTCTGTCAGCAGCACTGTACCGGGTGACGCTAAGGAAATGGGCTAACGGCTGAATTGCAGCTATAGCAAGACGACAAAGTAATTTACTGTGATTCTGTTCATTAACGCAGAACTAACAAAAAGTGAATGAATGATTTGCAAATGTAAGCATGAATACCACACTAATTCTAACATTGAATTTTTATGTCCATCCTAGTAGATGTTGTCCGTTTAAAAACATTTGTCTTCTGCTGCTGGGTCCATCAAACTGCAGGCCCATGGAGGCTTCACTGGGGCCCTTGGCTATGACGCCCCATGGGATTATGGGAGTGGTTGTGCCATTAAGCATCTAGCTAATGACCGCCGTGTGTGACACTCTTCAAGCACGGGCTGCATCAACCTGCTTCTCAAATACGCCAGCTGGCCCGGGGTCACCTGGGACAGGCCGAGGTGCTGGTACCATTACAGCTGTATAGTGGACCAAAGCAGAACCCCCCCCCTCATAAGGCATGCCTTGAAAGGGGATGGGGGAGAGGGGGCAGGCACTGCCCCCAGCCATGAGCAGCCTTCTTAGTTTCCGGAATGAAGAGGGAAGCTTTGATGTCGCTTTAGTCATGCATTGGTGACACTTCAGCACAAAGGCATTAATTGTTCTGGATGGTTGGTAATAACCTCCGGGTACCGTGCAAATAGCTGCATTCGTGTCGTTTTCTGAGAGAATGTGACGAGGCCCTTGATGACTGCGTGCGTCCGCACCCCCAGTCTGTGTGATCTCGGCCCGTTTGTTTTCGTCCCTGCGGGGTAAATAAACCACAGCGGAACCCCAACTCTTGTCCCTGCCTCTTCGCGTCTTTTCTTTCATTCGGCTCCAGACCGTTTTCATGTGCTGCCAGGAGAAGGCAGTCCGGCTAATAAACACGGCATGGCTCTCTGGGGTCAGAGGCCTGTTAGGAATTCTTAAAGGGACAGAGTGCTCTGTCTGCCAGGCAGCTGCCTTTAACCCCCACGTATTGACTGTCAATGTGGGCGAAAGTTCAAACAGGCCCTCAGCGGTGCCTCGAAAAGATGCCTGTTTGTCTCTCACTCTGGCTGGGTTGGAAACTCCAACTACACAACTAGTGTTAAATAAATAACTGAAAATAGACGTTGCACACTAAAATGAACACGATGGAGATGAAGCACACGTCCTTTGGTGTCTGAGGCTACCAGTGCTGGTTCTGCTGCTGATGACACTTCTTTTTCTGTCAAGTTTCACACAATGTTCAGTGACAGACACCCAGTGATTAACATCTTGAAAGTATGAATATAAATATCTTCTAAATTAAGACCTGAGTAGCATACAGATGGATCTCACCCGGGGTTCGAATTACACAGTGGCTTTCTGGGAGCCCTATTTTCCGGTGTGCACTTTGACTTTCCAAGTCACATGCACACGCATACGTATGGGCGGCAGCTCGGTCAATAAGAAGGTCACTGCAGAAAACATTCTACAATCATGTCCAAAAGTTTTGAGAATGACACAAATATTAATTTTCCCAGTTAGCTGCCTTAGTTTTTATGATGACAATTTGCATATACTCCAGAATGTTATGAAGAGCGATCAGATGAATTGGAAGGAATTGCAGAGTCCCTCTTTGCCATGAAAATTAACTTACAAAAAAAAACTTCCCAAAAAACCCATTTCCACTGCATTTCAGCCCTGCCATGAAAGGACCTGCTGACATCATTTCAGTGATTCTCTCATTAACACAGGTGAGAGTGTCGATGAGGACGAGGCTGGAGATCACTCTGTCATGCTGATTGAGTTAGAATATCAGACTGGATGCTTTAAAAGGATGGTGGTGCTGGAAATCATTGTTATTCCTCTATTAACCAAGGTTACCTGCAAGGAAACACATGCAGTCATCATTGCTTTGCACAAAAAGGGCGTCACAGGCAAGGATATTGCTGCTAGTAAGATGGCACCTAAATCGACCATTGGTCGGATCATCAAGAGCTTCAAGGAGAGAGGTTCAATTGTTGTGAAGAAGTCTTCAGAGCGGCCAAGAAAGTCCAGCAAGCAGCAGGACCATCTCCTAAAGTTGATTCAGGTGTGGGATCAGGGCACCACCGGTGCAGAGTTTGCTCAGGAATGGCAGCAGGCAGGGGTGAGTGCAGACTTTAGGAGGATGGTCTGGTGTCAAGAAGGGCAGCAAAGAAGCCACTTCTCTCCAAGAAAAACATCAGGGACAGACTGATATTCAACAAAAGGTACAGGGATTGGACTGCTGGGGACTGGGGTAAAGTTATTTTTTTGATGAATCCCCTTTTCTGATTTGCTTGGGGCATCAATCTGGAGAAGAAAAGATGAGCGCTACCATCAGTCCTGTGTCATGCCAACAGTAAAGCATCCTGAGACCATTCATGCGTGGGGATCCTTCTCAGCCAACGGAGTGGAATCACTCACAATTTTGCCTAAGAACACATTCATGAATAAAGAATGGTACCAAAACATCCTCCAAGAGCAACTTCTCCCAACCACCCAAGAACAGTTTGGTGACGAGCAATACCTTTTCCAGCATGAAGGAGCACCGTCCTGTAAGGCAGAAGTGATAACTAAGTGGCTCAGGGAACAAAACACTGACATTTTGGGTCCATGGCCAGGAAACTCCCCAGACCTTAATCCCATTGGGAACTTGTGGTCAGTCCTCAAGAGGTGGGCGGACAAACAAAAACCCACAAATTCCAAGCATTGATTGTGCAAGAATGGGCTGCCATCAGTAAGGATTTGGCACAGAAGTTGATTGACAGCATGTCAGGGCGTATTAGGGCCAAAGCTGCAAATATTGACTCTTTTCATACACTTAATGTTGTCAATAAAAGCTTTTGACACTTATGCTTGCAGTTATACTTCAGTATAGCATAGAAACATCTGACAAAGATATCTACAAACACTGAATCAACAAACTTTGTGAAAACCAATACTTGAGTCATTTTCAAAACTTTTGGCCATAATTGTACTATTCCTAATACAGGCAGTTAATACTGCCAGTAACACTTCATATAGGCACAACAGCAACATGCAAATCACATAAGAAGTTTAGTATTCCTAATCAGAGCAAACAAAAAACAAAATCACAAAGTAGAGGGACAAAGGTAACATCTTTCAGCAGAGTTCTTGCCTTCATGCATGATGTACATCCTAGCTTCTAATTTTTGGAGTAGAGTTATATATTCCTGTTTTTCCACTTGCTCCATTGCATCCTTGTCCAGTTGAAAGGCAATGATGCATCACAGGGTTCAGGCCCAAGTTCTCTGCTGCAGGTGGTGACAATGGTATCTGGCGCCAAGGCATCTCTCTCCATGGAGCTGTTACCGCCAGCAAGACCTGTTAGCGGCGACCTGTTAGCAGCGACCTGTTAGCGGCGACCGACTAGCTGTAGTCGGTACACTAGCGTCATCATTGATTATCTTTCTGTGTTTAGTGAATCCAAATTGACCGCACTGGCGGGGTTGTTTCCATTTTGACATTCTAACTATCCATAAACCACCCAGAGGTGCTGGATAAAAACACTGTTTCTTTTTTTAATTAACGACTTCCATTCAAATACCGCACCGACTTGACGAGGAGTTCAGGTGGTAACGTAAATCGTAATTGGAGTGCAGCGCCGCCACACGTGGATGGCCACAGCGGGAATAGACGCAGAATTGTGTTAATTAGGGGAAACAGATGTTTGGAAAATGGAATATAGCGAGCTAATCAACATGCAACATTGACATATTTATACTATTTTTTTTTCCGTTTGGAAACCTTAATGTACGGAATGTAAAATATAACCTATAACAAAAAAGTGGATAATTTTTATAGCTCCCCCTAAAGGTCACAAGGGAGGCTTTCAGAGGAGTTTGTGTCCTTTTCAGGAGAGCTAAGCTCCCCTTAGCTAACCTGTAATTCGAACCATGATCTCATTCCTGAGCAGCATACCACATTGAGTTGCATTTGTGTAAATAGAAGAAATACTTACAGAATATGTACTTGTAGAAAGAGGATTAGGTTCTCAAGGTATAGTGGAAGCAAAACCTTCTGCTAGTAATCCTTCTTTGAAATGCTATTTATTCCTTTATGTACCCTCCAGAACCAGTGACCTGTACCATCCCATCATCTGATCCCACTATACGTGAGGAGACGCACAGTCTGAGAACCTTCAGAAAGCACCATCTCGTGAAGGGCAGCACGTCTTAGGTGGGGATGGGTTAGGCACCTGCCATTCAGCCCTGCTGCAGAAACGTGAGACAGGAAGTCAAGGGCTACAAATGGGCTCTCAGAGGACAGTGGAGTGTCTCCTTGCTCAGAGGGTGTGTGTGGAGTCCAGGATTATGTGAAGATCCTGAGCACTGAAGGATAAGAAGGACTGGATAAACATCCACACAGCAATGGCAGGGCTTGTTGGAAAACGGTGACAAGAAGCTAGACTGATGCGGCAGGTCTGTAAGCCCAGCAGAAGCAATCAACGGTCCCTGGGACAGGGCAGCGACTTTCTGGGATGTAGCCATGGTTGCTGTGAATGATTTACATTTCATGGCATGCATCGCCTTTTCCTGATATTCCCTGGGACAAGCAGCGGCTGATCCTAACCTGGGCAAAGCGGTCAAATTAAAAGGGTCTTATGCTGAGGAAGAGGAGCCTCATCTGCTCACTGGTGGCGTGATGCTGAAGGGAGCTGATGAGTTTGCCTGTGGAAAAGCCCAGCATCCCAGTCAAGACGTGGCCCTGCTACAAACCTGCAGCCCATCTGCCTTCACAGGGAAAGGATGGGCACGTGCCAGTCTTCGTCATTATAGTGTGTTTCGTATAATCAGTGTTTAGGGTAAAAATATGGAAGGCATTTTGGACTGGTGTTCTTTGCAAAAAGACGTACAGCCCGGTCTACTACATAGCATCACATAACTGTATCTATGAATTTGGATTCAAAATGCTTTGCATAAACTGTAAAAATGTTAGGCAACAACATTCTGAGGGTGTGCCATGGATTTTGTTCTCAGGGATTTCGAAATGCAGTATCTGAATAAATAAGGTTTTTGGGAAGTAGCACCGTTCATGATTCACATAAATTTACTAATGTCTGATTTCATAGGAGTGCACATGCATTTTTTAATAGCTGGGGGAATTTAATTGTGAGAAACAATCCTCATGCTAAAGGAAACTGTATTAATGTGTTTCATAAAATATTGCATTTTGCTTTTTATTTGTTATGCACGTTTGATTCCACAAAAAATGAATAAAAAAGACAATCCAGGCCTTGATTTGGAGAAATGTTGTACATTAAATCAGTAAATAAACAGAAACATTTGTCTTGTTTATGGTCGGCAATTGCAATGCCATGGACCAGAACATCAACTGTGAATGAGTATCACAAAAAAAGAGCACAGGAAATCTCTCAGACTAAGCCATTCACACCAACAGTAATATGTTGCATCATGCTGGTTTCTGCAAAAAAAATTGAAAGTAATCTAATCATGCATCCTAGCTTGACTTAATAGGAAAGAATCCTCTGCGACATTTGTTCAAATTGGGAGGTTAAACGTATCGTTTCAGTGTACGGAAAATGTGTCTTTGAGACTGTTAAGAAACTGAAAGCAAGCTAATATGTAGCAATTACCCCTCATACTGATGTCTTTGATTTGTCATGTCTGTTGTGGCTGAATCACAAACAAAGCGACCTCGAACCCGTGGAGAGCCGCATGAGCTCATTCCACTTAGGGCAGTCCTTCTGTGAGTATATCTCCCCAGTCTGTCTCACTGTAATTAAGATCAATCCCCAATCTGAGCCATCAATTTTCACCTTGTAGTGGAGTCTGTGTGACAGAATGAAGGCTGCAGCCACAGGATTTTGGGTAATAACACTTTGCATGATTGCTGTTAGAAATGGAAATAATTGTGGGAATGAAAGGGAAGAGACCTTCACAACAGCCTTGCAAGTTATTCCCACCATCACCTCAAGACCTGATACACACAGGCAGACTAGTGGTACTTCTGTTAAAGCCCAAAAACCACAGTGATTGTTATTCATTCAGCTGAATTGATCAACATTAGTTTTCTGCTGCAAGAAACAACTGAAATGTGTGATGTCATTTTCATTTTTAACCTGAGGATTAGAAGCGGCAAGCAGCCACAATTCTCACCCCCCCCCCCCCCAAATGTCTCCTGCTACAAACCTGGGGGATGTTCCACCAACTTAGCTGGAATAACTTAAGATAGAAGTCATGATTGTCCAGTAGGAATGCTCCTTACTTAAACTCTTATTGGACGTTTGTGACTGCTAACTTAACTTAGCCCTGCTAATTAAGAGAAATCCTGCTTTGCACAGCACCTGTCCCACCACCTAATCTGTAAATTATTCTGTCTGTTCACAGTGTTGCTTTTCAAGAAGTGTTTTTAAACGTAGCTGTATGTTAGTGGTTGTGTCATATTCATTGTTACAGAACAGGCACTTGCGGATGCCAGAAGTTTTCTGGGAGTGTCCCAGTCGTCATTGCCAATTGCATGAGGGCTAAAAAACACCCTTCCGATGCTATTCCACTGAGACAACGGTGTCCTCAGCAGTAGATGCTAATGGCCTTGGCATCAGTGCTGGGTGGCTGGGTTTGAATCACGCTAGACAGTAAAAATATATGTGACCAAAAGATTGCTTCTTTTGATGTATAACAGAGGTCCCATGCTCAGTTCGCAGAAAGGTCGATTATGCATATTTTCCCTTCTAACTGCTGGATTTGATTATAAAACTAGCACAAGATTATAAATTGTAAATGATGAATAATAGGTCACATTTCATTCGTGTAATTTTACTGAAACACAGAGGTGCGCAAATGTGCGTACTGAAGTGTATCGGAGCAGAGGAACAACAGCACGCAGACGCGGTTCTCTGCGCGAGACCCGTACCGTAAAGAGCCTCATCCATTAAAATACTTGCCTGGAATAAGTTAATATTTATAACACTTGTGAACATAGTCTGTAAGACACCATGAGTAATTGTTAAGTTTTTATGCGTTCTCAAATGAGGAAACTGCGTATATCCCGTAAATAGACAGCGAATGTAATGTTACGTAATGTTTACATTATCTTTTCTTCCAAAAACTTGTTGACACATCTACCAAGAATATCTGCAGTTTTTCGGTATGGCGTTTTCCCTTTGGATTGCTTTCTATTCCTCCGTGTGTCACTATTGCTTTGTAAGCAGCCCTGGTCGCAAGAGAGAAAGATGTGGTTGTTTTATTACACAGGTGATAACCAACATACAGTGGTTTTAAATGGTGCTCAAATAATACACGTATGGAAAAATGTTACAACCCCAACCATCCCGACTACTGATTGGGTGCATTTGCTCTTGTACTTGTATTTAGACAGTTAACATAGGGTTTCATTACTGGATGACCAAATGTGACAAGCAGATCCAGTAGTTCTGTTTTTCCCTAGAGGATTCAGTGTTACCCCAGGAGACAGTAGAGGGAAGTAATGGCTGGTGTCTTCCCTGTTAGACATGGGTGTCTCTTTGCACGAACAGCAGACGCTTGCCAGTGAAGTGTCAGTGATGCACGCGCAGAGTGACTCAGAGATGTGGCAGGGGTAGGATTTCTAAATCCTCTTGAGCCTGCAGCGTAATGACTTTCAACGACCCCAGTGGAACATGTTCAAAACTGCCTATTTTGGCCATTCCAAAATTCCCCACGCAGGCCCACATCCTGTAAGCTTTGGAAATAAGTTCGGTATTTTGCTCTGTGTGACTAACCCGGTTAATATCGTCTGGACCGTTAGACAAGAAAAACTGCTGTCTTTCTGCGCCCCAGGGAAGATCAAACGGGAAATAGGCCACATACAGTACAAAGATTTATAGGAGTGCTGGAACACCACACTATAAAGTCTGCGAAAATAAAGTATGAAAAGCGCTATATCCTATTTGTCTGTTCGTACATTTGGAATCGTTGCAGAGATGTTTCATCCGCAGCCACGTCAGTTCATTACCGCGCGTTCCCATAATGCACTTCGCGCGGCCACGCACACAGACGGCGGCGTATGACGGCACAGGAAACGGGAACAAGCCTGCACGATACACGGCAGAGGAGTGTTGAAATGCGCTTTCCCCGGGAAGCCCACGTCGCCCGCATACCTAGCCGGTCCTTCGCTTCAGGTCAGCGACCAACCGGCCGGCAACCCCGCGCTTTCCGAATACCGAGGACCTCTGTGTGTGAATAAACAACGGCATGCGACGGAATTGTCTCGGTTCGCTCAGTGGTGCGGGGACCACAGCAAGGAAATCGCTGTATGGGATGTACTCGTGTCTAGCTGCGTATCTAAGCGATAGTGTGCCTCTTTAAACTAATGCCAGTGCAGCTCTTGTTGTTGCTGTTCGCGTAGTATCCGGAAGTGCTTCCATCGCTTGCATTTATGGGAAGCTGCTTTCTGTGAGGTGCGTCTGTCCGTTCAGCCGCTAGATTCTGGGTGATGGGAGCAGACGCCCAGAGCGTGTGATAATCGTGTCTGACGCCGGAACATACACCCAAGAGCTTTTAATATAACCACGAAATCATTACGGTGCTATAAAATGCACCGCTGTAATTAAGCGACTAAAATAATGTCACACGCATTTAAAAGAAACGCCTGGGCTATCGGGTGAGCAGCACTCAGTTTATTCTGAGCTGGCATTGAGGGTATCGCCCTCGCGCAAGTGGGCGTGGCCAAGGGGTATCGCGAGACTGTGATCCATGTGCGTCGTTCCCGCAAGAAGGTCCACGTGCTGTCCAGGGTGCTGAAAGGCTGCGTAATTCTTACTTTGGATAAGCCGAGTTTTATGGTCCATTGTATGTTTTCTTTGTTTTTACTAATATCCATCCTAATTTCAATCGTTATTCATTTGTAATACTCTGTTTAGGAATATAGGAGCAAGTCATGAAGTTAATCATCTTTAACTCTGTCAGCGTCTCTGTGATGGTCGCTGTCTACTGTGCTAGTGTGAGTTCAGTTTGTATCGTATGATTAAACTACTTCTGTTGTCAGAGAGAGGAGTGGCAGTGTAGTTATGCTATGAGCTCTAATATGTCAGCAGTGGTGATGAGTCCTTTAGTTATGCAAACTTTTAGGCAGGGAATTTTGTGGTAAGGGGGGTCCTTGCAGGTGATCTTTAGCCGCTTGGCATGTGTTGCAGGTTTCTACTGAGAGAGCCGTAAGATGTCCATGGTCCTGTTTGCATCCGTGGTGCGGGTGAGAGATGGGCTGCCTCTCTCAGCCTCCACAGACTATGAGCAGGACAGGGGGCTGCAGGAGACTAAGAGGCACCTCAAGAGTCTCTCCAAGAAGCTGAGCCAGTTCCCAGACCGCTGCACGCTGAAAACCGGCCAGCATACTGTTAAGTGAGTGTCTGGGCCGTTGTCAGCTGGGGAGGACGGGGACCGGGAATCGCATCACGACACTGACACGAGTGACGGCACGTGCATCAGCAGGTTGGGGCGGGTTGAGGCGCGTACTGAGGCTGCCCCGGGTAATATCCCACATGTTAGATGTAGGTGTGTTCACCTGTAAGGAGATAGACATAGCTGTGAATCATTCCCGTGTCTCTCTTTCTCTTTCTTGTTGCATATCTATGTTGAAGCATGTTAGGAGAGGTGAATGCACCCTTGTTTTGGGTTTAAAGTTCCTATTTTGGGGCATCTTGCCCAGATAAACATTGTGCTGCCTGGCTTCTGTCTGCTGACCTGAGCTGTCAGAATGTGGTGTATGGTACTTAAGCCATCCTCTGGAGATGTTTGAGAGGAAGACAGAGCCACCATCGCTTGCTGGGTACATAGTCATGCACCACTCTCTGAGCGGTGCGGGCCCAGACCAGCACACAGCCCTTGGTTATTTATGTGTTTAAGTCCCAACCGCCATTTAAATCCCCCAGGAAAGTGGGCAGTTATAAAATGTTGTGTACAGACTCATGTCCCAGAGCGGCAGCAGATAACATTCCCTGGGCAACAGTCCCGGGTAGCAGGAGGTGGCCACAGCCCTGTGTGAGAAATCAGTGTTAACGATACCGAGGAAATATGAAGCTGCCCAGTGTTTGCTTGTTTGTCAGTTTGATCAGCCCCCTGGGAGCGGGATACCTGATGGTGTACGCGTCTCCCAGTTTCACCAGTCCCCTGGGAGCGGGATACCTGATGGTGCACGCGTCTTCCAGTTTCACCAGTCCCCTGGGAGCGGGATACCTGATGGTGTACGCGTCTCCCAGTTTCATCAGTCCCCTGGGAGTG
>JABFEB020000035.1:5409468-5420198 GCA_019775895.2 Stomatorhinus ivindoensis
ACCCTACACCATACTATACTACACTGCACAATATTACACTACACTACACCGCATTATACTACACCATACTACACTATACTGCTCCACCGTATACTACACTACCCTACACCATACTATACTACACTGCACAATATTACACTACACTACACCGCATTATACTACACCATACTACACTATTCTGCTCCACAGTATACTACACTACCCTACACCATACTACACTACACTACACTGCACCATACTACACTACACTATGCCAGAGCTGTTCGGCACTACACTGTGGGTGCCGTGTAGTATGCTTCAGAAGGCCAGGCCATATTAATGCTTCAGAAGGCCAAGCCATATTAATGCTTCAGAAAGCCAGGCCATATTAATGCTTCAGAAGGCCATGCCATATTAATGCTTCAGAAGGCCACGCCATATTAATGCTTCAGAAGGCCACGCCATATTAATGCTTCAGAAAGCCAGGCCATATTAATGCTTCAGAAGGCCACGCCATATTAATGCTTCAGAAAGCCAGGCCATATTAATGCTTCAGAAAGCCACACCATATTAATGCTTCAGAAGGCCATGCCATATTAATGCTTCAGAAAGCCACGCCATATTAATGCTTCAGTGCTTAGTTACATGCTTTCATGTCACTTCATTAAAGCATCTCTTTCTTTTCTTGCTTTTAATACATGAATCTCCATTTCTCTCTCACTCTCTAGGACTGGGGTGTCATTCAGAGCTCCAGAGCTAAGCTGAGCTTCTTCTGACTGCCCCTCCAAGCACTGGTGTTTTTCCCTTAACCATCCTAGGGGGCGCTGAAGAAATCGCATGTCAAACTGCAGACCTTGCTGAAGTCACACTCACAATTATCAGTTTATTCTAAAACTCTTCTCCAGTAATATGATGCAAACATGTATTCTTACTGTGAAGGGCCATCAACTAAGATTTTTTTTTTTTGGGGGGGGGGAGTTCAGTGATGCTACAATATAAGCCCCACCCCTAGAAGCCTTGCATCTTGCACCCCACTGCCCCCCAACACGTGGCACCTAACCAGTAGCCTAAAGTTTATTGCACAAGACAGACGGGCACAGGTATTTCAGCAGGTGATGGATCTGTGACCATGTCCAGAAGGTTGTGAGTTTGAATCCCATGGCCAGCACACATACTGTATGCATATGACATATTTTACTGAGGCCTCCTGACCCACAATCCACCCCCTTCATCTGAATCAGCTTCTCATCTGGCTGTGGACTCCACATTCTCACAACAGAAAACAATTGCCACTGGGCCCTTAATCAAAGCCCTTAAGACCCAACTGCCCCAACCACCCTGCCCTCTGACCCCAAGCCTTCGTCACTTTGGAAAAAAGCATCTATCCATAAGTGCATGCAAATACTGCCATGTTTACTCACTGCATGCATGTGTAAGTGTACTGAAGCAGGTCTACCCAGCAGTCAAATTCACATTTACGCTGACAGACCCGATACCAGTCCTCTTTATCCAAGACGCATTTGCATGTGTGCTCGTGTTCCTCTTAAGTACTGGACACACCATACGTGGAGAGCCACTCTGAAATGTCACAGTGTTCCTGTGGCTAATCTACAAGGCCCGGCTCAATAGGAACGTGGTGCAGATCCCAAAGCGAAGCACATACTGTCGAGGTGTCCTAGGCACCGGCCACGTCTGTGGTTAGGGCCTTTGGAGATGCACACACTCTTGATGAAGAATGACCACATTAGCTGCCTAATGACAGAAAGGAGCCTGGCTTTTAAAAAAGAAAAATAAAACAGCTTTAAAAATAGGAGGCTGTCACCTTCATGGGCAAACAACGCAGCGAATGAAGCATGTTTGTCCTCTGAAAATGACAGGAAGCAGGCCACCAACAGCTGGGCTTGTGGGCCTCAGCCATTGGTCACACCCCAGCTCCCAGAATGCACCTTGTCAGAGATAAAGTTACACTCTGGTGCCTATAGGTATAGGAAACCACCTGTCTGTCTGTGTACACACTGCATACTCTGACAACATATTTTCCAAATGTACTCCATCATTAATATGTCAGATAACGGCAAGAAACCATCTGGGTTACAGTACACATGGAATCCCTTTTAAAATATTAATAAGTAGCCCTACGCATTATTTTTCAAATGAGTCCCTGCAGATGAGATGGAGCTGAAGGTTAACATTAAAACAACAAGAGAGAGCAGACAAACACAGGCAGACCTCCTTTAGAAAACGACACAGAAACACATCCCAGCTGGATTTCCTCCAAATAGCGACTTAAGAAGGCAAATTGAGGAGTGATAGCCAAACAGGGCCGCGGTTGCTGCGGCAACGCACAGCCGCATCCTCTGACTCTTATCTCTAATGCTGACGGGTCTGCTGGCGCAGCAGCAAGTAAAAAGCAAGGAGGACAGCGTCCAGCTCACATGTCGATGTTGACAGAGCACCTCAGGTAGATGCGAGGAACGTCACAGGCAAAACAGTCATACACTTTCACTCAGGCATCTGACACACAACAACAACAGCACAACGTATAGGCACATCACAGCAGTCTGGAGCAGAGGGTATTCTTACAAACAATACTCCCATCAGGGCATATTGGCACAAGGCTGTATGAATTTCAGTGCTGAGTTTTTACATAAAATATGGTAAGATAAACAATAATAGCACCATTGCTAGGTTAACGTGTTTTAAAATGATGATAAAGAAACTCATTTAAAATAATGAAATATCCCTCTTACACCTGTTTCAGTTAAGACCAACAGAAGCATGTCAGCTTATCATTTTGTTATACCCCACGCGTTCCTGGAGCAAGGCCCTTAACACTCCCAAAAGGTTCCAGGGGGGGTCGGATAAATGCCCTGTCCCAGCGCTCAGACTCCCAGCTTCACTCTCTTCTGTATATGTGTGTCTCAAAGGAGAGCATAAGGGCGTAAGAAGCATTTCAATGTACCTGTACTGGAGCAAACTGCAAAACAAAGCATGGTTTCACGTCGTCATGCAAGGCTACGCACCTGTTTCCATAAGAAGACGTCGGCCTCGTTCAGCTTCCATGAGATAGCCACGTGCACGGCCGAGAGCAGCACCCCAGTGATGACGGCGGCTCTCATTCTCACCGGCAGCAGCGTGTAAATGGTGTGGATGAAGAACACGGTCCACCATATCCCCTCCGAGGCACTGCGTGGCTCCACTAACAAGACCCCGACCACTTGAACCACTACGACGACCAAGATGACGAGATAGCAGACGATCCACATGTGGTCCTGGTGGAACCCATTCCTGTTACATATTACCATGAGCAGGAGGATGAGGAGGATAGTCAGTGAGAAGACCACCACATAAGGCACGCGGGACGCTTTTCCAGCGCAGTGAAAGCCCAGCATGACGGCACAAACCAGCACCAGAACGGCCATGAGCATCGTCAGGCTGCTCTGATTGAGCCGGAAAAAGTAGCGCTGGTAAAGTCTCTCCAGCTTCTCCGACTGGAACCTCTTGGACCTGAAGACCTGCATGACGTTGCTGCAGCAGGACACCATGGAGAAGTCGACCTCGGGCACCAGCTCCTCCTCACCTTTTCCCTTGGCTCTCCGGTCTTCCAACCCCAGCTCCACGGAGCGTGGCCTCACCTCCCCATCCACAAGCTTCGGGGAGGACCTGTTATTGTTCTTGCCCTCGTCCCCGTGCTCCTGCCACGCCGACTTAGACCTGAAGCTGACTCGGCTCACGGTGGTCGCGGGACGGCCAGGGTCCCGCTCCAACTCATCCACATCCCTCCATCTGCTGCTGGCCCGGCCCAGCTTACGGCTCAAGGTCCGGCTTGGGTACGGGCACCCATTGACCATGGACTCAGACTCAGCCCAAGCTGACCTGTGTTCTGTGCCTTCTCGGGGCCCGGGGGGGGCCACGGCGGGGGGGCTTACGCTGTTTGACCGGGACATGATATGCAATTAAAATGTATCAAATAACAGCGATTAAACTAAATATGAGCGCAGGCGTGAGATCCGCTCCAGACAACTTCCCATCGCTTTATCAGCGTGTATTTAACATCATCTCACAAAAGTATCAGTCAGATAATATCAATTCCTGGGCTTGGTCAGGAATTTGCATACAGTCCATTATTTCCTAGAATAGCGACATCCTATAATGTATTACACGTGTCAATTAAATGTTTCCGTAAAAGCAACTTAATGAAACAACGTTGTTACATTGAATCACCTTACTTGTTACATTTGCTCATCTTACGCGAAACCAGAGAATAAGCGACATTAATTACACTACAGCCAGAAAAGCGCCATTAATACATAAAAACAGATTATCAGACACGGGCGGGTTTCTCCCCGATCGCCGGCGGTCCTTCTGATTCAGTCCGCCTTGGTTTTTGATCAGCCTCCCCGGCGCTTCGTGTCCGCGGAGGTGCGGCGGGTCCGAGACCAAGGTACCGGCCTCACGGAGCACCGGGGACGCGCCTCCGCGCACCTGCGCGCCCCCGCAGCTCCGGGGGCGGGGGCGATGCCCGGCTAAGGAGACCTTACTGCCACCGGGAGAACACGGCGCTTCGCGGTGCCGGATCCCGCTACAGACCAGGGGGGGGGGGTCTGATCACGGCCGCAGTGCCGGCCGCCTGGCGATCTGTTTATCCATGATGTTTATCCATGTGCGATCACCCCTTTAAAGGTGACTCCTTCTGCAGCCAAAACGGGAAAGACAATCAGCGACAGTCATCCAAAACCTGAGTCTACAGCGCGATGTGCCGGCCGGCCCACTCCTGAAGCCCGCCCCGGATCGATAGGGCATCGCCTCCTCCACAGTCGGTGGTCTCAGCGCTCGCCATTCAACCAAGTTTGATTCCCAAATCCCGCCCTCCTTGCTTCTCATTGGACGAACTCCTTCATTTGCGAGCTGTCATTGGTTTTGGCGAGTGTCAGTAAAAGTCGCTGTCCTACGCGCTGCACTCCGCTTAGTCGCCGCCCGGGTTGTGGGTCCGTAGCTGGACCAGGCCGATCGGCAGCTCTCAGGTCAAGACCTGCGGACGACGGAAACAGCCGTACTTTTAAATACATGGTTTCGGAACCCTCTAAGTATTTGGGACGAGCTGGAAACTGTTACAATGGTTGTGGACGAAAATCCTTTACCTCTTACACTTAGGAGGACAACCCGCAGTGGCGGATCTGTGGTTATTTGTGGTCAAAATTGTGCGGCGGTATCATGGTAGCCAGATCATTTTCAGTCAATGCAGGTTATCGTGCAATGAAAATGGCTGCATGTATTTCGGTCTCGCAGGTCATTATGTCGGCTGCTTTCCCACAATGAAACTCTCCTGCCACCTGTTTGATTGAAACGAGGGGAGGGGACAAGTCACGTTTGACGAGTACTCCTGGGGGACTTACAGCTACCGATAGATTTGGGATTACAGGTCAATTGATTTTATGTAAACAATTCACATTCAACAAACAAGTCGATTGTTTTACGTTATTCTGAGATAATAAATCAAGGTACAGTTAACATCTTATATTGCGAGCGCAATTTCAATGTTTATATGTTGTAAATGGGATGGCCTTACTTTCTGTTGCGTGAGATATTCTCACCCTTCTGCTTAAATGTCCTTTTTATAGAGTTAAAAATATATTTAACACAAAAGACAAGTTGTCTATGCCTGGCTCATAAATAAGTAGCGCCACATTATACCCGCTAAACATGATTCACAAGATGAAAAGTCAAAGCTACTGAAAACACTTCAGCCTTTGTCTGTGTCTAATTTCAGATTTAAAACATCACAATTAGATTTCAGTTGGTTCTCTGTGAAATTGTGTCACTGTATGTGTCACTGGTATTTTTTAACGTTTGAGCAGCTATACATCAAGCAGGAGCAGTGGTGAAGCCAGTCAGACTGTCTATGCTTAGTGCTTCAGACGGGCCCATGCCACTAACACGGACGCACTGGTAATTACCGTGGAAATCAATACACTGCATCAGGACAATTTTTGTAGCGTATGGTTTTTGCAGTAATATTTCCTTGATGGCCTAATGAGATCACAAAGTTTTACCTGTTCAATGTCTTTTTTTTCATTTTACTTTGTTGGTAAAGGATATTCTAAGCACTACTATTAATCCTACTCATCAGATACGTTATTTCTGCATTTTGTGAAATAAGAACCACGCCAAGCAGAAAACTAATGTGCGGCAGAGAGCACTGCTGCCATCGTGTGACCATGACTGGAATTTGCAGTTAGAACTCAGCACCCTGTTCTCATCTGTGTGTTCAATTTTACTCTATGTACTTCTCTTCATTACTCATTTTTTACTACAGTTTTACTTCACTTGATTTGTAGGAGGACACAGACATGAAGAATCCTGTACTAATAAATGGATTATCAACTGAGCAGTCAGAGGTCAGCTTGATGATGCACATTGCACCTGTTGGTGTGTTAATCTCCTTTCCAGTGACTCAGACTCATATGTCACCTTTTCACAAGCAAACACATGTACAGTATTTATACCAGTCTTCACAAACAGTAGTCATAAAAGATTAAAAAGGATCTCAGTAATTTTGAGAAAAAAACAGCATCATTTCATGTGCTATATTCTGCTGTTTATATCACTTATTTGGTTTATTTTGCCACATACAAAAACGCATATCATATTAGCAATGGAGGAATGTAACTGTGGTAATTCTATGGTCCATTATCCATTGTTGGATTCTCCATACTCAGCCAGTCGAGACTGTCCTCATTAGTACACAAGTCATGAGCATCTGTGGGTTATCAGCAGTAGCTTACACTAATCACAGCCAACGAGGACTCTGTTCAAATCAGCCCATAGGTTTCTGGCCAAAGTCCTGGCAGGCTGAACACATCTCACCTTTGGCACTGCAGCATGAACGGTGTTCCACACTGGATCCGGATACCGAATGTGACCAAGAACAGGGCAGAAATAAGAGTAATATGAAAAACCACTTTTATTCCCATGTTCAGCGTTTATTGGAAATATATATTGGTTGTATTACTTGATATATTATACAAAGTATAGTCACATGTTCTTAAGGGAATGGTCCCATGCAAAACTGGACTGAAAAGCCCAATATTGTTTTACATTCAGGTTTTCCAGCTAATGTCACACAGGGAAGCAGAGGGCAGAAGGGTCTGTTTTCATCTGCATGCAGCATTACATGGCTCTGCACTGCACTGGGGTTTTTTAAATGCATTCCTGTTCTGGTCACAATCCATGCCCATGCTGATCGTCGTGTATGCATGGCAGTCTCCGAGAGAAAAGCAGAGTGGGGGGGGCACGTGGGTGGCAGCATTATGCACTGAGAAATCACCATCTTTCAAACTGCAGAACTGGGAGCTGGCTCAGAAAGGACACTAGTATTAGAGGGAACTGTTTTTTTTTCTTAAAGTGAAAAAGGAGCACATTATCAGGATTACAAACAAGAAGCTCATTCCAGAAAGATAAAAATCATAAAAAGACTTTGTAAAAGCTCATATGAAAGGATTATTTAACAGCTTGCAGGATGTTGGAATAATCGAGATGGTAAATTACTTTTGATACATAGATGTAGTGCCCTGGCCACAGGACCGCACAGCAAAGGCAGATGGACGCAGCCGGTTCTGCTTGAGCGACACCCCTAGACGGCTATGCCCACTGAGGATGAACCGGCCCTTTCGAAAGTCAGCAGAATGCAGCTCCGAGTTTATCAATGGGTATGCCAAGTAAATGACATTACAGACATATCTAGTGTTTGAAAAGAATAATGGACAAGATTAAGAATCAGTTATATTAATTTAAGAATGAATCAAATTCTTCACAGATTTTCCGTATGCATGGTAAAATTCTATGATTTCTATGTCAGACATAACTGACCAAACCAACTATGAAACTGACATTATCCAACCAGTACACACACCATTACTGACATTCCAACTACAAACAAAACAAAACAACTATGCACAAAATAATTCACATGCCTACAGCAGTCATGTTATTCAGCATCTAATTTGAAGGGGATCTTTACCCATACAATGGTTTAGAGTTTTTTTTTTTAGGAGAATGAAAAAACAAGTGGAAGCCCAATGGGATTCAGAGGGAATGACACGTGCAGGTCACAGTTTCAATGCATTCACTCACTGCCCATGAGCAATTCGGGTTCATTTTTTATTTTTAACACAGTATGTAGAACAGAGGAATGTTGCTTTTAGTCAGGTGTCCTGAGAGCAGTTAACTCAATCAACTCATCACCCAGAGTCTCAAAATGACCGTCGGTGTCATTGGTTTAACATTCTACACAGTTAGCATTAGGACACCAGGGTGTCTGCATTCACGTTTTGGAAAATGCACGTTTATGATAAATTTACTACAAACACATTGACTATTTGGGAAATTTATGTAGTAAAACTGGAGATCACTCTGGCGAGGAGGCGGGCTCTCCTTGGTGAGAGGGCCTTTTTATTGGCCGGGCCGACGTTCACAAGCTTGTCCTCCTTCACTGGATTGGGCTACTCTTCCTTGCTGGACCCCTCTGTGTGGCCCAGCACCTTCTTTCTCTGCCGCAGCATGTGGAAATAGAGCTGGGGGAAAACTGGGAGGGAAACGGGGGCTGTTACAGCACGAGGATCCATCACAGAGGGACCCAGCACAGCACAGTCTAGCACATTTTTAGGCAGGGAAATGTCACATCAGCTAAAAGCCACCGTCCTGGATGTACCCTGCGTTACTCCTACATGCATGTCAACGAATCGAACCCGTTGCTGTCCTTCCATATTCGTATTGTGCTCGGTGTAAAACTGTAGGGACATCAAACAGGAAACTATCTGTGTGAGTCGCATGCATTACAGCGGCGCCTAATGCTCAGAAAGGCCTTCAGGTAGATTTCAGCAACTTACTGGGAATGTAGGAGATCATGGTGAGGATGAGGAAGGTGTAGTAGTCAAAGGAGAAGTTGTACTTGTTTGGCAGAGTGACGGAATACAGGCCAGTCTTCTGGACGAAGGGCAGGGCAGCGTAAATGGTCAGCAGCTCCCCCGCCACCCCCATGGGGTACAGCACAATGAAGAGGGTATACCTGGGCACCGGCAGACACACATGCAGCTCCTCAGTAACACGGAACACGACTGCAGTGCACGCACCGGCACACCCGGGTTAGCAGACAGAGGCATCGGGGACCCATGTTCAGTAATGGTGTCGTATTTACATCTCTCGCTCTGGGGAAAACTGTTCGCCTCCATTGCAGAAATGAGCTTTATCCAGGTTCAGAGTCAGCGCCCTCAACAGTAAATCCTTCGTGGCCCCTCAAGATTGAATGAACGAATGAATGGGCCCAGAGAAGTGGCATGAGTATTTTTTTAATCCCTAACAAAGTCTTCAGTATATGCACATATATCATTTACACTATACTGTGGATGTGTTCAAAACAATGTCCCAGAATTTATGCCTATAACAGCTCTGACAGCAGCATGCTGGTCGCTGGGGAGACGCTGGGAAGCCTGGTCAGAAGGCAGGAGGAAACCCTCTGCATATAAATGTATGATTTGTCACAACGAACCATGGGAAAGTCCAGCTTTCTGAGACCCAGTTTTTAAGGAGATGGATGTGATTTTGGAGACACTAATCAGCAGGAATTGAAATACAGCTTTGTAAAAGCTGCCTAGTGCAGGTATTTTCCCCTTTATGTCATATATGTAGGAACAATATTTTATAAAGTACCACTTTGCAATATTTAGGTGGCCTATGGCTATAAATATAAAATGTCATCACCACTAGAATACAACAGTGCAAAAGCCACAGAGTCATGCAATTCTCCTAAACTGGAGCTAAACCAATGACTACAAGTAACACTGGATGGAATGTACTTCAGGATAGATTCAATATTGAAAACATGGCAGCAATTTCTATTACCAGTTAATATCAGTTTTTTACCGTGTAATTTAAATGTTCATATTATTAAAAGCAGGATATGAACTACTATTGAACAGGGCCACCCCAAAGTGGGGGGGGGTGGGAAAGTAGCCCAGACAGTATTGGAAAAAAGGAAAGGTCGATTCACCCACAACCCCCCCAATCAGCATTTTTTAAATTTATCGTCTGGCACTGAATATCAGGGTGTGGGATACCAGCCTTGGATCTAATCTAAATCAGAACCAATAGAAAAATCTGTGGCATTTTCACTACATGCTACTGTTGTTAACCAAATGAAAGGTTTTCTTCCCATTTAAAAAAAAAAGAAATCACACATAAAATAATAAAATAAAAAAAAGACTAATCATGATAATGTGACCATGTATGAAAGCCTTAGAAATACAGAAATATGTTTCAGAATGGACTGTGTGAAAAGGCCTCAACAATGAACATGTGCCATCTGTTAAAATGTAAATTCATGCTTAATTATATTACCTTACAGATGCTCACATACAGTACGAGAGAAAAGGATCAGGGGCGAGTGCCTCATCATTCGCTACACAGAAAGGAGGTTAAAACACATCCCACAGGTCCCTGGCTACCAAGCCACTTGTTGCTATGGCATCACCACATGCTCCATGTCACATTACGTGAGGTTACATCAGGACGTACACCTCTGCTGAAGCTCTAACAAAGCTATTTAGAGATCCATACGACAAAACTAGCCGGGACCCCAACCCCCCACCCCCACCCCCACCCACCAACCTGCTTGGTGAATTTTAAATTAGCAAGACTTCAAAATGCTAGAATAGTGCTGCTTTAAAAAAAATTCCGTATACCTAGGCATGATG
>JABFEB020000035.1:5421572-5457127 GCA_019775895.2 Stomatorhinus ivindoensis
ATCCAACTGAATGTTGCAACTGCACCATTTAGTCATCTTCATGTACCCAAGACTTTGGTGATCAGATATCTGGGATCGAAACAAACTGGCACCATTGCTTACTATGTACTTTTATAATGTTTCTGTAAGTGTTCCAAACTGCATTTTGCAATGTCTATATTTTGATGTCAGATTACAAACTTAACATAAATCTGACATATTAATAATATACATTCAAATTAAGGTGAGTGTGATGCCAAAACAAGTATAAGAAATAATTTGCCATGAATTAAGTTTATGATATTGAATGAAATATGTGAACAAGCCCCAGTCAGTCCCTACCCCAAGACGCCAGAGGGTTAAGGGCCTTGCTCACTCTGACCATGGGATTTGAAATGGCAACCTTCTGAATCGCAACACACAGAGCTGCCCCACCAATTAATTTTTTAATTCCGTATACATGTTATAGTTTTGATGTCTTTATTCTAAAATGCAAAAAAAAACAAACTGTACAAATAAACCTTTCTATGGGTGGATGTGTCCAAACATTTGACTAGCACCGTATAAGCCTGCCTTGAGAATACAGCTCGGTCATCCTCATAGCGGTCCACATTCCACCTCAGGCAGATACATTTTACAACTTAGACAAACTGTAGTGGGCTATTAAACTGGAGAATTCATACCCACATGCTGCCTTCACTGTTGTGGAGAACCTCTACAAAACAAGCATGTAGGAAATTTGGCCCAAATTTTATCAACAAAGTTCCCATCCATGGTAATAAGACACTGTAAAGGACAGTTACAGTCACCTCATCCAGCAAGCCTTTGGGAAAGCTGCTTAAACAGCATAAGATCGTTATCAGGGCAGTTCAGCAATGTCATGTAGATTCTATCAGCAGGCTCCAGGATTGCTTAGAATCAGACTGACGTATCCAGCCAGTGGGGGCTTCACTGATATTCTCATGCTCTCCCTAAGCTGGTCCACGATACCCGCTTATTACAAGAAGGCCACCATTATACCCAGGTCCAACTACCGTCCCGTGGCACTGACATCTGTGGTCATGAAGCGCCTTGAACATTTAGTCATATCACATATCTGCTCTTCTCTTTCTACAACCTTAGACCCACTGACCCAATGATGCCATTGCTATGACAATACTTACTGCTCCAATACATGAGGATACTCTTATAGATCTGTTCAGCATTTGACTCAATCATTCTTGCCCAGCTCACCTGTAAACTACAGACTCTAGGGATGAGCAATGGACTCCATCTGGATATTTGATAAATATCTCTCAGGGAGAGTTAGGCCTGCACCACATCCATGAGATTCCTGAGCACTAGCACACCACCGGGGTGTGACCCCTCTTTTACTCCATGGCCACACATGACTGTATTGCTCAGCATGCCTCTGAAGTTACTACTACATTTGCTGATAAACATCCTGCGCCTCATCACCAATGGCAATGAGAGTGCAAACTTGTGCCTCATCACAGTGGTATCAGGAAAACAAACAAACAATTTCTGCCTCAACGCCAGCAAAACAAAGGAGGTGATTGTGGACTTTAGAAAGTCGCAAGGAGGGTTGCACGCCCCAATATACACTGACAAAGCTGAAGTAGAAAGGTTTTAAACTCCTCAGTACACGCATCACCAATGCCCTATCCAGGTCCAATGTAGTAGTCAAATATACACTCCAGAGGCTCTATTTTATGCATAAACTAAACTACAACATGCCATCTCACCAGTTTTACAAATGCATCACAGAGAGCATCTCTGGAATGGCAGTTGCACCAACAAAAACCACAAGGTCCTATATTTTATACAGGTGCACAGTCATAAATTGAAAAATGAGTGAAGCTGTGAGGACTGCAGAGCAGAACATAGGCTCCAAACTCCCAAGCCCTGCAGGACATCTAGCACACACACTGTGAGAAAAGCCCACAGAATCACGGACTGTTTCCACCCAGCACACAGGATGTTCTGCAAGCTTCCATCTGGTCGGTGGTACCGCAGCATTAGGTCACAGACTAAAAGGCTTAAAAACAGATTTGCACAGGCCATCGGACTGATAAATTCCATATAGCCAGGTTATAATTGCTGCTGCTCAAATATGCGTTAATTCTTTTTTGTTTGTACAATGCATATTCCATCTACTGTCCATTGAATATCTGTCTGTTGTTAAGTATTCACTGACTTTGCAACTTGTTCGTTGATTGTTAGGGGCACTTTAGACATTTCATATTTTTCATTTTTTATTTTGTCTATATCTATATTTGAGCCATGTTCAAACAACCCTGCTCATAAGCATTGCAGTGCTTGGCTGAATCTGTTCATAATGCACATGACAAATAAAGGACTTTAACAACGCAAGATGTTGGGAGGAGGTCCGACGGCTGCCTCACCTCGCCCACTTAATGAGATAGGGCAGATGGTTGAGAAGGCTGAACGTGTAGAAGGAGTAGCGGATGATCTCCGTTATGGTCCAGGCCACAACAAACAGCAGCACGCTGTCTTCGTTCTGAACCTGGCAGAGGGAAGCAGCGGGAGAGGGGGCTCAAGCTGAGAGTCAGGAAGGCCAGGACAGGTTAGCGGAGACCATGCACTGCAGGCAGCGACCGCTACACTCCACACGCAGCATGGAAGGACACGACCTCTGCGGCCAATGCAAAAAAAATAAATAAACAATAAAATATAAAAAAAAATAAATAAATCAAAAGAGCATCGTCACTGCACCAACTGCATCGGCAGGCAGAAATGTTAACGGGAATACGGCAGGTCAGATGGTCAGTTAGGCCACGCCCATGAACACATTATTCCGTGCACGCTCTCAGATACCCGCCGAAAACTTACAGATGGCAGACTTCAGCGAATTGTCCTGTCTGGGATGAATGAACAAAACCTTATTTGTCGCAATACCGCAGTCTAGGGGCACAGTTTTCTCCCACAGTACACCGATGACTTCAGATGGGAAGACTGACACTGACTTTCACGACTTCTACGAAGATGGAGATCATTCAGAAGATGGGCAGGACGTACCTCCCTCACGCTGTGTGTCACCGCCCAAGTGAGGAACACTCTAGACATCACCTGGAAGCCTGTCAGGACCACGGAGGATGGAACGATTCCTGTGTGCAGAGGAAGTACGGATGGGAGAAGGAAACAGCGAGCAGGACAGGGCCAGGTATTCATTAGATAGCTGGGGAAATGCTGACAGGCATTGATGTTCATTTCTCACCTTTATTAGACTGACATGGCAATTAATACAATAAATAAATATGAACAAGAATGTACTGGCTATAACAAGAATGCCTTATTCCATTATATGGCTCTGGGGAAAATTAAGACACCACTCTGTACTTATTAAAAATCTGCATTTTTAAATCCGGGTTTAGTCCTGGTTCTGCTGGCAGAAGGCTACACTGTGTGGCAGGCTGCTTCCAGGTTCAAAGTTTCTATGACAGCAGTACATAAGAACAAGGTGAAGCAGGACACACTGGCAATAACCAGAAACCAGCCAGGTAGAGCAGAAATGCCTTTCTGATGCCGTGCCTCATAAATCTGAGGGTGACCTCAAGTGACCTTCAGAAAGAATGGGAGACATTAAGTGGTGTGAAGCTCACTGCTAGGACAATTCATAACAGGCTCCTAGAAGCAGGACTGAAGACCCATAAAGCAAAGAAGACGCCCTTCGTCAATGAGAAGCAGGGAAGAGCCAGGCTGGAGTTTGCAAAAAATGTATATTTTACACACATGCATACCCATTAATTAAGTAATGAGTGAAACTGAAAATTTTGCTGTGGTCTCAATTTTTTCCTGAGCTATATTTATTTGCACCTAATCAACCCTCATGTCATTATAATAATAGTGTAATACCTTCAGGTGTTATGTGTTCCATGTTATTCTGTTAAGTATGGGTTCTGTACTTATGAGGGTGTGGTTATGGAATTGAATGTGACGTGGGACGCAAGGGAGGGGGAGAGGTTTGGTCGGGAAGTTCGGGGTTGGGAGCTGGGGGTGAACTGATTCGGGCTCGGGGTGTGGAGATCGGTGTTTCTTCCGGTTTGCAGCAAACTCTAGGAGATCCTGTTTCTTAAATCTGGTCATTACAATAATATCAGGACTGTTCCATCTATGAAAGCCGAGGTCACGAGGAGGTGGCACTATGGGGGGGGGACAGAACCCTTGTTTTTTCAATAAATCTCTGTCTCTGGCTTCCTTCATGTTGTAGTTATGTTGAGTCAGTCAAACTCAATTCACCGAGAACAATATAAAAAGAGCCTAACTGGGTTAATGGTTATAGCCATTTGCATTTACTCCAGTTCCTGCTCTTTAAAGTTACATTTTACAACTTGCAAGCTGCTACACTTAAGTGTGACATTATTACTACTGAAAGAGATAAAATCACTGTAGTATAATAAAAATAATGAGGGGAGGAAAATGGAGCAGCGAGTTGCTTTTTCAAGCCAGCTGAACTACATCCTGCAGAGCAGTTTCCAGTGCTGGGACCCGCGAGTGCTGGGAAGGGGCAGTACAGCTGAGCTCCCATTACGCATTTTCTGGGTCCCTTTGGGCTAAATCATCCACTTTCAAAGCGTCACTCCTCCTGTCAGTACATTTCTGCCGGGCTTGCTGATAACATCTCACATGATCAGCAGGCGGCCATGATCTCCGGTGAGCTGGCAGGACACGGAGGATCCCTGCCCTGTCTTGGCTTCAAACTGCTAATGACGAAAGTGTGGACTGTGAACCATACACGATGAAGACATCAGTCCTGCCATACCAGGGCAAACAGTGCCAGAACAGTACTACTACCCTAAGCCTGAATGACAAAAAAGAGCTGCCTAAGAGTGGCTTTTTGGTTAAAATGCGAGGACAACTTACCCACACCGCAATGTAATATCTGGTGGGGATAAAAAGCCAAATACACTTGTGTTAGAATTTTTTTTTAAGTGTAACGACACACAGTCTTAAGCATAAAAAAGTGAACAGCCTAAGCAAACAGCAAAAACACATTTAGACTGAATCAAGAGGTTGACACCAGCTACTGAAACAACTCTTCAGTCTTGAAAACTGAATAGTTAATTCCCAGGGCAGTTGAAATCATTGATGGAAACAGTGAATGGCGTGTTCATCAGTAAACACCATGCAGACACTGCACAGCAGAAAATGTTGCTACGAGTCCAAGAGCACCCATATTAACAGCTGGGTCACGTGAGCAGAGACATGCACACGCAAAGTCAGTCAGAGTCCACATACCAGATGCCATCTCTGACTCTGCCAGGTCAAAAAAAAAATCACACTTGCGCCCCCTTACACTCACCTCCAGGATTGCACCAGTTTGAAAGAACTTCAGCGGCTTCTCTATGGAGTAGTATAGGCCATGGTAGCTGCCTTTGGCCAAATATGCCCGCACCAGGCCCACTGCAATGACAAGCCACCTGAAATGGAGAATCCAGGATCTAAATCACCTGCAGATCTTACTCACAAACACCACTTTCAATACAGGAAATGTTCTTCATTATGGTTCAGTACCATTGCAAATACAAAGCTGTAGAATTTTAATCAGTGATGTATAATTTTTATATTAAGCACAGAAAGTGTGAATACTAAATTTGATTAAAATAAAGCAGTACAGCAAGAAATAGAATGCATTTCCCTTATCCATTATAATACTTATTATGCGGAAAGATCTAGAAATCTCATTTACTACATTCTGTACTGTAGCCAAGAATCATTCCAAGTACACTTCGGCATGACCTACCGTAAAATTATGAGTGAAAATTAACTAAATTATTCTGTATACAAGAATCTTAATCCCAGTTTAAGACAGGCATTTATACTTCATAAATGCAGCCCTGCATAACAGGTAGTGGAGCTAAACAAGCCCAACTTCCCCCTGCTCCCGTGTTTGCTAAATATACTGAAATTTGAAATTTAACTAAAAGGTAGTGAACGGGGAAGCGGCTTTTCGATCTCCTCTTAGTACCGTCTGAGCTTTACGACCAACCATAACCCCAAGCGTAACTAGCTGCGCAGGTACTCCTGATCCGGAGCCTACAGCTAGCATGCGATAGGGACACGGCGACCTGATCGAGCTCTAACTAAAGATAAACAAAGAAAAAGCTCGCTGCAGAATATAAACCTGTCTTTACTGCGACAAGCGGGTTTAATGAAGGGCAGCGGGTTTCCTGCGTGTGCCCGAGTGAAGAGCATTGCGCGCACGGCCGTACGTTGCTCCTCAGCCCGTCGGGGATCCCTGACTGACCGGTCGGTTATGCAGGAGTGCGGGCTGCAACGACGCTCCGTATCACAGGGCCAACAAACTAACCTAAACCTGCACTACAGCTAACATGCAGCGGCTAGAAGGGGGAAACACGAGTGAGACGTTCACACGCACATGCATATATATATATATACGTATATACATATATGCAAACGCCTGCATGAACGCGCGAGAAGCACGACGGGCGAGGCGGCTCGCGACAGTCCGCGCGCTCTCCGTGCCACCGCGCCTGCACATCGCCATAAAGTCCATTTACATACCCGGCGGTCATAACCACATTATAAATGACCAAGTAGACCGTGGCCAGTGCCCCGGGCCCCTTCCTCCGCCGCTGGCTCACGTCGTTGTGCGCTGTTTTGCCGCTTCCCAGGGAGTGCGCTGCCATGACTGAAGCCGCCGGCTGTCGCTCCCCTCCCGGACTCTCCGCCGGCCTCCGAGAGGGCGAACAGCGACATCTGTAGAGCTCGGCGGCCACACCTCTAACGGAAGAGGGCGTAAGCTGGCTGGCTTGCAGACGGGGAGCGCCGGGGTGCGGTGGCGGTTGTGCGGAAAGGGTTAAAATGCCACAACCCGAACCGTGACTCGGTAAAGCTAACTAGTTATATGTCCAATAAAGCAGAACTTACTAACCCATACCCGACAATATGAAAGCACAGTGATAGTGATCACATCTAAGGAAACATGCGGAGGCGTGCTTCGCTGATTTCGAAATTACAACGAAGGTATTAAATTTAACTTAAATTCACAGCAACAGGTATAAATACACAGCTCACAGCAAATGCAAAATTGGTAAAGTACAATTCTGACATTTCCTCTAACGCCTTGCAATTCTGCAGTTCAGCACCCCTCCTGCAGATGGCAGTCTCATGGCCTCAGTGAGTTTTAAAGGACCCGAAAGGTATCCAAAATTATGCCTTTTAGTATAAAAAACGTCGTTTTCAAAAAAAAAAAAATTAGTTTGTGGAAAGGGCAGTCACATTATAAACTTCCATAATTACCAAGGTGTCTGAAATTATATTTACCCAATACAATGCATTTCAGGCACTTTATTGGCATGCTAGATTTACGGAAGATCAACTGGTGAAACTGGGCATAGTTGGATGGATGAGGAAGGGATATTTTTAAATACCGAATATTTTTTTGGATTATTTTAGACGTGTTTTCCTCATAAAGGGTTTCGAAATGCCGTTGTTCGCCCAAAATCCGTTTGACCAAGATGTGGGTAAGTCAGACAGCACAACACTGTTTATGTGTTGACCCAGATATTCATAGGAAGTGGCTAACGTTAGCTAGCGTCTTCGGAAGGTTTCCTTTTCCATAGCTAGCTGCCTTGTTTTTCACGGTCTTTAGCCAGCGTCACTGTAACATTTACACTCGTTTCCATTAAAAATCAGAAGGACAGTATAGCTTGCGATCTGTAATCGAAGAAATAGGCAGATAAACAAGTGACATTTTTGCATATTTACCTCTCCTCGTACAGTTATAGTTAACATGTAGCTAGCATAGTAGTAATCTGTAAAGGATTATGCTCTGTCATCATTGTACTAACCCTCCCATGTGTGGAACAGTAATCTTATAACTAGTTAGGTGACCCAATGTGCAATATTTGACAGAAATGACAAAACGTATAACTCGTTAAGCAAACTATGTTAATGCCACTAAGGTCAAAGAATTAACTCGAATAAACCAGACAGCTAAACACACGAACTGTTTAGTATCACTATGTTTTTGAATGAGTGATTTCCGACCTTTTCTAATTTTTCAAATATATATATAGTTTTTTTCTTATGGCGTAAAATTGTATTCTTATATTTTCAGTAATCAGCTAGAAATTGGACGACGTAACAGAATGATACAATAGTACAGGTTATTGAAGTTAAATAGCATCATAATAACGGATAAACACTTCAATTTGAAATGATAGTTACAGGTGTCATACTTGAAATTGATAATGCCCATTTTAACCGTGAACATAAATAAAGCTTAAACTTTAAAATAAATTCATAAATTTAGGACCCCATTATGTTGTCTCATTTTGTTGGGTAACACTTAAAAATAAGATGTGAATATGGTTCTTATGTAAGAATTATTATTGTAGATTATTCCTTTGTGTAATTGCCTAGTGGACTATATATTGAAGGACTTTTCAACTACAATGCTAAGAACCAGATAATGATTTGTGTATTACCTACATTTCAAGAAGATTCATTCTGCATCAATGGATGCAAATAATATTTAAGATGTTTTAAATGTTTGTGTGTTAAAATTTGAAAATGTTATGGCACGTGTAGACTTTCAAAGTATACACTAAGTAGCCAGTTCATTCATATGGGTATGACATGTTGTCTAGGTGATTTTGAAAGTGGTATGAATGTTGGTGCCAGACATGCTGGTTCCAGCATCTCGGAAACGACCATCCTCCTGGGATTTTCATGCACTACAGTGTCTAGAGTTCAAAGGCAGCAAACAAAAGATCAAGTGTTTTTTTCTGACAATACTGATAATGAGAGAGGTCAGAGAAAAATGGCCAGACTCCTTAAAGCTACCTTGAAGAGGTAAAAAAAACAACAGCTCCGTACAACATTGGTGTGCAGAAAGGCATCTCTGAACACTCAGTATAATTATGTCCTAGCTATACTAGATAGGTGTACCTGATAAAGTGGCCACTGAGTGTATAAGTTTGAAGAAAATAAAAATTACAATTATGTGCGCATACACTCACTGGCCGCTTCATTAGGTACGCCTTGCTAGTTTCGAGTTTGTCACCCTTTTGCCTTCAGTACTGCCTTAATTCTTCGTTGCACATATTCAACAAGGTGCTTGAAACATTCCTCTGAGACTTTGATCCATGTGGACATGATAGTAATGCAGCTGCTATGTATTTGTTGGCAGCACCTATATAATGTCAATCTCCCGTATCACTACGTCCCCTAGGCGCTTTATTTGATTGAGATCTGATGACTGTGGAGCACATTTCAGTGAAGTGAATACATTATCATGTTAAAGAAACCAGTCTGAGATGATATGACCTTTGTGACATGGCACGGTGTCCTGCTGGAAGTAGTCATTGGAAGCTGGGTACACTCTGGTCATAAAGGGACGGACATGATCAACAGCAATACTCAGGTAGGTTGTGGCATTTAAATGGTGCTCATTTGGTACTAAGGAGCCCAAAGCGTGCCAAGAAAATATCCCCCACACCATTACTCCACCACCAGCACCCTGAATTGTTTATACAAGGCAGGATGGATCCATACATTCATGTGACCATACCATCTGAACGTCACAGCAGGAATGGAGACGGATCTGACCAGGAAACGTTTTTCCAATCTTCCCTTTTTCCAGTTTTTCCGAGTCCGTGCACATTGTAGCTTCAGTCTCTTGTTTTTAGCTAACAATAGAGGCACCCAGTGTGCTGCTGTAGCCCATCTGCTTCCAGGTTCAATGTCTTGTCTGTTCAGAGATGCTCTTTTGGATTCCTTGGTCGTAACAAGTGGTTACTTGAGTTAATGTTCTCTTTCTATCAGCCTGAACCAATTTGGTCATTCTTCTCTGACCTCTGCCACCAACAAGGCACAGAGAACCACTGCTCACTGGATGTTTTTGCTTTTTCAGCCCATTCTCTGTTAACCCTAGAAATGGTTATGCATGAAAATCCCAGTAGATCAGCAGTTTCTGGAATACTCATACTAGCTCATCTGGTGCCTACAACCATGCAGTGTTCAGACTCACCTAAATCACCTTTATTCCCAATTCTGGTATTTGACGTGAACATTAACTAAAGCTCCTGGCCTGCATTTGTATGATGTTCTGCATTGTGCTGCTGACATAAGATTGGCTGATTAAGTGTTTGCTTCGAGGAGTAGTTGAGCAAGTGTATGTAATATAGTGGCTAGTCATAGTATATTTGCATGCCGACTGTAATAAGTTGATCATATAGCCATCTCAACTTGCAGATATTTGGTGTATAGAAGGGTATATAGACGGATAACTTAATTGAACCTTTTCTATGTACCTGTTGTAAAAAAAAAAAGAGAGGAAATATATTCCATGGACAAATGCAAATATCGCATGCAAATCTTTAAGTTCAGTGTGTTAATGTTTATTTATGTAGGAAAATAGGACACACATGCGTGTCTCATGGTTTCCTGTAACAATGGAGAGCATGTTGGATGATGGGATATCCCAGAAGGAACAGTACATTTCTTCTCTTACTTGTGCAATTGGCAAATAAAAGCTCCATGTTTATTTAAGAACTTTATGAATGATGTTTTTTTGTAGTAGAGAAAACTGTAGAGAGTAGGAAGTAGAGAAATCTGAAGAAAATGTATTAGGTAAATGGTGGGAGTGACTTGTAGTGGGTAATGGTAGAGTAGTCTGGTGCTTTTTGTCATAAAACAGTAGCTCCTCCAGTTGTGTAGAGACATTTTATAATTTTATTGAGTGCTTCTGTTTGTAGCTGCCTCCCCCCAGGCACCAATGCAATTATGGCAGGTGCTACATCGTTTGTCCTTTTTTCACATTTACAGAGAAAGCAACAAGTGAAAACAACACAACAGATGACTGGGGCCTCATCATGGATATATGTGACCGTGTGGGGACGATTCCGAATGGGTACGCTGCTTCTTCCTGCTTTTTATCGGGCGTCGGTCATAGCCCGAGGCCTTGCTAGCGGTAGCACTGACATTGTTGTCAAAGTCACATGAATTGTCCTTCATGCCCTTCATAGTTTTAAACAACCAGCTAACTTCTATTCGTCAGTCTAAAACGGCACCTGTTATCTGTGTCTTCTGCTGCCTGTCTGACAGGTGTATTTACTAGTCTCCTTACTCCACAGAGCTAAAGAGTGCCTGCGGGCCATCATGAGGAGAGTCAACCACAAGGTCCCTCACGTCGCCATGCAGGCGCTGACTGTGAGTCATGCTCCACTCTGACGCTTTAGCCTCTTCCGTCCACATCCTGGCCGCTGACATTATTGGCATGCCTTGGTGAAATGGAAAAATCATGTAAAGGAGCATAAGTGTGGCAAAGAATGGTGAGAATCTGATGGTAAGGGTTAAGGGTTATCTGCACAAAGGCTGTAGGGAACACTATGGTGATTCTCAGCCTGGTAGCTTCAATGCTGGGCTCCCTGAGACCTTGTCACTTTTATGGCTGCCCCCATTTTTATCACTCTCCCACAATCGACATCACAGGTTTCAGCTGCAAGGTTTCACGCCTGCTTCGTATTTTTAAAATCTTTACAGCTCATATGAAATAACCGTCTCTGCCACAGAACCAGCCAAAGTTTCGCATCTCATTTTAATAGCAAGTCTTTTTTATCATGCTAATTAATGCTCCTGCACCACCATGGTACATGTCTGACTGTTTGGAGATTTACTTCTACTCACAAATATAATGAAACACGCTCATACTTAGTGAAATCCAGTATCACCGCTTTATCACCAGCTTTCTAATATGTAATCCTCTATGATTTCTTTTTTCCTTCAGTTGCTGGGTGCTTGTGTATCCAACAGTGGAAAGATCTTTCACCTTGAAATATGCTCGCGTGACTTTGCCACTGAAGTCAGAGGTATTCTGAACAAGGTACCGTTTCCAGCAGTGTCATTTTTCAGGTCTGTGGTTTCCCTAAATGTAACAGCGTTTTGGCTTTGCAGTAGTGACCCCCCCCCATCCTTGTTAACAGGCCCACCCGAAAGTGTGTGAGAAACTCAAGGCCCTCATGGTAGAGTGGGCTGAGGAATTCCAGAAGGACCCCCAGCTTAGCCTCATCGGTGCCACCATCAAGTCCTTGAAGGAGGAAGGTGTGAGCTTCCCATTCTCCGGCCCGCAGGTCGGTGCATCGTCCCTCCCCCTGCTGCCAGCGCTTCACTGCCTGACATATGCTCTACACTAATTTCAGCTCATCGGTTTTCGCATAATCGTGCCACTGAGCGATGCTGTTCCTTGAGGGCTGTGGTCCCGTGGGCTTTCAGTTAGTCTTTGAGTGTGATGGCTGTTGTCAAACCGGCCAGAAGGTGAACTGGATCCCCACATTCCCTGGTGGACCAGAGAGTCTCTCCCCAATACCTCATTCCCCTGTGGGGTTCTCCTCAAACTTCAGCTACTGGGTAGCTTTCAAAAGGGACACTTTACTCTAGTAATGGCAGAATACTTATTCAGTAATTTGACTAAATTCACAAGAAATACAAACCTGTGATGCTTCCTGGAGGCCTTGTGACCTGATGGATCTCCACATGAAGGTGAGGTAAATGGGCCTTCTTGCCTGCCCCCTTGTGGTATGACACAGAAACACATCCTGCTGGAGCAGACTTGCAATGTGGGCCTTTTTCATAAGACTGCTTTGTTGACATTAATCATAATTAGTTAAACTTTATAAGTTGATAATGCAAGCAGCTTGGTGTACAAATGTTATGGGGCAAACTGCTTTTCTTAGAGAAAAAGGGGGCAGCATCTGGCTCAGTGGGCTAAGCCTGTGTGCTTGTAATCACAAGGTCGCCGATTCAGCCTCAGCCTGTCTGTGGGTCCTTGAGCAAGGCCCTTAACCCCCAGCTCCCTGGGCGCCCCAACAGGTGGCTGCCCCTTGCGGACAGCTTGCTCTACAAAGAGCAAGTTGAGGGAGGCATAAAAGGATTTTCCCCACGGGGACAATAAAGGATTGATTATTATTATTATTATTAAATGATGATGTTCATCTTGCCACTGATGTTGTGGACCGAGTGTTTATCTTTTGAGGGCCTCAGTAAGCTATGAGTGGAGTGTTGCTTTAATTGTGGCTCTTGTGTCTGTTGATGACAGAGTTCCTCTACAGTGAAATCTAGCACCCCTGTAGCAGGCAAACCTTCAGACGAAGATGACTTGGCTAAAGGTGAGGACCCCTTCATGACAAATGTCCCCTTTTGGCATCGTCATTTTCCTTTGTTAGTTCATTGTTGTCATTATTATTCTTTCTAGTAGTTTACAGGTCAAGTAGGAAAAATTGGTGGATGGAGACTGATGGTGATATTAAATCCGAAGCGTCTGCCATTGTTGATGCAGAGAGTCTTTAGTAACTTATGCAGACGGGAGCCAATTAATGTTAATGACTTTGCTCCTGTGGTCAGCTAGAAGGCCACACCCACCCGTAAACTGCATGATGCCTCATAGTCGCTCTTCTGGCGAACGTCCCTGTGTCCACCTCCGTAGCCATCGAGCTGTCACTCCAGGAGCAGAAGCATCACACAGACACTCGGGCGCTGACGGTGCCCGTGGACCCCCCCTTCAACAGCGGCACCCCTCAGGACGCCCGTAAGGTGCGAGCCCTCTATGACTTTGAGGCAGCGGAGGACAATGAGCTGACTTTCAAGGCGGGGGAGCTGGTCATCATCCTGGATGACAGGTACCCTTCACTGGCTCTTTCCAGTCCACATGCAGCCCTCACACCTACTTGGCTAATGAAAAGATAGCGGCTCTACAATTTCTCCTTGTGATTCCACAGCGACCCCAACTGGTGGAAAGGGGAGAACCACAGAGGTATTGGCCTTTTCCCCTCCAACTTTGTCACCACCAACTTGAATGCAGAACCTGAACCAGGTGGGCTCACTACAGTCTCACACTTGCAGTCTCATCATTGATGAGTCTTTCTTGTGGAGTGCAGACCTGCTCCTGTATGTATTGAGGTGACTGAAAACTTGAAGCATTCTGTTATGTTGTCTTCAGCTGTCTTTGTGGAACATGGAGCTCCTCCTGAAGAGTCTATTCAGGACACCAAGCTGGAGCCTCAAATCGTGGTTATAGATGAGGTTTGTGTGTAACCTTTTCATAGCTATACATCTGGATTGAATGCAGAACAAGCTGCTACTTCACCTCGACTCTGGAGCACATTGATCTATTTTGTTTCCTCATCAGTGTAATTCTTAAGAGCATCAGTGATGGCTTGTGGGGTAGTTATGTAGTTGGTGTGCACTGTGTCTGCAGGAGAAGATGGACAGAACACTCTACCTGCTGCAAAACAAAGACCCTGCAGACGGAGAGCCTGATAGCCCAGAGCTTCTTCATCTCGAGGGTGAGGAACACTTGAGTCCGTCTCTTCCTCCAGGGATTCTTTTGGCTTTTTTTGTGCCTGATGTCCTCTTGCCTCCATCTTAGATGCTTGTGAGAAGATGAATCCATTAATCGATGAGAGACTAGAAGACATTGACAGGTAAGCAATCCTGAGACTTCAAAATCTGACTTTTCATAATGCTGTGTAAACTGTCATTATACATGTCATTAAGGGTAACCCATTGTAGGTGGCCGCATGCTTCAAACAAAATCGATGGAATCAATGTCGCTCTAGCAATACAGTCAGACCTTGGACATTCGTGAGGTTAGGTTCCAGAACCCGTCATGAATGAGGAGGATTCGCAGATGTTTGGTAGGGTCACTAAAAATGGTAATATGTGCTTATTTCTATAGTGTAAACCCTAAATATGACCCCAGTCAGCCTGTCAAAACACTTTAATTTCATTTAAAAGTTAGCTTAATATATTACCTTTAAAAAAAACAAATGTTTGATGTAAAAATAGAGTACAGTATCGCCTAACGGATATTTCTCAGACCAGCACATTTACAGTACAGTATACCAATGTTACCCCTACTAATTGTTAGAACACGGCATTGGCTGCTGTTTTCTTTTGCATTCACAGTAAGGTAAAATGAGTAAACGAACGGGACTGTAAACTTATTGACAGAAGTCATATACGTAACCAAGGTACACTTCAATACAGTACGTATAGGAAACTTGTACTGGCTGTACAGGGTAAAGGTTTTCAATCGATTAAAAATTACATAAAGAGATACAGAAATAAGTTGCACAAATACTATGTGTGCGCTAACCACGAAAGAGAGAGAACAAAAATACACACACACATTAAAAATATTTAATAAAAAACAGTATTAAATGTTCGCGGCTCTGTGAATTCTCAAATCATGAAGCTGTACATCTTATTAGCAGTCATCACTGTTTCAGTGCACCACCCATGCAGGGATTTTTTTTGCTGATTCCACCCACTGTACACAATTGGTTGACATAGTGTAATGCTGTTCGGTTGGTCAGAAGGACTAATTATGCAGTTACCAGCATGCTTTGCACCGCACTGCATGTATCTTTAAACTGTGTAAATGAATATGTATATTTATGTTAATAGAAAATGTCGTAACCGTGTAATGTTTGCCATGTAATGCCCGTGTATCCGCAAGTGTTGTGTTTATTGTTGGTTTCCTTGTCTGTAGTGCTGCTAATAATAATCCAATACTGGCTATTGATAAAGACAGCACCTCCCATGTCAAAACAGCTGTCATCTTTATTAAAAAGACTCACACTCATCACAATACGTTTATCTGTGCTCTGTATGTGAGTCCCCTGCATGAAAAACACCCTGCGGCCTCTGGGGTTGTGGCGTAACATAGAAGGAACAAGGCGGCAGCATCGTTTTAAGGACGCGACACACATCGGTGTGGCCACCGTTAGCGTAAAGCTTGGTGTGATGTTCTCTGATGTCCAGGAAGCACTCTGAGCTCTCGGAGCTGAACGTGAAGGTCCTGGAGGCCCTGGAGCTGTACAACAAACTGATGAACGAGGCGCCCATCTATTCCACCTACTCCAAGATGCAGCCCCAGCCTCACTACGTGGCCCCCGCTCCGGGCGTCACCCTGCCGGTCAGAACGGCCTGCAGTGGGCGCCACCTCTTTCTCACACCCTTTTCCAAATCTTCCAAGGCAGAAATACGGAGGGATCCTGTTAATGACCGTTGTAATAAAAGCATGCTATTCTCCGTAAACACTTTGCCCATGACTGTTGCACATATCTGCAGTGTTAAGTCACAGATATGGATAAGGGAGCGTATTAATTCTGTAACGGAAATCATCAGCGCTGTTATTATAATTTGAGTGTCATGTTTTCCCAGGGTTACCCAGGCCAACCTCAGGGTGGTACATACATGCCATCAGGAATTGTGCAGGGCCCCCCCGGTCCGGCCTATAATCTGGGCCCCGAGCAGCCCGCGTCCCTGCACTCCCTCCCCCCACCCACCGGCACGTCTGCCAGCAGCCAGCCCCAGCAGCCGTCCTACACTGGGTACTGCCGCCCTCTCTCGCCCAATGCTGTTTACTTATTTGTTTTATAATATTGATTCTTGACTGAGATGATGATTTCTGGTCCAGAGAGTACAAATCCAGACCAAGATTTTGTTTCAACCAACCAGTTAAGTACTCTGTGACTGTGACTCTTTATACTCAACTGGTTGGTGGTCTGGATTTGTAGTCTCTGGACCAGAAACCACCTCTGATTATTTTCTAATGTCTGAATTCAGATGTAAAAATTGAATATGGATATACTGAATTACTTTATTTAGCTCAAGTCAAATGTAGCCATTTGTTTCCTAACATTTTGCCTGCATTTCTCCAGTGCTGTAAATCCAGCATACATAGGTCAGCCACCGGGTGGCCACACTTCGTACCCGCAGCAGATGGGCATGGCCATGGACATGTCAGCCTATCAGAACACTAACCCCAGTTTGCCCCCAGGCGTTTATCAAATGGCAGCTCCAACTCATGCCGCCCCACAGCCACAAACTACCTACTACCAGCAACCTCTCCTCTAAGCCTGTACAGTACAGTCAGACTTTAGTACCCCAGAGAAACCCATCCGACGCAACGTCAGTTAGTTAACCTGCACATCTTTCTTCTTTATTTTTGTTTTCCTCCACTGCTTTATTGTTGTGTTGATTTCAGTTTTTGTGCTCACAGGCAGGGGGGTGCGGAGGGCGCTGCCTTCTGTGGGTACAGGGCCTAGTTAAGGTGATGAACAGCAGCCATGTTTAGTAGCTTTGGCAAAGCATGGGCACATGTTCCAGTTTTGCTGTGTACATTCAACTTTAAATTTAGTTAGCTGCTAATTTCACGGGAAGATGTTGATTAAGTGTCCCGTTCTTTGTACATCCCCGCTAAGCTGGAGCTTTGGAACCCAGGTTTTCATTTCATTCTGTTCATTAGTCAGAGCCTGTGATTCCCTGAGACTGTAAACTCACTACACAGCTGAACATCTTCACCTTCAACATTGTGACTCCCTTTTTTCTCCACTTCTGCAAAAATAGCTGCATTTTGAAGTCTCAACCTCTGGACACTATGAGAAATTATGATGTGCCCATATTACCCCTTAGTCAGTGGGATTGGTGGCGTACGTTAGCAAAAGGGTTGCATCATTTGAAGCAGTTTACATTGTGGAGGCAATACACATTTTCTGTCTTTTTTTTCCCCTTAAATGAACATAAGCATGTGAACGAGAATACAGTTTTAGAGGTTAAAATAATGGAAAGAATGAATCATTTTACCTTTCCCAGGTTAATGAGGTTATCTGGTAAAATGCAATGGGTGCAAAGTGAATGGAAACTGCACGTGTGTTCTGCTGGCTCTGTAAAGGTTAACCATGGCTACCTTGTGAATGTGCCAAGTCTTCAGACACCTTGGGCTTTGGGTTGGGGTTAGAGCCCCCATTGGAGCTGCTCTGGAGCAGTGCTCAGTGATGGGCTTGTCGTCAGGGACACACAAAAGCTCCTTGGTACATTTTCCTGCATGTGTAATTGCCCCAAGTGATGTGACAGGTCTGCTTTTGGGGCGAATGCTGGAGGCCTGAGCGGTACGCACCCACTGGCTCAGAATGCCACAAAGAACAGCCTCTGATATGCAAGTCCTAGCTGTCTCTGCACTCTGAGAGAAGCTGTCTTCAGGCTTTAATTTAATTCACTGTAAATGACTCCTCTTGTACTGCAGTTTGTACTTTAATTGTAATATTTTCTTTAGGGCGGACATTTGTTACTGGGTCACCTCTGTTTCCCAAATGTAAATCAAATCTTTCTGGTCTGCTTTTCGTTTTTCTATACAAGGAGGATGAATACATGTATAATCCACACTGACTAATTGCTGATCAAATGTTACCGATCTGTTAATAATGTTAAAAAATATATATTTATGTGCTAAAGAGACACAGTCAAACTAATTAGTAGAAACTTTTTTTATCTTTAAATTTTAGAATGGGGGAAAATCCTGCAGAGTAGTTCAGTTGTGCTTTTCTGCAGAAGTTATGATACATGATAAAAATCAATATAACCCTTCTGTAACCTTTACAAAATCTGTTGTATATTAGATGTAAAATATCTCGCATTAGAGGGATTGCACCTTAAATTTATAAGCATTTCTTTGCCATTGGATGCCTTGTTTTCTTTAAAAATTGAAATAAAAGAATTCATTCCAGAAGCTGCTGTGTGTTTAGAGTGTAAAGAAGGGTTTTTGGGACCTCTTTGTCCATGATTGTCATATTCTCTTGTACTTCATGTTTTATATGTTTAGGGTCCTCTGTATCTTATCTTGTCATTGTATATTGTTCAATTTGTAACACCCAGAGAATACTAAACAGCCTTTAAAATTAAAATGACTTTGTGTTTCAGCAATGGTTGGTTGATATGTATAATTATACCCTGTAATACCCCTTTTATGCTTTTGATGTATAATATTAAATGTGAGTAATTTCAGGTTGAGCCCTGTTCAGCAGCTCCTTCAGTAAGTGTGTGTTTTGTTGTCCATCGCTGTGGATCTGCGTGGTGCAGAATGGTATCCATTCACTCCTGAATGACCCTTTCTCACATGCCTGAAGCTTGTTTCCTCCTACATAGACCAGTGCAGTCATACATTTGACTGACTTTTCTCCTCCCTCAGTTGTCATCCACTTCAGCTCATACCTTCATTTATCAGCTATGAAATCATCTCCTTCTGTCAAATTTTGACAGTCATGCTCGTGACTCAGGCCTCTAAATTGGAAAGCCTCTGTCATCTTCAGTGCCGGCTATAGTTTGCTTATTATCCACTTAACAGAAGTGGCTTGTGAGTTTTTTCTTTGTGTGTGTCCTGCTGCTATTGTAATAACTACAGTATAAATGCATGGGATCTTTTCTTTACTAGTTCGTATGCTAATTCTCTCTTCTTGGCCAGTGATGTTAACCTTAGCAGTGAAGATAGACATTATTCACTGTATTCTGCTTTACAGATGTTGTTAGCTACTATAAGGTCAAGACTAATGTTTAACCAAGGTTATTGGTTTGTGTGACAGCAGCAACAACTTTGCCTAGGATAAGCACTTGTAACATATATTAAATTTTTTATTAGCAGTTAGACCTTTACCTATAGTTAATCCAGTCAAAGTTTGCGAAGATAAGTATTATCTCAGGGGCATTTTGTTTATTGTAATATTTAGTACCAAAGGAATCTTATACATCTACGCCGATATACCAATGCAGAGTGAATACTGCTTCTAAGTTCTTAGTTATACTCGATTAAAATCAATTAATTAAATATGTTACATTGAACTGAATGCATCCTCATGTTCTTTGGTGATTTGTTTGCTTCTATGAGTTGTTTTTGGTATCGCTCTTGAAATGTAATGCATGATGATTATACATAACCCATGACCATTTCCTTGCTAATGACTTTGTTTGGTGATATACACCGGTATTTCCTTACTTCAGTATAGTGTATATTGCACTATATATATTTTTATATCCTTTCATTTTTTTGGAAAGCGTACAGTTCACGAAGGTTTCTAAAAGCTATTCGGATCTCAAGGGCTCCCAAGGGCTTCCAGCAGCTCGCGCGGAGGCGAAGCGCCAGCCGTCCCATCGTCCTCCAGCCCCCTCGAGCGCGGCGCGCCGCGCCGCCGCCGTGTGCGCAGTTGATGACGCGCGCCCCCGCTCAGGTAGCTGTACTCCGGCGGAGTACGCGGGAGACACCGTTTCTGCGCGTGAGCACGGAGCCGAGAGAGAAGCTGGAGCCGGCGGTCCAATACCCGCAACACTTCCAGTGGAGAGGCCCGGAGAGGCAGCCGCCGCCGTGGACCGACGAGCTGGCGGAGATGTCCCGGCACATTTACACCCGGCACAAAATCGGCGAGGGGCTCCAGAAGCCCATCTTCCAGGTAACGCAGGGCTCGGCGGACACGGAGCGGGGCTGGAGTGTGCCTGGGTCCCGTCCGGTACCGAGACAGCCCGTAAGAGCGGGACTCGGTTAGTTAGAGGGTGAGTGTATGACTAGCAAAACGGCGTTCTTATACATTAACATTAAGAAATGTGAGTGATACGCCACGATCCGTTACTTTGACAGCTGTCTAACAAGGTATTAAATTGAAGTAAGCGCTTCGTTATTTCCGTGCTGACAGTGTTGGCGGTCCCTGTTCTCTGTTATGTAGTGATACCGTCATGATATGAAAACAAATCTTTATATTCTGTAACAGCCTATCTGTTTCCCGATAGGCACAGAGGAAGCCCGGCTACCGACAATCTATGCCTTACGGGTCCGGTTACTTTTAAAATTGTTGTTTTTAAATGTTGTAATTATGTGGATTGACCTTGCCGGGAATCATCTGACGAGTGTAAACTGACAGAAAGGAGGTGACCTAGATAATGTGACCCCGTTTGAAAAAATCCAGTTAAAAAGAGAATTTTAATGCTTAACTGACACGATTACTTGATATAGTACTAGATATAGTTCATCTAAAAATGGAGCAAAAAATCGGATCATAATTAGGTCAGTCTAATAAGGCTGATATCCTTTTGGAAGTATCTGAGCTTTAATGCCAGTCATATGCATATGACAAACTGTTTTCCATCAATTTTAGCAGCTGTCCTTACATAGGATGCCTCTCAGTATGCACTCAAAGGCTTTTGTGCGGCAGTCGCATAGGCCTGCCGCAGGCTCGAAAACGGACGCCTCTTGTAAGTTGGCACATGAGCACGGTCGCCGGTCTGAAGGGCTGTGTCTCACGTGGCCTTCGCCTGCCTGGACCAGTGACGTGGCAGCTGCTTTCCCGTGCAGGTGAACAGAGGGACCTACTCGCGGCGCAGCCGACTCAAGCGGTCGGATGGCAGCACCACCTCCACCAGCTTCATCCTCAGACAGGTAAGGTGGGGATGGGGGTGGGGTGGGTTCCTTGGAGCCCACATACATTGCTCCTATCAGACTGAGCTCTCCGTTGATCTATCTGTGGAGCGGTTGTCCCCCTTCTTCATGGAAGTGGCCATCCGTCTGCTCGTCGTCAGGGCGGCTCAGCACCATGCACCAGCACGGGTTTTGTTCACCTCACAAGGGTCTATCCACAGCCATGGCAGCACAGTTATTCGTGAACGTGTCACGCAGAAGGCTGCATTGGCAAGAACTCCAGAGAGTGCGCCCTGTTCCTCCTCTAAAAATATAGGAGCTTACACTGGAAAAATGATCGGAGCTGTTGTGGGGAGTCCGTGGCCTCGATTTTCATCCACCTGGGTGTTTGCCAGCCCTCCATTGAAATAACCTTTATTACATAATTCCGAGTAGGCAGGTGAACTGCAGGTGCCTGCAGACCAAGCACTAGCAGAGTTCACCTTAAGCGTGCTGGCATGTGTGACAAATTCAGGTGACCTTCTGTCAGGGTGAAAAAACTGCACGAAGACACAACTGCCGTTGCTGAGTAAGATGACGTCCATGGTGTCCCTGGTCACCTGCTAGATAACCATACGCATGGACCGTGTGTTTGTTCTCATCCGTTTTGCATATAAAGTGAGAAAGAGCAGCATGTGTAAACAAAGAAAACAGCATAAGCCAGGCGCATTGTCTTACTAAGTATATCCTGCCATGTTTTAAGCTTGCATTACTCCCATTAGGAGTATCGTGTTCAAAATAATTCAAATTTCAATATTTGCAACCACAAGTCTGACTGAGGGCATGTTAAAGCAGAGGGTCTTCCTCTTTAAATATCTTGTATTTAGTGATGGTGCTTTAATTTGCTTTTATATAATGATCTGACTTATGTAATGTGAACATGGTGTCTTACGTGGCTGTTTGATTTTTTTGTCATATCCAGTAGGCTGATATTACTTTACCATTACAGCTTAGCCACCCTACCTGTTCAACAGATTTTATGCTGAGTTTTACCATAAAAAATTATGTTGGCTTGAATTATTTTTGAGAGACAGACAAGCACATCACTATATCTGACAAATTATCTCCCCTGGGAAGACCATAAAATAAGCAGGCAGCAGTCCAGCGGTCGGTGTCAAAAGGATATTACAGGACGTGCAAAAGCCCAGATTCGGCTGAGGTGTCTGCTGATGTCAGGAAGTCCACTTCGGTCTTACTGTGCCTGCATGTTGTGACAAGCAGCAGCAAGATCCCCCAATCTGCCACTGTGCCTCTCCACCTCTCTGAAGGCTTCTGCCCTGAATAGCGCCAGACGTTCAGTGGTGGAGCACAAATGGCGCCGTCCCCACAGGTCACAGTGCTCCATCTCGCAGCTCGCGCACTAGATACCAACTGGGACTGTGACTGGAAAGTTGTGAAATAGTTCCTGCTGTTGACTTAGACACATTTTGTGCTATTTTGATTGCTTTGCACGAAGCAACAATGTTATGTAATGTCTCCCTTGGACTGTGTGATTCCGTTCACGTTATATCACACGCATGTCGACTGTTTTAAGGTTACATGGTATTAAAATACCTAATTGACCAGGTTGGAGTACACATTGAAAGAAGAGGGACCTTATACTTTACAGTCTGTGCTACATTCTATAGTACGTAAAGAGATAAATGACAGAAATGTATTATGTATAATACGTAGCCTGCTTCTAGGGTGAGGTGACACTAGCTTTGAATGTTTTTGTCTGGCATGCAAGTTAGTTTAGCTGGTGACCGATCGGCATGAGATGAAGTAGCGTAGCACTGGTACAGAGTGTGTTGTATCCTGTGGAAAATTTTGTGAAAAATTTATTACAGGTAACATGATGGGTTGTGCAGTGTATGTCACTCTCATCTAACACCATGGGGCCTTACATATAGCTGGTGTATGCATCATGATGAATCAATTATTGATTATTAAGATTCAGTGCATCAATCAGTATGTGAAATCAATTTTTGGGGACAGAATCCTGCTTATTCTTGCTCTCATGTTCATGTTGCTGCAGTTAAATGCACAAAGCAGCGGTTTCAGGATGACAGGGGAAGGTTTATTAATATTCATAATGGAGGTTCTATGACGATTTTAGGTAATGTCCTGTTTTGCAGCACAGAGCGCTTTCTCTAATGGTGGAGATAGTCCATGTGCTACAATGCTTTTTAGAAACTCCCCTCTTTTGTAGTTTAAAAAATTATTTTTTGCTATACATGGTATAAGACTCTAAGTAGAAAGTAATTTTAGCCTTAGAGATGCATGATATATTAGTTAACATATTGGTATCGAATGATATTGCATAAGAATCCAAATTTTCCCATCGGTCTGATGCCAAATCTTGGCCAATATTTTAACTTCATCAGTATTCAAGGTTGGCAGCACCACAGCTAAAGACACAACTACTAAAGCACCATGATAGTGGATATTATTACTTTGCACAATCAGTCATTTTCCAGAGAAGAAGACGAGGGATTTTGTCTGCTCATTCACCACTTAAAAGAGGCCTCAAAGTACCAGTCTGCAACATGTTTATAATTCATCATTAGATATGTCCTACAGATCAGACTTCCATTTTTCTTGCAATAAAAACAATGACATCATTTTGCTAATTTGCACCAGCAGTCCAAAAATCAGGTAGTGCATTTAATGTGTTTGTTTTTTTCTGTACAGTTCTGTTCAGTAGTTGGCCTTTTAATAATTTTATACTGGCTTGTTCTTTTTCTGTATTCCATTAATAGTGTGTAATTAAGTTCCTGTGGTAGTACTTGTGATTTTTTTCAGTGAAGTTAAAAAGGCTTGAATTCAGGCCATAAAAATAATTAAATAATCAAATTGAGATTGGAAAGTCAAGATTTCTGATGCATCAAATTGTTCCATCAGTAATCGTTACTGAATTGTATTGCAATGTATTGCATCTTCACTGATGGCTGGTTCATGACAGTAATGCTTCAGTCAGTGTTTCAGGGACACCTCATGTTTACCACCTCCAGGACTCACTGTTTATTTCTGAAATGAACACCTGTTCAAACTCATGAGAGTAAAAGACAACGGCTATTTTCACGCATGTGCCATTTAATTTGCTCCATTTATTTGAATTTTATTTCATTATAATTTTTTGACCCTCACTAATGTGTGGATTGTCTGTGAAGGGCTGATTTTCATAGCTCCTCTGACACAGGTATTATGATTTTACTGATCAGTGGTAAATCTTCTCGTGAAACCCTTTTGACACTCTCTTGCTGACTCCTCCCAGTTGGAGGCGGGGCTCTGCATGACACCAATGTATTTGTTGGCACCGACTAGGAAAGTTATTGTCTTAAATGAGGGTCTATGTGAAATAACCTACCAATAGCTGACATGTTAGTGCCTTGATGCTGTCATCTGCTGCACAAAAAGAATTTGACTATCCATTCAAAGAGGAATAAAGCCAATTCATGCTATAAAATGTCTCCCTCTGATCACAGCTGACAGTTATCATTGTCAGCACTATATTATGAGTGTGACCAGCCCCTATGGTCTGTCCAAAGAACAGACCTTAACCCACAGTGGTCTGAGTGGTCTGGCAGTCTTGTGTCTTGAGGCCAAGGCTGGACAGTTTATTGGACTGATCAGTTTTGTTGATTGAAAAGCCGTGACCCAGAGCACAGTTTCCAGCACTAAATTTGGATTGTTTCAGTAATCAGCTATTAAGTTATTAAACTTTGGGTATGCTGATGTATTTATCTATGAATCGGGTGTCTGGTAATCCTACTGAAATGTATTTTATTTCATTTGTCTCATAAATGAAAAAAAGTTATTTGATCACTCTAACAACCATATTAGTGAAACCAGTGACCTTCCTGTTACAGGTACAAAACCAGTCCTAACCTTCACGGGCACACACCTCACTGATGCTGATTATAGGTAGCGTGTGTTTCACAATGTCGCAATTCTGGACTTCTGGGGCATTGTACTGCTCTTTGTTGCCCTCTACTGTCTATTAAGGGAAAAACACAAGTATAAAATCTGTCACACTGTTTTGTACAGAAATTTGTTATGCTGTACGTGGAGGTTATGATGGAGTAACATAATTTTTTGGCTGAGATTGAGCATCTACATACAAAGCCTCATCAGTGATGGTAACTAAAGTCAGCTGGTCTGTGCCTTACATGGAATGAGGAGCCCCACCCCTCTCCCAGCTAAATAGACTCCCATGGGAAACTAAGGTCTGCAAAGGATCATGATGGGGGTGGTCTTTGGGCCCTGAAGGGGGCTGTGTGGATAACAGAACCTGCAAGTTGGCTATTTAAAATACATTTTTCAATATCATTTTCCTGTGCATCACAGAATAATACCACCCAGTTAGTCAAAGCATGGTTTCAGCTGGCAGTTGTAGTTCTCCGCTTGGTGTCTAGAGGGCCTCGTGTTTCTATATGGTTGTCATTTCAAGGAAGTGTTGCAACCCTGCACTTCATAAGTGGTATGGAAGCCGGAATGAACCATGATCCTAAAATAAGATCATAATTAATTTCATTGAGATTAACAAGTGATAATCGTGAAGTATCTCATCATCTAAAAAAATGCAGAATTCCTGTGATCATGGAAGCACAGTGTTGCTCTGTGGTTGATATTTTCCTGTGCTGGAGGAATAAGTGCTTATATATGAGAAAGAATATCAAGAAAATCTGAAGGGTAAGCAGCAGTTTATTTAGTCAGAATGTCACATAATATGGTTCCCTGTGCATTTGTCTATATAAACAGTGCAGGCAATGTGACAGAAAAAGCTCATTTTGTCATCCTTGGCTTTAAGATAAGTCGTGATGAGGCATCGTTGCTATTAGACACACATTTCCTGCTTTACTGTTTATATGGTTGCATGGCATGTCCTGTTTTTACAGTTACACAAATTAAATATTAATACATGTTTGTTTCCTGACAACAATTATGATTCTGTTCTGTGTTTGCTGACATAATTGTGCTTTGGAATGTGTGCTTATGTATTAAATGTCTGTGTATGTGTGTGTTAAATAAGGAGACAGGTCTGCCTTCAGACCTGTGAATAAAATAGAGTGATTCACACATTGGCCATTCATTCCCAAGGTGCTCCTCTGTAAAGCATCACAATGGATCTGGACATCATTCTGGGAATAGGGTTGCATTAGTGTCTGCTTCTCTGTGAACTGGAGCGTAATGAAGCAGGAGTTTCACCATTTTGCACCCAGTGTTCAGGAAGCTGCAGTGATGTGGCTCAGCTGACATGCTCCGGTGCCTTGTATCCAGCTCCCATTTTATTTTCCGTCACTACGTCGTGTGTTGTGAGTAGGGGAGGGGGGCAGGGCAACACGGTGAGAGCCAGAGCTCAGGGTCAGCATGATCACCCCTCACATGCCATTGTAATCAGTCCCTCCGCGTAATCGCTCTCTCTGGGACCCTAATAGCAGAGAGAGAGGCTGCAAGGAGGAGGGAAAGGGAGAGGAGAGAAGGGAGGCAAAGAGGGGGTGGGGGCGTTGCTTTCCCAATGCAGACCCCCCCTTCCTTATTCACAGTCGAGGAGAGCGCTCTCCAAAGCTGACTGGAGCAGCGGCCAGCCAATCAGCAGCCCGGCTGCCTGCTTTGTCATCGAGCTCCGATTGAGGAAGGATTCGCTCTCTTGCTCTGTGTTTGGAAGGCAGATAGGATGCCTGGTCAGTACAGCCTCCAGGGATAAAGCTGCTGCCCTGTGATGTGAATGAACAGCAGCAGCTCGCTGAGGAGGAAGCACGGCACATCTCTCCGCGCAGGCCCAGGGACGCCGCACCAGGCCTTTTCCTTGCTGATTTCTGCTGAAGGGGGGTCATTGCAGTGCCCCAGTCCAGCTTCTTTCATTGCTCATCACCCTTGTTTTTTTGTGCTGTTTGGAATATTGGCCCTCCATGTACGACAACTTGTACCTGCATGGATTTGAAGACTCGGAGGCGGTGAGTGAGTGGGGAGGGTGGTGGGGCTCACCTGGGGACGCCAGGGCTCGCGTGTGCACTGCCGCCGGCCACAAAGGGGCTGCCGCTGCTACGGGGGGGCTGTCGCTGTGGCTCCATTGGGCTAGGGAGGGGGATCTGTGCGTGCATCTCAGGTCGGCTCCTCGGCGTTACTGAGCCATGTATCTTTGGGGCTGGGAAAGAAATGCGGGCAGGAAGGGGTGTTTGTTCCATTTCTCCGTACAGCCTGCCTACCTGCACGCCGGTATGCATCTCGTTCTTTGCTTCATTGAATAGCATGCTGTCTGAGAACGGCCGGACGAATCGCCGTCCCTTTAAGGCTGCCATCGCATAATGTGTCATTATGTAGCCCTTTGTAAAAGTCCACTGCGTTCGTGTCCCATTTAAAGGGGCAGCATCCCCCCTTTGTCTCTCCCCTCCCCTGCCGAGCTATGCGCCTAAGCAGCCATCGCGGCAGCAGCAAATGATTGTGACGAGTCACCCGCAGGGGCAGCAGCACCTAACAGGCCGGGCTGGCCATCCTTCAAGCTGTCTGCCTGGCTCACATTCGCACAGAGACCAGATCCCCGCAGTCTCTGTGGTTCCGTTTCTCAGTGACGGGCAACAACAAGAGGAAGCCAGTGCAGGACTAAAAAGCTGCTTACAAAAGCAATAATAGAAAAGGCCTGGGCGGTGAGCTGGAAGGGGGAGTGTGCGGCAGGGCTTAGCGCAGCGCTAATTAGCCCAGCTAGCTCTCGCACCGAATGATTTCCCATGGAAGCGTGTGCTGGAAGCCTCCTGTGACGTTAGTGTGTTTGCTGCAGTGTGACACACTGTCTCGCAGAGAGCCTCTCATGTCAGAAAGGAGCGTGTGCATGCTGACATCAAGCACCGTACTGCTGTCATTGGGCAGGTTTGGCGTCTCTCAAAAACCGCGCAACTGGCCGATGGAACCCACTTCCATTTTTAGACAACTGTTTATCCAAATTTATGTGAACTCATTAATAATTTACACTCGCGGTGAAACCTAGATCAATATATTGCATTTTCCTTTCTGTCATTTTAGCCTGTACGTTTTATGATGCTGAGCGGTTAATTGAATAAAATCAATCATTGCCTCTGTATGTAATGACCGACCACCGGTGGAATACACGGAAAATGAAGAGCGTAGGAATCCTGAGCTGGCGGAGAGACGCCGGGTCTAATACAGCGGCAGTGTCTCCCACAGCTCCTCAGCTACAGCCCTGTAGTGTGTGGCACCCGGAGGTTTAGGATTAGGGTCAGTACTATGCGCATGTGGAGGTCTAGAAGGCCACTTTGCAGAGGGATGCTTAGTCTGAAAGCCCGGGAACACTGACACCAAACAACATGACTATTTTATGACCTGCAGGCTCCTTGGTTACGATAGCCGTCTGGGGGATGGGAGACCTGGCTGTAATTCCTGCTGAGGTCTAGACCATCTCAGGACTACTGCAACATCATTTTTAATCACTATGACAAATTAGCCAAAACAAATGCACTAATAAAGTTTACATAATATGCATATATTTTATTATATTTAATAAATATTATATATCTTTTTTAGGCAGTTTACACAAATTAAATATTTTATTAAAATACTTTATTGGATGTCAAATATGTTTTTGTTAATATTTTGATATTTAGGGCATTTTATGCATCTTTGTATTATCTTTAGTAGTTTAGTAGTAGTAAAAATTATGGCTTTCCTCGTCCAACCTGGCCAATATTAAGGCGACTGAGGACAGCATCATTTGAGGCAGTTTAAGAATTTGTAGCGTGTATCACTCCCTTCCACATGTTCCCTTAATCCGTAAGACATGGGCTAGTTCATCCCATTTAGGATGTATGTTTGTTGTCGTTTTATATTTTGATATGACAAGTAAAGTCACTTTTATCAAAGATTGCGTGCGGAATATAATACTCTGTTGTGACTTATAATAGTATAAATTGCAAACACTAAGTACTGTATGTTTAACTACTATGAAATGAGTATCATTACCCAGCCATAAAGAGCAGAACCAGGAAGAAATATATATCTTTTAATTTCTGACCTGCCATATTTGTGACATGAAATAGAATATGACATGAAATATGAATTCTGAGCCACTATAGCCTCCATAAATCAGCGTGTGTTTCTGTATGTGTGGTTTCTGCGGTTTGTGGCACACACTGTATTACGCATTTCACCCATTCCCTTCTCTCTGTCTCTTGAACTTCTTCACCCCCCCCCCCCCCCCCATAGTGCCTCAGTTTTGTGGGATGAGAAGCACATTGACACACAATGAATTGGCCCTTGATGCACTCTGATATACCATTGAGATACCCTCCTCTAGTAATTGTCAGCTGTGTTACTGAGAGCAAGCTTGGTTTTGCCCAAATTCTGTCTTCAGATCAGTCTCAGAGAGCCCGGTTGATTGAGGATTCTGGGTTGGCCACAGTGATGTGCCTATATTATTGCCCTTAACATCTCCACTTTCCTGTAATCAACGTTTGTCCCGTGATCTTCAGGACGCTGACATCCGAAGCCTTCAGAAGTTCAAATTCCACATCCTGCCAACCATTCTTGTCATTTTGGCTCCTCCATAACGGTGGCCACCCCTCCAACCTGCCCCCCCTTCTACAAGCAGGATTTGGTGGGTAGTGTGCACCTCCCTGGGTTAGGTCACTGTGCCTGTTATCAGAAGGACACCGGTTCAAATCCTAGAGTGACTTCACCACTGGGCCCTAGAAGAAGATCTTTAACATCCTGCCTTCTCAAAAATATACGTTACTTTGGATAAAAGCATCTGCTAAAAATAAATGGGGGGTTACTGGGCCCCACTGTACCCTGATAGGGACACCAGCCCATTGTGATAAGAGTGATATGCTCCAGCTGCTCCTGCTGTCGCACATAGATAGAAATTTAAGTAGTGGGCAGGGGAGCTCACACTCGGAACTCAGAACATTCCAGAGCCATCAAGTGCTACATGACATCACTAGGCACTCGGGTCACCACTGAACATAATGAATGATGCTCACCACTGTTCCTGATACTCATATTTTTACGGTAGGCTGTTTACTGCAGCTCAGCATGTTTGTATGATGTGTTAATGGGTCACCTGCTGGAATTGAAGTGTTATAGCATATGCTACATAATGCTTGGTGCCCAAGGAGTGCTGTTTCGTGTGTGTGTGTGCCTGTGTATATATATATTTTATATAATATGTATTTGGCACATTCAGAATATTCTCAATATTGAGGCATGAGTCAATCTTGCAGATTAGCTCACAGTGAGTCAGACTCGGGTGCTGAAAAGTCCTCTGTGTTTGCGCAACTTCCTTTAATGTGTCCCCCAGTGAGATGCCATCTAACGTGACTGTCTGAACTAAGATGGTGAAATGGCACAGGACTGCAAATGTTTTAGCTTGGAAACGTGATGACCAAAAAACTGCTCTGAGGAGGTCGACACATGATTTTTATCATTTTAACTGAAATATGGGTTTGTACATGGGTTACCGAGTTAACATGATTAATAAGCCCAAGTAGGATGTCCAAGCAAAAGATACTGCAGAACTAAAGTGGTTGTGCCAGGAATGAGTGTGTACCATGAGCTTTAAAGAAGAGGAATTAATGAAACGGCTATGGAACGTACTATATCAGCCTCAGGGCTGTGTTCATACCCACAGTGTCTGAGCACAGTGGCCAGTACCTACTGTCTTCGCACTTTGTTTTTTGCACTATGTGCACTTTATATACCTCGCTGCTGCATGCAAAAGAATTCCCCCCGGATCAATAAAGTACATTTTATTGTATCTTACCTTAACTGCACTCAGCGTGATGCTCTGAGCCTTTCTGTGACTGAGACAGTCAGGGCGCTTGGAGGAGAGGGGTTGGTGTTTATGTAGCAGCTGACTGCAGGTCTTCAGAGCTGTAGTAGCACTTTCCAGCTGGAACACAACGTCAATGGGCATGCTAGCTGCTAGCCAGATGATTCCTTGAATGAAGTCATTAAGATGTGAGGTTAGGATTTGCAATATTCCTGGTGCATTTTCATGAATGCCAGATTTCTACCTAGAAGACAATGTCAGTGATCTGTTAACCAAGTTATTCCTTGAATGGGGTCATTGAGATGGTAGAGCGAAATGCCTTGGTCTCATCTATCCACCTACACCACGTCTGGAAGATGAGACTAGCAAGGCCTGTATGACATGAGACCACTGTGATGTAATTAATGTCCTCCATGGAGCGGGCGCTTCCCCCCCCCCCCCCGGCACCTTAGTTCTGTCTCCTTTGAGCAGGGAAATGCAGAGGAACATGGGAGAAATGCCCCTGAGATACTTTAGCTTGCAAATTAAACTGAGGCAAATCAGAACTCCGCACTGCTTCTCATTTACCAAATAAGAGGGCCTCCTTATTTGGCTTCTTTAATGGCTCACACCAAGTAGTATGAAATGAGTATCATCACCTAGCCATAAAGAGCAGTTAGTCATGCTGTCGGAAGAGCTCAACTCCAAATTTATGTGCTCTGTGGTCATGTGAGTTTGAATGTGGTAATGATGCTTCTGCTATTAGGTGAAGCAGGGCAGTCTATAAAAACAGGAGTGTGACAGCAGATGCTCTGGTGGGTAGCAAACCTGATCTGTAGCTAATGACAGAGTCCCTGCTGTGATATACTTTATCATTGGGGATTGCTGTAGCACAGTATACTGCTTTGTTAGTTTGGTAAACTAGGCGTAAAGTTGAAAGCCTTTGAAGATAAATTATTTTTGGATAAATGTATCTGCAGAAAAGTAAAGGATGAGTCACCATCCTGTAAATGAAGTTGGAGGCCTGCTAGTGTCACCATGCGCCTGTGCAGGTACTAGGTACTGAGAGATAAAATAAACAGTAGAACACTAGGCCCAGTGGCCGCCCATGGTCATGTGATCATCATGCGCAGCTCATGGGAGAGTAGAGCAGCTGAAGACGACCTGTCACTAGCGGCGCCTATCACACAGTGACCGGCTTTGCCAGGGTCCAGAAAGACATGGCGAGGGGGCTGGTGCTCATACTGAAGTGTCACTACTATAGAGGCTCGGCCTACTCTGAAAGACGGCAAAGATGAAAATACATCCTCATTATCTTTTAAGTTATTAACATCTGCTGTAAGAAGCTCTCCTGCTGTATCTGCAGTCTGTTTCAGACTCATTTTAAAAACCATTACAAGAAGTGTAGGTTACTGCCAGTCTAATTTTGTAATAATATGGTTTCTCGTGTAGTTTTCATATTCTTAGATGCAGTGCACAAGCTTTGGTTTGATATCCAAAAAATGTGTAATAAGTCCTGGACATTTTTGTTCTGTATCGTGTACAGAAGATAATTAGTAAAACCAAGGTAAGATATCGTTACATATGAAGGGGTAGGATATGACCATTACAGGACTCATCAAGTCGTGTGTTTTTTTTTGCCAATTAGTTCCATTTGTCCCATTTTCCAGCAAAGATTATAAATTGGTGCATTGTGGTTTGTTTGGGCTAGTATTCTAATCTGAGTTCATGCTTTTCATTTTTCTTTTCTCATCCATCAAAATGGCTTTACACTGTTTGCTTCTGTTGTGATCTTCAGCCCCTTCCTGCCCCGTCTAAGGATCTAATTCTGTTTAATTCTTACATCACATGGATATATTTTTCTCCATGGGGACATATGCTTCTCTCTATTGCTCGTATCTTGCAGTGAAATCACATACTGCACTGTCTTTCCTGCTGTATACTAAGTACTAAGGCTTTTATATTCAATACTAGCATGTTTATGTAGAAAGACCAACGATTAGATGTTAAGTCACTTGCTATGCATTTGACAGAAGCAACTTCAGCTGTGGCACCTGGGCTGGATGGCATTTTAAAAAGAATTGTCCGGAACCCCACAACCTTGTTGCTTGAGGGCCAACCTGTGAATAGGACAGAAGAGAATGCTATACATCATGCTTTAGTGCTCATATGAGACATCATTTAGAAACCACTATCCTTCTCCCATGAGCCTGCATCGTAGGTCTACATGGAATCGACAGTACACCAGTTGACACTACGTGGACGAGGGAGTTGTCATGTGATCCTGGGCTGTATCATGTGACCCAGTTGCAGCTTCCCCTTGGTGAAAAGAGCATGAGCAGAGGGACTGGACAGAGCTTGTTTCAGAGCTGCTCAGGCTTTGCTTTTCACCACATTCACCTCATTGTGGAAGAACCTACCTGGAGGACAGGAGGTGGCCCTGCTGTAGTAAACAGAGATCAAGAAACCCATAAACTCACAAGGGACTTGCAGTAGTTGGCAGGACACAATGTTGTCTGAGGGAGATGCCAAGAGACACGGCGTCCAGAGCAGCAGAGGAGGTTCCCCTGTGTGTCACTATAGAATGCCCTCTGCAGGCGGTCATGTTGTAACAGCAGCCACTCACAGGTTGCTGGCAGGCATTACGTCTTCTGTCCGTACGAACGTGTTTTGTGTTTGAATACCCACCTGCGGTGTGTATGTGGCGTCAAATTTGAAAATATTGATTGAAGTAGATTCCTGGGAGTTTGGGTGCCATACTCCTCCTCATTACCTGCCAGTCTTGTCCAGGTTGTGGTTGTGACCCACCACTGGAAATCCGTTAGAGCAGAACTAGGGAAAGCTGTCCACTGATTACAGACATTAACATTCATATTTGTGAAATGCTGTCTGTACAGAACCATGTTTTGGAGGCACAATAGTACCTTTAGTATTCTTATTTGACTTAATTAGGCTTCATTAACTTGATAATTCAATCTTTCATGGCTCATAGTAATATAATGGAATAAGATCAAGTATCATTAATCCTGAACATTAAATGAAATCTTTTAAAGCTATATTGTGTTGTACAGTTTGAGTGGGCATCACTGATTTTGAAAAATGCAATGATGCTTTATTTGCCATTTACAAAAGTCTAGGTACATTGGAATGCTTCTTTTCACAGATCCCATCTTGTTCTCTGTTGACACATACACACAAAGAGCTGCAGGCTAACTTTTCCAGTGGTGAAACTGGTGCTACCAGTTTTCTCAGTTGGTCACGTCAGCACATGATTTGGTCGCACCCTTTTTTGGTGCAGCATGGTATGAGTCAATGACCTTGTATGCCGATGAATAGTTGTCATAATTTGCATATCATAGTTTTTGCATTGATGAAAGATTGACAGTGACTCAAGACTTGATATTTACAAAATATTTTAATCTCAGTATTAACTTAATTTTACAACAGCATTCATTCAGCCCTGACAATTCAGCTCAAAGAGGCACTAGTCATTGTAATTGAAAATGGTACTTTTTCTCTGGCTCTCCCTCTCCACCAATCTCCTCCTCTTTCTTCTCGAATTGTCGAAGTGATCAACTATAGACTGCTTTTTGGATTACATTAACACCACAGCAGAAGGGATTGTTCTGCACATTTTATCATCAGTGTGCATATACGTATATACTCCTGTGTGCAAGAGGAAAAGAGAGGAAAAGAAAATACTGAGCCAGTGAAGAAAAAAAAACTTTCAACCACAATTTGTTAACGCAGTACCTGTGCTGGAGCAAAACATCCTAATGATTTTCATACACTTACACAGATGCAAAAAGATGAAATTTTAACTTGCTAACTCTCATTAAATGGTTGCATATGCGACCATTTTGCTTAGTCTGGAGCACTGGCACATATGAAGCTTTTCCATACAGGAACCAAGCTGTACTATAAAGAGAAACTAATTGCGCCATGGTTCCAGGTCCTTTTGGTTTTCCACTGAACAAGAATCAGCTCAGTAAATTTGTTGCTGGGTTTGGAGATTGACAGTGATGTAAAACTGAAGAGACGCTTATTTACTGTTCATACAAGGTACATTATGATTTACTACATGCCAATTTCAGCTAGCAAGTCTGTGAGAATCGCCATGTTAGGTTAACATCAAATGCTTTGGAAATTAGCATTTGGTTGCATAAATTTGCATTCCGAGTCCATTCCATTTTGCTGTTCTATAATGCTATTTTAATTACGTGGTTGGAAAGTTCTCAGTTATCGAGAATGCATCAATACATTTTGATGTGCAATGCTACAAATAATGAATAATATATAGAATATCCCCCTTTTTCCTTCAGATAATCCATGTATATTGATGCAGAACACCACCATATCCATGCATTTAGATCAAACAGATGGTGGTGAGGCAACCAGCTCAGTTTAGGCACGCAATACAGGTACGGCTTGGGTAATCTACAATGGAAGACTGCCAGTTTACGGTATGGCTCGGGTCTGGCTCAGTTCTTAAATGGTAAATGGACTGCATTTATATAGCGCTTTCATCCAAAGCGCTTTACAATAATGCCTCTCATTCACCCATTC
>JABFEB020000035.1:5459851-5477755 GCA_019775895.2 Stomatorhinus ivindoensis
GTGTATAAATGAATAAAAGCAGCAAACACACTAATTGCAGGACGGAGTAAGTAGATGCAGATACAGGATACAGTGCATGGCCTGGGTGGATGAGTGAATTATTTTGCAGAAATAATATTAAGACAGTATATTGTACACAGAAGTGGAATATTGCAGAATGATGAAACGTCATTCATAGGCTTTCCACACTGAACGAGCTGGGAACTCTCTGTTTGTACACCCGTTTGGCGTAGGAGGAGAGCACTCCCCTCTACAGCAGACGGCCGTCTGAAGGAGGCCTTACTGATGGCTTTGTCTGTGTCCTTGCAGTCTGGAATAACTCAGCTGTGCCACCAGCCATGTAGAACCCTGCAGCTTCACAAGTCCAAGGATGCCGCTTGTTTTGCTGTTTGGGCTGAGACACAGGAAGACTTAGTCAGGCTGGAAGAGGCGTGAACGAGGATGAACAAGAAAGCGTTTGATTCCAGGATCAAAGAGCCCTGTTCAGCAGCTCAGTGTGGTAGAGCACAGCTCCTTTTGAAATGAAAAACCAGCTTCTCCTTCGCAGTTGAGGATGGTTGCCTCTAATTTATCACAAGCATGCTACAAATTCAATTTAATTCAAGAGGATGATGACATAAAGCAATAAAGAGCGGCCTAACCCTAAATAATAACCTTAATAGTGTGGGGATGTAAAGACCCCTCCTTATGTTTTTTGCTGATCAAATTGCAGGAACTGAGGTAAGCAGATTCCATTCTGCTTCACACACCACATTTGGGACTGATGTGGAGACCCACCGCTGTATCCTCACGCAAAACTGGGAAGTGCCATTTGGCTACAGCTTAAGCTGTAAATAAAGTCACTGCTAACCACTGTACATCAGCAGAGTAAGGCATGTAATGTTTGCGGACGTGGCTTTCCATTTGGCACTGCAAATACAACTCCGTAGGAAAGCTGCAAGCCATTGCCATTCAGTGCATCACCCAGGCCTCCCCATTATTGCATCTCTCTCATTCTCTGTATCACCTGTGCCTCCCCATAACTACATTCATTGCAGTGCCCAGGTCTCACTGCATCGCCTAGACCACCCTATCCCCCCATCTCTTCCATTCACTGCATTGCCTGTGCCGTCCCATGACTCAATTCATTGCATTGCCCAGATCTCCCTGTGATCCCATTCACTGCGTCGCCCAAACCTCCCCATGACCTCATCCCCCATAGTCAGTGTATCGCCCAATCCACCCTATGACTCCATTTCTCTCATTTACTGAATCCCCTGGGCCTCCCTATGACCCTATCTTTCCCATTTTATTATTTCTCCTCAATTCACTCAATGAGCTTCAAAGGGTGTCCCTAGCAACACTCCTCTGCTTTAATCAGTGTGACTTTGATCCCACTTAGCATAGCACTAGCCTGTAGACCCACGTTGAAACCATTTCAAAAGGCCAATGACTTGTCTTCTACCATCTCCACGGTTACATTCTCACATGATGCAAATGAAAATGCATCGTAGGTATAAAAACAGTGATCTTTGAAGATAATTAAACTAGTGCTGTCTAGTGATCTTTGAGGATAACTAAGCTATGTCTGTCCAATGATCTTTGAAGGTTAATAAATTAGATATTTCCAGTGATCTTTGAAGATTACTGAACTAGATCTGTCCAGTGATTTTTGAGGGTAACTAAGTTATGTATGTCCAGGGATTTTTGAGGATAACTAAATTAGGTCTGACCAGTAATCTTTGATGATAACTAAACTAGGTCCGTCCCATGATCTTTGAAGATCACTACGGAATGTCTATCCAGTGATCTTTGAAGGTTACTAAACTAGGTCTGTCTAGAAATCTTTGAGGGTAACTAAGCTATGTCTGTCCAGTGATTTATGAGGATAACCAAATTAGGTTTAACCAGTAATCTTTGATGATAACTAAACTAGGTCTGTCCCATGATCTTTGAAGATCACTAAGGTATGTCTATCCAGTGATCTTTGAAGGTTACTAAATTTGGTCTGTCCAGAGACCTGAGAGTAACTAAGCTATGTCTGTCCAATGATTTTTGAGGATAACTAAATTAGGTCTGACCAGTTGTCTTTGATGATATCTAAACTAGGCCTGTTCTGTGATCTTTGAGGATAATTAAGCTGTATCTATCCAGTGATCTGTGGAGGTTACTAAACTATGTCTTTCCAGTAATCTTTGATGGTTACTAAATTTGGTCTGTCCAGAGACCTGAGAGTAACTAAGCTATGTCTGTCCAATGATTTCTGAGGATAACTAAATTAGGTCTGACCAGTTGTCTTTGATTATATCTAAACTAGGCCTGTTCTGTGATCTTTGTGACTGTGACTTTTCATAGTCAACTGCTCCCACAGTACAACACGTACTTCACAAACATACCTCCGTGTGATCAGCCTGTTTGTGCTGCAGAGGTACTGACTATCTGATGACATGCTGGAAAGTGTCATTGGTCTTTGCCCACCTGTGTAGCTAGATTTGTTGGTTGAGGCAATTTAGTTGAAGTTCTTTGGTTAATTTATGTGTTTCCCTTCTGAGTCTGTTTCAGAGCTGTTCAAATCTGGACCTCGATTCCAAATCCAGGCCTTGTTTTCAAGACTCCCAGATAGTTAGTTAGTTTAATAATTACTGATTCTGATTGGTCAGAGGCTTCACACCTGGCTCACAGGTAAAGGAAGGCTGGAAAACCAGCAGTGCTCGGACCTTGAGGACTGTGATTTGAATAATAGGGGTCTATTTCATGGGCTTGATAAGTCATTACCACAAGCACATGGTATGCACATGGCTGGGGGAAGTTATAGAGGTGCATTTCCAGGTGACTGATGTGGACATGACTAAGCCTTTACAGAGTCTTGTGACTTTGCTAGACGTGCCCAGCCTTAATAGGCCACTGTGACTAAGCTGGATGTGGCTGGCCTTAACATACACTTTGACTCAGCTGGGCATGGCCTACTTTAACTGCATGGTAACTGAGTTGAACATGGCCTGCCTTAACAGCACTATGACTAGGTTGGACATAGTTGGCTTTAACCGAGTGCTGTAACTCAACTGGATATGGTTGGCCTTAAAAGAGCACTGTGACTCAGCTGGACGTAGCCAGCCTTAACAGAGAGCTGTAACTCAGTTGGATGTGGCCTGTCTTAACAGCACTGTGACTCAGCTCGATGTGGCCAGCCTTAACAGGTGCTGTGACTCAGCTGGACGTGACCGGATTTAACAGAGAAATGTGACTCAGCAGGACATGGCCAGCCTTAACAGAGAACTGTGACTCAGTTGGATATGGCCTGCTTTAATAGTGGCCTGTAACTCAGCTGGACTTGGCCAGCCTTAACAATGGGTTGTGACTCAATTGAATGTGGCTGGTCTTAAAAGACTACTGTGACTCAACTGGATGTGGCCAGCCTTAACAGTATGCTGTGACTCAGATGGACATGCTCGTTACTAACAATGGGACTCCTGTCACCACAGGGCTCAGCTGATTCCTACACTAGCAGACCATCAGACTCAGATGTCTCTCTGGAGGAGGAGCGTGAGGGTGGACGGCAGGAGCGTGAGCAGCAGGCTGCTCTGCAGTTGGAGAGGGCCAAGGTGAGCATGCCTTCCAGCTACCCCTACTCATCTGCTTATGTCTGTAACTCATCAGCAAAGTCTTCTTATGATCCTTGGATGTTCTTTGTCCCTGGTTCTTCCTAGGCCAAAGCAGTGGCCTTTGCTGTGAAAACCAATGTTTCCTACTGTGGTGCCCTGGATGAGGAAGTCCCTGTAGCAGGAACCGCCATCTCATTCGATGCTAAGGACTTCCTCCATATCAAAGAGGTACAGTATCCTGTAGCTGAAGGGGTGAGGATATGAAGTCCCTTCCCCACAGGATAGTGTTTTTGTTGAAGTTGTTTTGCCACCTGGCAAAGATATCGGCATCTGAAACCTGAGTCCTTCTAATTAAGGGATGGATGGATATCTCCATAACTCTGAGCTTGTCACAACTGCATCGTTCATTCTTTGATGTTCTTAGATATACTGAGACTGCAAACTGCCAACTGAATGGCTCACAGTACATCTATAAACAAAGCCCACTCTGTTTTTCTTAAGCAGGCCAGTATATTCCAGCTGTTTCATTATGATCACCGCACCATAAGACTGTGGAGTTCTGGGGAACAGTGTGCTTACTATGAATGCCTAATATATTCAGCCCAGATCAGCTGGATTTTCCATTTTGGGTTTACTACCTGACTTTCACTGTAATACTGGCAGGCAGGCCCAGCTGTGTACCTGTTTTCCATTGGTTCCTGCTGTGGTTGTAACTGTCCTCTGGGCTGAGGGCCTATCCAATGGCAGGGCGTCTCATGGTTTTCATTCTACAGTGTTCTTTGTGTTTGTTGGAATTCCCCCCAGTTTGTCAGATTCCTGGAAGGCTGAGCCTGGACTCTGTTGTGTTTTCTGGCCCCCAGAAGTACAACAATGACTGGTGGATCGGCCGACTGGTGAAGGAGGGCTGTGAGATCGGCTTCATCCCCAGCCCTCTCAAACTGGAGAACATCCGCATCCAGCAAGAGCAAAAGCGGGGGCGCTTCCACGGGTGAGGCTCTGGGGGCTGCTCATAGGACAGCTCACAGCTCATGTGTGTGATTCTGTGTTGTCAGCTGATGGCCTGGGTTTCAGAGTGGGACACCGTGTCCTCAGCTGCTCAGGGGGGCTAATTGAGCACAGGTGCCCCTGAGGAGGCTTAATTAAAATTCACAACTCTGTGCTATTTTCTAAGCTGCTTTGATAATGAGGGCACCCTTGACAGATCTTACCACAGAGAGAACATAGATACAGGACTGACATTAAATTCCTTACATACTGGGCTAGGGCTAGGGTTTAGGGTTTAGAGTTCAGGGTTACCTACTTGTGAGTAATAGCACCCATGAAGTTTACTATTAGTACAAAATTTCAGCTGTCAGAGTTACACATAAATTTACAGCATGTTCCTTTGATACATAAAGTGGCAACACCATGTATAGGTGACATGACACAATGTGGATAGCAAACGGCGGAACAGAACATGCTGTTTGAGGAATCAGAGTCCCCCAAAGGAACAGTGGTGACAGTGTCCCCGTTCTGCCTTCTGTTTCTGCTTATGCATTCGTGGATGCGGCTGATACACAGTACAGCATTACAGCAGTGAATTTATGCCTTGAAGCCCACAGGAGTTCAGAGCAATAGTCACCAGTTTCTCCATCTTGCTCTCCCTGAGCGACACAAGTATTTAAACTGGTGAGAGCGAAGCCTGGGGCCAAAATGCAGGGTCATCCTGCACCCCAAAGAAATTGGTGTTAAGGGCCTCGTGGCAGTATGATTATTCTGCTGGCTGCGGGATTCGAACTCACAACCTTCCAGAAATAGGCACAGATCCATCACTGTCCGAGCCACTCACTTCTGTAGTCAGTGCGTACATACAGATGTTCATGCAAAGGTATGTCAGCTAGTCAGCTGTAGTCAGTGTGTACATACAGATGTTCATGCTAACGTACACCAGTCAGCTGTAGTCAGTGTGTACATACAGATGTTCATGCCAAAGTACATCAGTCGGTCAGCTGTAGTCAGTATGTACATACAGATGTTCCTGCCAAAGTACATCAGTCGGTCAGCTGTAGTCAGTGTGTATATACAGATTTCATGCCAAGATATGTCAGACTATTTCACAAACAAATATGTACATCGCAAAATAAGTGTATTTGTCCAATAGGATCTTATAAGAGACGTAGGTAGTCTGTCAAACAAATCAATTGTAATGCAAAATGTAGCTGCTGAAATGTGTAGCTGCCACTGACTTTCCCAGAATGCATGCAGTGAACAAGTTCTAAATAGTATTGCTGCTAAGGATGGGAGTTTATCAATCCCACGATGCCTTAACAAGCATTCTCTTACTACATGCTTAAATCCACACTAGGTGACCTATGAAAACGAAAGAGCCTTTCCCCTGAAACCCAGAGCACAGCGCCGCTTGTTCTCTCTTAGGCGCTAATGCTCTGCTCTGCTCCCTGCTCCCTCGCAGTAAGTCCAGTGGGAATTCCTCCTCCAGTCTAGGAGAGATGGTTTCAGGTACTTTCAGACCCACCCCTCCCTCTGCAGGTGAGCCTTCCCAAAGCAGCCCTGGGGATACTGATGAGGTTTAAGGTGCCGCGTTGCTTTGAGTAGCTTAAGCCTGAGCTGGAGCCACACCCCCTGGGGCTGGCCCGGCATGGCCTTCTGGGTGCTGGCCACCCCTCCCTTAAAGTGGTACAGTTGTCAGACATGAGATGTATAACGGCCCCATACCTATAATATGCTGTAGCTCAACATTTAACAAAGTACTAGAAGGCTGATGAATTCTCTTTACTTTTCAAATTGGGCCGCGCATGCTTAGTAGGAGGGGTGAGTGTAATGGCAGCTGTGTATATACTCTGTCCACTATTTTCTACTCCCTCTCCAGCCGCTGCCACAGTGACAAAGAGGGGACAGAGCCTAATTAAGCACGGGATGGCACTCACTAACCTATCCCCCCCCGAATCCTCTGCTTCGTGCCCAGGGCATGTCTCGAGATGGCACGTGGCCTGTACATGCTCTTAAGGCGACGGCTGACCTCAGAACCTCTGACCAACCACATGAGCACCATCCTTTCACTCCCACACAAAGACTAACACAGCTGCTCCAGCTGGCTTTCCAATGACCCCCATAGCAGGCAGTCTGGGTACAGTACCCCACATGGGTTCACTGTATGGGTCTTACGGAAACATGGTGTTACACATATTTGTGCAAATTAAATGTAGTTATATTTGTGTTTAATTGGTGAATTCTTACTTGGTATGACTTTGTATATCCCTGTTTCGTTTGTGGTTTGAAACATCTTGTAAAGTTATACAGGCTGCCACGGTATGGCTTGGCAGAGTGACGGAGTGTGGGTCACTCTCCCAGCGCCGTCCCTGTATCAGTGTCAAGTGTGCCAGACGGGAATGTGCTGTACTCACTGTCCTCTGCTTTTCTTCACAGGAAAGCAGAAACAGAAGGTGGTGAGTGCATATTTTACTTATAAGGTCATATATACTGACACATATAAACAAAGTGGCTACTGGCTTAGGCAACAAGCATTTCAGGGCACGATGTAGATATAAAAAAGACTAAAATGAAGCCAAAGACATTTAAAATAGTGTTCTGGTGCTGAGCTCTGATTTGAATTGTGTGGTATTGGCTTTATGGAATTGGCTTCTTCTTCATCATTAATAAGAAAATAACGTCGCGGGTGGCATCGCTTATTCAGAGAATTTCATCGAATTCTTCCTGTTCTATTTTCTGGCAAGATGAGGATCAACAGATTCATGACACAGTCATACTGATTGGGCCAAGCAGACAAAATGCTGCATTAACTTAATTAGATGATGCAACTAGAGAAATGATCCATACACTCTTTTGTATATTACCCTCTCCATACACCAGCAGCAGGTCACACCAAAGCTCATAAATGCCTCCATAGCTTTTCCTAACATGTGACACAAGTCGCAGGTAATAGACTGTGGCAACTGTGGCAAGACGGTGATCCACTGTGTCAACAGCTGCACGTATACTTGATGAAAATGTGGAGTAGCAGTCACACCCGAGACCCTGAGCAGAATAAGCGGTTAGAGGATGGATGGATGGATGAATGAATTGATGGATGGAGGGGGAACCTGTCAAAAGTTTGAGTTCACCTGACAGGTCATGCCAACACATCTGCAGCAGTTCCAAGAGATGTAGGGGGTTTGTGGGCTGCTTTGCTTTGACTCTTCTGTCAAGTTCATGCCATACATAAGGTCTGGAGAGTGGCAGGTTTGAAAGGAAAGCCTGCCATGGACTAGGTAATGATTGCCAACTCCAGACCAATATCAGTGCACAGAGTCTCCTCCTCGCTGGACATCGGGACCCCACTTACAAAGGTCATCCGCTCACACTTCCACTCCCCATTTCTTACAAATCATTCTTTCAACCACTTATGCAGTTCAGGGTCTCGGGGCAAAAGAGCAGCAGAATTGATAGAGATAGCGGTAACTGTACTCGATTATTAATGGTGAGCAGTGTGCTGATAGGACTTCCATCTGTTGGCTTCTGCTTCAGACTGAGCACGTTCCTCCCTACGACGTGGTGCCCTCCATGAGGCCTGTGGTTCTGGTCGGACCCTCCCTGAAGGGATATGAGGCAGGTGCCTTCGCCCATGGCTGTCTCTATCTCAATTGATTCCATCATCACCTTCTCTCCTCCATTCCTGCCCATATTCTGCACATTTGACCAGTGGCTCTCCCAGCCTTTGCAGAGCTTTATATCTGAATCTGGAATGCTTACAGCATGTACTGAGGATAATAATGAGCGTATTTTAAACCAAAACGAGGCCATATAAAGGGGCAGTTCACCCCAAAAGTGAAACGATGTTTTAGAGGGGCTTTAGTGCTATCTAACCATCTAGGTTGTTCTGCTGGGAGCTGCCTAGATTTGGAGATATCAGGACATAGAAATGTCGGTCTTCTCTCAAATATAATAGGACTGAATGGCATTATTCTTACTGTGGTGAATAAAATTCGACAACAGTGTATCGCTGCACAGAAGATACGAGTACGAGCACCCCAGCAATATCTTCTGCACAGTGATATGATTGGTGTGTGGAGTCCGGTAGAAGAAAGTAGTTCCTTACATTAAACTGCTCTGTCTGTCTGTGGATTGTCCTCAGTAACTGAGTCATGATTTCTGGTCAGACACATTGTTGTTCAATTTTTAAATGTATTTTTTGGTGCTTTAGTCACCCCAAAAAGAATGCCATTCACTCCCATTATATTCAACTGAAGCTTGACATTTCTATGGCTGATATCTCCAAGACTAGGCATCTCCTTGCAGAACAACCTAGATGGATATACAGCACTAAAGCCTCTCTAATATGTATCTTTTTCAGTTTTGGGGTGAACTGCCCCTTTAAGGCCCAGTAAGGGCCAATTTTAATAAAATGCTTTCTAAAATGTTCATTTATTAATGAATAAATTAGAAATTTCTCAAAGTTGCCTTGGTTGCAGCAGCACAGCTATATCAAGGATAGATTGTTGGTTCCCGAGAAGGTAGCTCCCCAGCACCCTCTGTGGATGTGAGGTGTCAGAGCAACATCCCATGCGAGTGCCCACATTTAGGCACTGACTTTAGGCGCACTGACCTAACAGGCGGCGGGTAAAGGGGGAAGCCTCCTACCCCAGGGAACCAAAGGTGGCAGAGTTTTCTGCATCTTTTGCTGCGTCACGAGAACCTTGGGTTGCAAATATGTCCATCAGAAAGGCCATGATGCTGGAAAAACTCCATGCATCAAAAAATGACTAGAGCCGTCACTATATGATGACAACAAGGGTTTTTATGATTTTTAAGGCAAAAAATGTACAAAAAATAAACAAAGTATGTACCCAATGGCTCACAGCCCTGAGTGGGGCTTAATACGCCCCCACAGTGGTCATCTCCTGTCTCCTAGTCTTTGTCTGCTGCCTGAATGGGCTTACCGACACGCCAGCATTTAAATGCATGTCTGAAGTAGGAGCTAATAACCTTTTTTCAAACTTCTTCCTTCCTTTGAGGTGCTACAGACCTCAGTTCTTCAGTTCAACTGCCTGTGTCAGACTAAACTAACATAAGAGATGTGAGAGGCAGTGTCAGCCAGTAAACACGCATGTGGGAAATAAGCAGAATGGAGAGCAGTTTCCTTGCATCAGTAGCTTGGCCAATGGCTGCTTTGGAAAGCGGAGCCTGAAGCATCCCATAGTAAACTAGGCAGAATCATAATATTATTATTAACGGTCATAACATCTCAAAATCTCTCCAACTTGGCTCTCTTTAGCTGTGAGACATTTCCTAAAAGCTTTATAAGGGTCAGATCTGTTCCGCTCTTTGCTTTCCTTCTGTTTTCCTTAACCCTTCCCTCTGTTTCTCTCTGTCTTTCCTTCTCTCATTTCCTCTTGTCCTTGGCCCCTGGGGCAGGTGACAGACATGATGCAGAAAGCGCTCTTTGACTTCCTGAAGCACAGGTTTGATGGCAGGTGAGGTGCCGTCAGTCCACAGAGTGGTGCTGTGGCCCGCAGCCGCTCTGCGGTGAAGCCGCCCAAGCCCTTTCATATATTGGCCTTGTGTGGGTACAAATGAAAACATCCTCGATCATTTGCCTATTTCAGGTCCTCAAACCTGGTCTGTTTTTTGGTCTATATGTTTCATATAGGATATCGATTACGAGAGTCACAGCAGACATTTCACTTGCGAAGAGGTCTGTCCTGAACAACCCCAGCAAGAGGGCCATCATCGAAAGGTCCAACACCAGGTCCAGTCTAGGTGTGATTAACAGGATTCCATTTTACTTCAATAATTATGAGTTTTCAAGACCTCCAGCATAAAAGCCATTTTGAGGAATGTTACATAGTGTTTCTGTTTTTGTCTCCTTTCTGACCTCTAGTGGAAGATGATTAGAAATGCAACAGCTTTCTCTATTATAATACTGTAAATTACCTGTAATATTATGTGGTACATTCTTATCATACATTTAACACATTTGACATGCTTTTGAGGAAATCTGTTTTGGTTTTCCACAGCGGAGGTCCAGAGTGAGATTGAGAGAATTTTTGAGCTTGCAAGATCCTTGCAGTTAGTAGTGCTGGACGCTGATACCATTAACCACCCAGCACAGCTGCTGAAGACCTCCCTGGCCCCAATTATTGTGCATGTCAAAGTCTCCTCTCCCAAGGTAAAGGCACTTTGCTACCCATAATGTCACTTCTAAATCTCATTGTTATGGATATTTTCTATATAATGTTTCCCTGTCTGAGTATTGCTAGTTTCTTTGCTCAAGCTGATATCCCTAATATCTTGAGCAGATATCAGTCTCCCCCACAGATAGCTGGTACTGTGATCTCGCTTCTGCTGGAGCTAATACACTGCATTGGTTAATGCAGTGCCTCTGGTGTCTGCCCACAGGTCCTCCAGCGACTCATTAAGTCCCGGGGGAAGTCCCAGAGTAAACATCTGAACGTGCAGCTGGTGGCGGCGGACAAGCTGGCCCAGTGCCCCCCGGTGGGTCTCCGCTCTGCTGCCCTCCCCCGGGCTTGTGCACCTCTGTGTCCCCTCACCTCTATTACTCTCTGGGTTCTCCAGGAGATGTTCGACATCATTCTGGATGAGAACCAGCTGGAGGATGCCTGTGAACATCTGGCTGAATACCTAGAAGCCTATTGGCGTGCCACCCACACTTCAAGTAGCACCCCTCTGAACCCCTTGCTGGGCCGAAACCTGGGCTCCACGGCACTTTCCCCGTACCCCAGCGCCATCTCTGGGCTGCAGGTACATGCCTTGTGCACGCATGTGGGCCATTGTGGATTTCTCCCACTTTACTATGCCTGGCATTTCATCATCATTTTTCACTGATGGCATCAATGGCAGTCTGTTATTCTTGAGAAGAATGTCACCAAAGTGAAGACTATGAAAATGTAGAAAATAAAAAGCCCCTGTGTATGTGGGCCAAGCCTAACGATTGGCCATTTTAATCGCATTAATGGTCAGTGCACGCCCAAGCGGCCGCTCATCACGCTAACATTTGCGTTTTTCGGATGTTTCACCTTCTCGTTGGCGGCTTCCAGTGAGTTGAGCTTGTGTGTCCTACAGGGCCAGAGACTGAGACATGCCAACCACACGGGCGACCACTCACCCATTGAACGGCGCAGCCTGGTGACCGCCGATGAGAACTACCACAACGAGCGCGCGCGCAAGAGCCGCAACCGCCTGTCCTCCGGCTCGCAGCACAGCCGGGACCACTACCCCCTGGTGGAAGAGGAGTACCATGACCCGTACCAGGACACATACAAGCCACACCGCAACCGCAGCTCCCCCGGGGGCTACAGCCACGACTCTAGGCACAGGCTCTGAGCGGACCCTCTGGACCGCCCCGGGCCTCCCACCTAGCCAACCCAGTACCATGGAGCCGAATGGCCCCTGTCCAGTCGTGTCAGTCTATCCGTACACGTGATGCAGCCTTTCCCTCTGGCACTGGTTCCTGTCCACACAGCAAACAAATCTGCAAGCCAAATCTGGACGCGTCTGTATTGACACGGCGACACCAAACTGATCGAAAGCGAAGGGAAGGTGCCTTTGATGGCGGCGCGAGAAAAGGCGAGGCTGCGTTCACCTTGTTGCGGCTTCAGGCACCATGAGAGATTTGGTGGCCTCTAGGCGCGTCCAAGCGACACGGGGCTCCCCTGCGTCCGCAGAGCCGGCCGCCGCCGTGTCCCGCCACACCGCGAACCAGTGCCAGCATGCGAAAAGCGCACACAAAACACAGCGGGCACCCGACCTTTTGCACGTTTACGGGGTCGGTGGGGACGGAGCATGACACATTGGTGATGTCCTTCATTGAATTGGTCTGTCTCGCTGGCTGGCGCGTCCCGAAACCCAGAGGTGCGGCACAGTTTGCGTTTCCCAGTGTAATATTAATGGTTGTGACCCTTCTAACGCCCTTAGTTTTTGTATTCCCTGCCCATCCTACCTAGTGCTAATGAGGATGCACCCAGGTCTTGAGATAACCCCCTTTCCTGCCTTTCCTCGCCACGGGGCAGCTCTTTCCAAACGGGATACCCAGCAACATGCGGGTTTTGCCGACTGGCCCACGCTCCATCTCCATCTTCCCACTGAGGACAGGGCAGACCCTTCCTCTGCACCGCATCACACAGATGTCAGGACTCATAAGCTGCTCACAGAGGGGATAAATACAAGGTAGCTCATTGTAACAGAGGTTAGGCATCACATCATATGCCTTCCTGGGTTCAATGTGCTCAGAACCTGCCTAGGGGACATCTGCTGCTCTTTCCCATGGAGTGAGTTAAAGCCAGACAGATACTCTCGCTGGCCTGTAATTCATAACTGCTACCTGTTGATGTTGTATACTGTTTGCATCATACTGTCTTCACTATATGCCTGGCATTTCCCCAACATACAGAACATGACATTACCGTTATTAAAAAGTAAAAGGGTTAGAGGTGGACACACTGTCAGAGGAAACTGAGTTTCTTCCCCAAGGTAGAAGGCCAATCAGAATGTACCTGCAGTACAGTGTCACTTTGTACCTGTTTATATGATGTTGTTTTACACAGCGCTGCTTTCTCAAGCCTAGCACAGCATACAGCCCCCCGATCCAATCTTTTTCAGTGAAACTTCATAATGCTACCATGATCAACGAGTAACACAGGAGTAATATGATGTTTGCCTGCTCGTCCTGTCTATGTGAAGCAACTTCTCGGTGATAATAAACAGGTTTTTGAATAAGTTCATTTGACAGATAGCACTCATCGCTGTATCAAACGTGGAAGGTGCTTAAAACACTGGGCCTCAGTTTTGGATCTGCTTTTGCTGTTAAATATACAGAGATTTACAGCATCTCACAGCTCTCCGTCATCTTTTGTAAGTTCAAAAAGTTTACTTTCTAAGATGGAAAAGTTGGCCCTTAGCACCATTTTGCCTGGCTTGCATTTTTGTTGTAATATTCCCAAACTTTGTTTGTACTTTGCTTTTTTGTGACTATATTTCAAAGCCTCGTTGAAGTCTTCCATGTCCTGCTTGTAACTTAGTAAAAATTTGTCAAAAGCTGTTGTAGCTACAGGAATCTTCTTCTCAGTTTAAGTGTCATTATCTTCTGGTTAAAATACAACCAGTATTATTAGTGTTTATAGAAAAAGTGGGGCACATTTTTCATCATAGATCTTGTGGGCCGTGTCTCACATAAATTTTATAGATTACCATACATTTACCTAGATTAGACTGCTTTTTTTGATTAACCCCTTATATAGTAATACTTGCTAGTTAATAATTTGTTGTTGGGCAGTTACTGAAGAACCTGGCCATGCAGTGTTCTGTGTCAAACTCCCAATCCATTTATCCACAAATGCTTAATGGCAGGATACTCTGTGTTCTGTATACTGATATACTGTGTGTTCTGTATACAGACCTGATTATTCAGAAACACAGCTGACATCTCCAGACTCATACTGAAGGCTGCCTTTACTTTCTTCAAACAGTGAAAAAACATTTCCCCCTTAGGAGTAATGAGGACTTCATCAGTAAACACCACTGCAGGGCACTGCCTTAATTCACTCATGTAGCTGAGAACGCAGGTGGTGACACTGCTTAGTCATCAGCCTTTTGTTCCCTGTTTCTAATCATTGCGCAAAATCGGAAGTGTTTGTATGTTCGTCATGAAGTTGCGTTTGCATTCTAAAGAAAATGGGGGACATGATCTCTGCAGGGCATCTACCACAGTCATTGAGATTAGGGGGCTTTTCTGAAGGGAACAGCAGTAGTTACTCACCTCAAATTTACACCCTTGAGCTTTTAGTCTGCAGTACTCTGAAATGCCGTTCTCTTACGTCACCCTTGATGAACCTGATGGATTGTGGGGGGGTGCACATCACAAGACCATGTGAAAGCCTGGCTCTCAGGCCCGAACTGTCCTGCTGCCAATACAACGATAATGATATGAAAGTTCTGACACGGGCATTGCATTTAGGGGTAACCAGTGTGACCAAAGAGAAGCCCCGCAGCCAAAGTACGGAGAATGACCTTATGTCAGTTTGTGATTTACTATTGGCTGTCACAGTGGAATGTTTGATCTGTGCCATAGCCAGACTGTTAACATAAACTGCATATCATCATTCAGCTACTATGGGGTCCTTTTTGTGGAGCATATCCAGAACACCTTAAGTCTCTGTGCAGAACATCCAAAACACATTAAATTGACTCCAGGTCCATTGTTAATATTTTCCCTGTTGCACATTCTTGTTGTTTTCCTACAAGATGAGGCAAATCTGTCATCATGTTCCTCTATTTGATTTACTTACTCAGCAGTTAAGGTTCACCAGTGACATTATGGTTTTCATTAAGTTAAGTAGGTATATTTTAGAATTGCATGCATGTAGAGCACATTCTGACATAGGGCTTGAATATTTATGATAGCACAAATTTGGAGAAGAGCAGGAGTTCCCAATGTGTGTGAATTAATATAAGGTGTCACTCCCCAGTGTGATGCTGCTTTAACAAAGGTATGAAAGAGTGTCTGATTTTCTGACTTTAAGCATAATATTGTCATTAGCTGTAGGAACATGTATGTACTTCACAATTTAGTAATGTCTAATTCAGAGTCTTTCAGAGTTCTTCAGTTGTGCTCAGTAGTGAAGCTCTCCCCACATTCATGCCATTATTTGTTTTATTTGAGTATGTGCTGTTATCATACCTGTTTGAGACGGTCAGCTTGTGTCAGTTAAATCTTTGATCTGTTCAGGTGCTATCTAAGTCCAGCGTCCTGGTTAAGTTAGGTGTAGATTAGGGAGGTGATGAAGGATCACTTGGTTAAGTCAACAAGCAGGGATCGAAGTGGCCTTACGCTGACATCGCTCTTAATTGGTCAATTTTGTGATCCAAATAAATGAAAATTTGATGAGTATTGTAGAATGTTGGAATAATTTCTTATCCATAATTACTTAATGTCCAGAATGACTTCATGTACAGAAGATTCTATGTGCATGCTGTAAATACACAGAGCTCTGCATCTCAGTAATTCAAGCAGTTTGTTTAGATTAGATAAAGATTCCTTGGATTGGTGTTCTTAGTCTTAGGAAAGTTTGCCTGCTTCATAACATGTCCAAATCAGAAAGAGAAGCTGCAACGTTGACTATTTTTATTATGTTTGTTTATATTTTTACCTGAACATTGTGAATACAATTAATTCCTAATTTTTAATTGCCCTGTTACATCTCATGGTTTCTACAGTAGAATACAAGCAGAAAAAATAACCAATCTATAGACAGTTGGGTAATTCAGGTCCAGAGAGTAAAAGTCCAGACTGGGATTTTGTTTCAACCAACCAGTTGTGTCACAGTCACAGAGTACTCAACTGGTTGGTTGAAACAAAATCCCAGTCTGGACTTTTACTCTCTGGACCTGAATTACCCAACTCTGTCTCTAGAATATGGTTTCCCAGCAAAATAGGTGTTGTAAAGCAAGCAATCTACCAGAAACATCACTCTGATTTCTTGTATTTTCCCATTAGCATTTAAGTGTTTCTCAAATAGATCCATCCATTGTCTGTTCAAAGTCAGGGACAAACAGGTTTGCTCACGACAAACGTATACAAGACTCAATATACAAAGTGCTGAGTGCTGACTGACATGAATCCTCCAGCTGCTGTTCTGGTAATGAATGAATGAGACAGGACTAATGTTACATATAACATCATCATAAGAACATAACAGCTGTGAATTACATAGAGAAACCTTCTGCATTTCTTCTCCTAAGAGCACAATGGGCAGCTATAAGACAACAACCATCCAAGAATGGATGATCTATTAGTACAGACCACCACAGTGGGTGGCGATGTCCACTCACACTTTTCACTAAGTCAGTGAAAATATGCTGTCCTGTGTGCATGTGAACTGGTGATGTACTGGTGTCCTGCCCACAGTTTACCTTGCCTTAAGCCCAATGCCTTCTGGGACAGGCTCTGTATCACAATAATGCTGACAGGATAAATGGCTGTTTGATGAATGGAACTGGATGTTTGTGTGGCGTTTCTTGTGCATAACACATTATAAGTTTGTAGCTCGTCACAGCTACTCCATCGGCAGCTTCTTATCCCTCAATGTGAGTTAGTCAAAGACTGGTGCCACATGCTGGCTGAGGTGCCCCAGCTGCCTCTACTGTTTTGATACTCACTGTCATTTGTGCCATTATCTACTCTCTGGCTGATCTGCTGATCACTGGACATGAAGGTGGACGGAAATGTGAATCGCAATTAGAGGCTATTTCATGGAAAATGTTTTAATGCTTTTTAATGTGTTTTTTGAGAACCGGCTTCTACACATCATGGACTGAATGCTAGATTTATTGGTCGAGAGTCCATATTAGAAATGCAGTTAGGTCGAGATGGCTGTGTTGTTTCCTACATCGAAAGTCACTTGTAAAGGCTTATTTAGAGGTCACCGATGTGTATGTGTGAAAGACCTTTCACAATGCCAAATGAGTTCCTGTTTAGAATGGCAAAGCTTATTGAGAAACCCTTCCTTTGAATATCAACACTTACTTTCTAACTTTTCATATTTTTACATTTTTAGAAAACCCCTGAACACATTTCTACAAGTTGACCTGCTCTGGACACGTTTTTCCATTCTATACTCACCCAGTTTTGTATGGATTATACAATTTGCAAAACGAAAAGTGATCTATGACTACATGCCCTCCATTTATGAAGACATTTCGCAGCGACAATAGATTGAGATTCTCTTTGCAGTGCAGCAGCTGCAGCGTCATTTACACCTCTACACTTTTTATATGAACAAATGAGACCTCCATCTTCAAAGCAGGAGGTATGATTCAATACAATCAGTTTATATTACAGTACTGAAGTTCTTCACGTTTCTTTACTGCTACACCATCAACCATCATAGCTACAGTTGATTTACCTCTATGAAAATTATCCATACGAAAGGAAAGAATGACTATAATGTATTTTGAAATATTCATATTAATTTGTCATGTTTTGTTGGTTTTACAGTAAAGCCTTAACAGAAGGGTACTATGACCAGACTAATGCATGCTCCAGTTTCAGCAGCCTCTGTCTGTATCTTGCAACACCACTATTGAGTTTTTATATGTGCATAAATGTAAAAAGAAATTAGGAAGACTACTTCTCTGCCCGAAAGGCCATCTCTACACGCATTTCTAAATAAAGAAACATCTCTTCATTTCTGTTCTTTTTTGGCCCCCAAGAATAAAATTTTGGTTCTGTGCCATAGCTAAAAAGGCATGCTGGACTAAAAAAGAAAAAAGAGAAAATCATTTACTATGCAAATGTGTACAGTGGTGCATGCTG
>JABFEB020000035.1:5486810-5497056 GCA_019775895.2 Stomatorhinus ivindoensis
AGGGTATGCTGCCCCTCCCCCCCCCCCCCCTTAGGAGTTAGCTGACACTTAGATTGTGCATGTGCCGTTCCTTGGAAGAGGGTCAAAGGCCCATTCCAGCTGACTCTTACCAAAAGGTTACATCTCTAGTGAAAAGCCTGGTTCCTTGAGCCTGCTGGAAACCCACCCTCTAGTTGTATGATTGTTGCCCGCACATCTGTCATCACAGAAAGCTGACCTCTCTTTTTCACAACTGCAGGCTGTGCCAGGGTCTGGAGTGGATGATGTCACGACTGCGTGTCAGATGATCTCAGACCCGCCCCTTACCCCCCATCTCTTCTAAGGAAACACATGGGACCCTCACCGTTATTTATTACAAACAATATTCTGACTGGGAACTGCGAACAAAATAAACGAAACAAACATTACTTCAGCAGGACTCCAGCAGGAGGTGAACAGAGGGAATTTCATGTTCTCCATGGTTGTGCTCCAGGACTGTGATGAGGAGCTGAACTCTGGCTTTGTAGTGGCCTCTGGCTTCGGTGTGCCTGCCTCAGGCTCCTTTAATGTATGGGTCCTGCGGAGAGTGAGGGCTAAACAAACCCCCATCACTTGTGTGAAGTACAGCAAAATAAAGTCTCTATTTGTTATAGGCGCAGCTGATTTTTATGGAATGTTTGTTATTGCAGGTAAGTTAATGTGTTGAATTATCATTTGTTCCCATGGCAGACAACTCAAAATGGCTGTCCTCCGGGCTCTTCTCAGAAATGAATTGGGTTAAGATTCATTTAGAGAATGGCTTGTCTCAGCCCCAAATATTTGCAAACAGTTCAAAGGTTTTTTTCCCCCCTTGGCTTCTTTTTCAGCTGTCCTAATCATTCTGGGTGATGACGCGGGCCTGAAATTTAATACAAGTGGGAATAACCTTTACACAAGGTTTTTTTTAAGATAGAGATAATGATCGCATACTATGCTATGATTGGTTACTGCACCCACATCTGGACATAACAATTAAGATAATTAAACTGTAATTGAAAACCACCCCTGTGGATAATTGCTGCTGCGTACAGTATAAGCTAAACTAAGCCTGACGCAGAGAGATTTGAGGGATGGATGTGAGGTGAATGACCAGCAGTCCTATGTGTTCCTCATATATTTTTCTAGGATTCCTGAGACTTCAAAAGTGAAAAGCAGGTGGCAACTACAACAAAACTATCAATCATTCATCAGCACTCTGCACAACTGAACCCATCATGTTCAGCCTGATTGCTTGCAAAAAGATCCCAGAGTAGCATCAGTACGAGATGGGAATGCACAGGGGCTTAACCACCTACGTAATGAGAGATAATATCAAATAAGCCTTTCTAGAGTCTACCGTTTAATTTGTGTCTTTTTATTTGTTTCTTTTTCTCTCGCGCTATATATATATATATATATATACGCACAAACACGCGCACACAACCCCCTTTACAAAAAAGTTGGGACATTATGTAAAACGTAAACAGCAGAATGTAGTAATTTATAAACCCCTATTTAATTGAAAATATACCTGAAACATTTCAAGTGTTGAAACGGAAATTTTGTTTTATGACAAATACAAGCTCAATTTGAATTTGATGTCAGCAACATGTTTCATTGAAAGATGGGATGGGCAACAAAGGACAGGAAAAGCTGTGTAATGCTAGGACAAAACACCTGGTTGAATACCTCAAAACTAATTAGGTTACTAGGCAACGGCAGCTAGATTATTGGGTTTAAAAAGAGCCTCTCAGAGAGGCTGTGTATCTGCCATGAAGAAGGGGAAAGGTTCCCCTCTCTGTGAAAGACTTGTTGCCCTGTCCTGACTTCTTTGAAATGTGCTGCTGGCATTATATTCTGAGTGTATATTTATCATAAACAATAAAATTTCTCAGTTTTAACATTTGAGGTGTTGTCTTTGTTCTTTTTTTAGTAAAATGTGGGTTTGTATAATTTGCATATCATTGCATTCTGTTTTTACCTACATTTTACACAGTGTACCAACTTTTTTGGAAACCGGGGTCTGCCACAAAAAGAGTGACTAATGAATCTATTAGGTATAAATTAAGTTTAATGAAGTTCCTAAGTGGAGATCCGTGTTTTATTTGCTGATTTACAACAGTGGAAATTGTTTTCTTACAATATTTGAATGAATATAAGAACATGGTGTTAATTTCAGCGAGAGTAACATATGAGAATGTTGGAATGTGGGATATTTGTGATGCTAATCAGCTAACTGGGTCAGTATATGTGAATTACAGCTGAAATGACGCCTAAATGCATGCCCGTTTGCTCTACCGGTCAGTTTTATTTCCTTCCTTAGACAATTGACTTTCTGCTGCCCTGAGGTTAGGTCACGCACTATTACTGCTTTTGCACTATACCTAGGAACATATATTTATTTACTCATTTTTGGGTGCGTCTGTTACCATAATGAAACATAAACGTTATAAAGACTGACTCATTATTTGCCTCAACATATGGGGAAATTCTCTTTGAGAAAAAAGGGATCACAGTGTTGCAAATATGAAACGTAAAATTCTGTCTGCTGAATACCTAGATCTACATTTAGTGTTTTCCCCACCCGCATCATTACAACTGCAACTGCAGGGCTGCTCAGGCATTTGCCGTAACACTCACACTTTCTCACTCTCACTCTCGTGCAAGAAATCTTAGGGCAAATTTATATTATTCAATTATAAACCTAAAATGACCTACATTAAAAACATTCTGTTTCACTGTGCTTTACCATGTTGTAAGCTCATCGCCACCAGCATGTCCCTGGGCAGGGACCCATGACGCTGCCTGTCGTGGTGACCTCTTTTTAATGTGACACGTTGTTCACCAGGCGTCAGGCCTCCTTCATTGTTGGCCCTAGGAACAATAAAAACAATGTAGGGCGTGATAATGCACTGTGTGTGAGCAGCCTATAAACGGTGCCCTCGGTCTTGGGTCATGATGTCTCAGCCTGTCACCGTGTCACCTCACAATCATCACAATAGCAAGCTTACTTCATCTTCTCTCTCTCTCTAAAATTACTGCTACTGCAGTGGTGGAGGGCAATTTTGCTGACTTAGCAAACCTTAGGCACCAACCCCCCCCCCCCCCAGTCCACAGCTTAACAATCGCTGAGGTGATTCTACGGACTCTGGGGGTATTTCATCCTCCCCCGACATCAACAAGACAATTTAATAAACACGAGTCCTTTATTTTCAACCATCCATCCATCCATTTTCTGTACATGCTTGTCTTATGCAGTATTGTGGGGGTCTGAAGCCTATCCTGGTTGCAACATCTGCAGGACGGGGACTAACCCATGCAGGATGGGGCATTAACCGTTAACTGTGAAGAACAGAATTCGCGAGCAAAGCAGATTTGTTGTTGCAATGTACATGCTTGCTTTGTCTGTCCTGTTACTGTGCCCAGTACCAATCCTAGCCGATGTGGTGCCCGAGGTGAGCATCACCAATAGTCCCCACTCTCCAGTTTCACCCTGTGTGTGGCGGGGTGACCCCTAAGATGATGCCACCATTGAGAAATTGCCTGTGCTGCATTTCCCAGGATCCACCACTGAAACTCAGGTGCTTTGAAGTCATAAAACGAAATAAGATTACATGTGAACAGCCGTACCACCTGTAGTTCTGACTAGGTAATTCATCTGAAGTTAAGCAGGTTTGGCCTGGCTGCTCGTTGCTGCTGGTGTTGACGTGGACAACAGGTTAGCCCATCCTGTGACCTGTGAGGGTGACATGGTGCACTCAAACTGGCATTGTCCTTCAAATGAGATGTAAAACTCTCCAACTCTCTCACTATCTGAGATCATGAAAGACCCCTGGGCATCTTTCAAAAGATTCGGGGTGGTGCCACATTGTCCTGGCTGAAACTACCCACTGTGGATCTTTCAAATCTCGCCTCCTAACCATCCACTGTATCTCTTTGGTAAATTGTCTCATGAGCACCATAGCTACTGTGTGGTGAGTGTACTGGTACGCAATGGCTGCCATCGCATCATCCAGGTGGGTGCTACGCAGTGGGGGTGGTCCAAGTGACTCCTCATTGGTTCTGCAAAGCGCTGCGGGGGTTTTGAAAAGTGCCATTTAAATGTAATGTACATTCATACAGAATATCTGTCTCTCTTGATGGTATTGCAATATTCCTGTGTAAGCAATTAATCATGCTAAAAATAACAATTTGATGGACCAATTAGCAACCGTTGCTCATTTTAAATTGTTGGTTTTCTTGTTGCCTTTCCAGTTTCATTTTTTTTCTTTCTCCTTTGGTCACACGATGCTAACCTAGCTGCATCCTTGCATCCCTCTACATCATATCATGGCAGTGACCCTGTCATAGACAAAGTGAAATCGGCTGACATTTCATACCCCCTCAGAAGTTGCCGCTCTACATTGTGTAGCTGTGTGTGCCGCAGTGCAGAGGGCACGGACCAGCCAATTTCACTTTTATCTCAGAAGCACCATGCGCAAGTGAAATCGGCTATTTTCCTCTCAGTAGCTGGTGCATTGGGCAACCTCCTATGTCACCTGTAGGGTTAAACAGCCTAGTTGGTAGTGAATGTTATGCAGAAAATGTCTGTGAGAAAAGCAGAACTGTGTGGTTGCTTTGGTCTTCACATGAGGCGCAGTAGGGTGTTTTTATTGCTTTTGTTGCTATGGCGAATAACATAAGATGAGGCAGTTGTGTCAAATATATATTTGATGACAAAAAGCCGACATGCCTCTAAGTATGTGTTGTTCAGAATATTATTGGTCAATGTTTTCCCGCCCCCCCCCCCCCCATCCATCACCACATGATTCATTTTATCCGAATGAAGTCCAAACTCATTATGCTCACTTGTCACCTGCAGTTCTGGGAAACAGAAAAAGAAGAAAGGCATTTTGATACCACATCATTAATGACAGAATAACTGTCCTTAACACAGAGTGACATTATATTGCTGGTGTCTCTATGCTGTGACAGCAACAGGCCATCATCACATAGGCGCAATATCAAATATTTGAAATGTTTAATGTTGCAACTTATTTATTTTATAAACAGCTGTGTTAGCCTCTTGGCAACACAAACCAGTTTTGCTCATCTTCCAGCCAATCACGTTGTGCCGCTAGCAGACCATGTTTAGGACTTACCTCAGTGTTTACGCCTATCAGTTCATTCCACTGTGAGGCATGATAATCTTTGTAGACTGTCATCTGATGGAACTTGCTTAGATGCCACTTGTTGGTTAAGGTGCCATCATTAAACTAATTATACACATATCCAACAGTAAAGGGAATAAAGGCTTAAATACAACTCAAGAAATCTTTGTGCCATAAAGCAAAGATTACAGAGGAAGTAAAGCCATTGAATCATAATATAAGCAAGGCGATCCCACTCTGTATAGCTGTGCTAACACGCTGGCTGTGGCCAGGAGTATCCTGTGCTGTTTTGTTTTTACTTTGAGGATGCTTTCTTCTTCTGGCCAGATACAGGGGTCAAGGACTTGCAGAGATTATTCAGCTGTCTGCTGGGACACCTTGTCCTGTAATTATTGTGTTTGAAGTTATTCTCCGACCAAGTGTAAAACACATTTCTGTGAGTCACCGGGACTGTCAAAATAAGGCGACATTGCAGGCACCAGTGTATTTTGTCATTTTTTTACTTTCTTGCAATCGTTCTTGCAGTTAGTTTTTCTTCTGTGTTGTCCTAGTCATACATACATTGCATTTTTTTTCAGATCTTCTATCTTCCAGCAGCTTGGACAGGATCATGGCTCCTTCACAACCTATTGTCTTCAGGCACAGATGCAGCACTTTCAAAATGTCCAATCCCATCCTTTGCCTAGATGGATGGCTCACTGTAGACCACTGAGCCCTCGTCCTCTTCTTTGATGAACATTTGTTTCTCTGTGGATTTGCTGAACAGGTGGTCTTTTCGCGATCATTCTGTATAATTAGCCTTTGAAATCTGAGGAAGCTGCTCACAGATTGGCTGGCTGGACCACATGATAATCGGCCCTGATGGGACTGAGTGGTCTTTCCCAGCGTTTCACAGGAGGGATGAGCTGGGGAGATTGGTCGCTTGGTACACTTTCAGCTTAAAAGAATTACAGGTAAGCAGAGGTGAAATGTATGTGTTGTGTCTGGTATGATGTTAACTCTGTCCAGAACCTTCAGTATGAATAACCCTTGGCGGATGTCTTGCCATTGTTAAAAAGACATCCATTTTGAAACAGCTTCTCTTCAATAGCATAGGATGATGGGAGAGTCGGGGACCCTGTCTAGTCAAAATCTATAAAAGTGTGTTTACAGGGCAGGGGTTTATCAGCCGCCTCCTGACAATTGTCTTTCAGTAAAATGACAGTAACTTTGAGAAGAGTTGCAGCCGATGGTACTATATTTAACCCGTTTCCTCAGAAGGCATTGTTGGACCATGATTAGTTGAACAATGCTGGCCAGCTGAGCACTGACATTAAGTCTCAAATAGCTGGAGGACGATGTGGCAGCTGCCGAGAGGCTTCAGCCAGGGCCCTCGCTGTCTTTGCCGTTAAACCTGCAGGCTAACTGACAGAAGTCCACAAAAAAAGCCAATCAGCACCCAAGCATTGGTCCTCGCTTCAAAACTGCATCTGATTACCGATTGTCTTTGTCTGTTTGGCAGAAACGACCGTAAGTGGATAATCTGTTAATCTGTTAGTAATTAAAGAGTAAGTAATGAAGAAAATTCTGACTTTGATATATGCAGTGACTGGTGTGTTTAATTAGCATTTTCCCTTTGATCTTGTGAGTAAAGGTATTTTTGATCATTTATTCATATGGCTGTTCAGTTGTCCACACTATTGCCTTCACCTTTATAACTTGATGACTGAGCATCTTCACTAGGCCTGGAAGTAGCAAGTGATCTTGAATTCTATCTGCGTTTAGATCAGAATCATGATGGAGACAGAGGAGTATGAAGAAGAGTATGAGGAAGAATATGAGGAAGAGACTGAGGAGGAGGTTGTGGAGAAGGTAAGGCTCTTGTTACTGCTGTAGCCATAAAGTGACAGGCCCTGCTGCTAGCCCTCATCTACGTCCCATGACAGTAGAGCACTTGTGATCAATCTCCTGTTCATTACTTGTTTCTGGGTGCTTCTCTGAACTTAATCAATGATCAATACATGGTGATATTTTTGGATGCCATCAGTTTAATTGGAATCCTGGGATATAGACGTAATATTATGTAATTTCTACATGGGCATTTGGTGAATTGATGCCAAAATACCTTCAAAAGTGAAGTATGAAGAATGAGATGTAATTCATGGTTAATGTTAAACTACATTTTATGCTGTCTTCATATGTTTATTCCATAAAATATGCAGTAGAATAGCCTCCATTATCTATTATGACATAAACTCTCTTCCTGTAACAGAATTAACAATGAGCTTATATACAATTCAGAACAAGACCCCTTGCAGGACACCCACTGCAGCACAAGCTACACTGGCAGCCTGTGTGCTGCAGCAACTCTGTTTTCTGCTCTAGACTGTCAGACTTCCAGGAATAAGTAGTTTGTACAAGTGCACGGACCATCTTTGCCCTGAGGGATGGCAGCCATTTTGGCTACATCTGTTTTTAATACTTTCTGTATACATACCGCTCTGCATGTTGCTGATGTGTTTACAAAACACCTGGTCTACCACTGGCTTCTGTTCCAGTATCGCTAATTGTTTTGTAATTTTAAATTACCTGGTTTCATGCTCCAGGAATTCTACAAATTCTCATAATCGTTTAAGATTCATATTGTGAGTACATATAATTTTGGGTTTACTGTCAAAGTAACATCAGGATAAAGCAAAATTAACATCTTTTTTACAAAGAGGCTTATTCGAGTTAGCGGGGGTATACAGTGGAGGTCAGCATAACCAGAGTTATATTCTCTCCCTACCCAGTAAAACAATGATAATTGATATTTTGGATATTGAGATGAAGTTCTGTCCTCATTAGTGATACTGCTGAAATAATGCAGGTAATGATGGATGTGCTGGAATTTTCCAGTGAGGCAGAAAAAGATGCAAAACTTCAGTGTCTGTCCTCTGGGCAGCCTGACCTGGTGTTTATATGTGGGAGTTCTATATTTAAACGCCGTTTGACTATGGAGTTCACCACCATGGTGACATGGGGAGGCAAGTGAGTGCTATAAATCACACTCTATTGTTACAAGGCAAGTGTCACCCTCCTAAAATGCAGTGGGGAAGAAAACAGCCCCTGCTGCCTTGGGGCCCACAGGTGACTGTTGTCATGGAAACCAAGACCTGTTGGCATGACAGTTCATGGAGTGTTATGTTTTGATGAAGTTTGCCTACATTCATAGTTCTGCGTGTCTAGAAAAGGGTGTGTTAACGTTTTCATCCCATCTACAGACTCTTCTAAGTTTTGAAAAGAATTTTCTCAAACTGGTTGTTTTCACAAAGGTCAAACGCAGTAGCAGAGCTCCTACTTTAACGAGTAGCAAGCGGGGTGAATGAAAAAAGTGGCTGCAGAATCTTTCAGACAGTCTCTGGGTAAAAATTGCACCTGTTCAGTGCCCTGGGGTAAAGATGGCACTCATCTGAGCGATACCTCATAGTGACAGTCTCCGTTCCACCCTGATTGGTTGCTGTATCACGGCCTCTGCGCTGTGACTCTCCCTGACCCCTCTAACCCTCTGTCGGGCGGCAGTGGGTTTTGCCCAGTTTCCATTGTTCATCCCACGTCCCCTTGTGGTGCAGGAGGCTTTCGCCTGGATTAGTGTCACCAAAAGAATAACTGTTAGTAGAACTCGCCGAGTTAGAGTGCTGATTCTCACGGTCAAAACAGACGCAGGGTATAGGTAGCATGAAACAGTCCATTACCCGACTGGTTTTTGTGAAGAATTCCGAAAAAGTGTGGCTGAACAGCAAATGTCCAAAGATACACTGATGTTAGGGAATCATTGTATTTTAGATAATGCTTTTTTGGGACCCATTTGATTTCCTGTCTGGGGCACAGATTGCAGTGCGAATGAGGATAGGACAGAGGCAGCCAAGGTTAGGGTTAGGGTTAGGGTTAGGGTTAGGCTGAGCTCCACAGGTTGCTGTCCCCCTCAGTGCGAGGACCTGTTTGCGCAGTGCTATCATCATGTTCTCAGCTGGATCACCCCTGCAGGGAGGAGCACTTCATTGTTCTGTGCCACAATAGAAAAAGGCTCATTTATGCTATTCCTTTGTGTTTCTGTTCTCCATCTGCATGCTGAACAGTTTCTCCTATATTTATAGCAAGTTGTGGAGAAAACGAAGGGGATCACCCAGAAAAGAGCAGCTGTGGAGGTAAACACAGAGCACTCCTGTTGGGGGGTGCAGTGAGACTAATGCAAGGCTGCTTCCCCCCCCCCCCCCCCGCCAGAATAGGTCTGCATGCCAGAGGGTTATTTCACTGATCCTGGCTTTATATTGCTGGGAGCAGTAGGTGAAATAAGCTCCATGTTACCCAGAAGCGCCTCTGTTCCTCCTGTAGAGCTTCTTGCGCGATCTCTATGCCGGTGATGGACGTGCTTGCAATCTGACCCCGGACAGCTTCTAATCCTAACATGATGCTATAGCTCTTAGCAGCCATTGCTAAACACTCTAGTCTTCCTCATCACTGACAGTTCCAGCTAGAGCTTTTATTTACCAAAATGTTTATGACCAATTCAAAAATGCAATGAGGACTTTAGCAGGTACGTAAAATAGTGACTTGCCTCCATGTACTGAATTTTCGCAGTATATAACCATGGTTGTAGCTGTATGTATTAATTTCTTTTTCATTTCCTTTTTCATATTTGAATTCTGCTGACTTGAGTCAGACATTTTTGTAGTGTTAATGTCTATTTTCTCTGTTTAAGTTTAGGGGATTTTGCATTTATTTTATACAGTAGTTCATGAGAATGACTTTTTATTTTTATTTCCTGTAATACAAGACTTATCAATAGGCTCATATTTCAGTAATGTTCTCATGACTGAAACTGTGTGGTTGTCTGTCTCCTAGGACGTGTGAGTAATAGTGTATCTCTCTCCAACAGTCTGGGGCTCTTCCCATGCGAAGGGTGAAGAAGAAGGTGAAGGTGGACACCTCAAAGTTCATGACTCCTTATCTGGCCCACAGCCAGAAGATGCTGGACCTTTTCAGCCATGTGAGCCTCCGTTGTGAGCCTTAGCCTCCGAGCCTGAGATCAGATGGTGGCTGGTTTGAGCCTTAGCCTCCGAGCCTGAGATCAGATGGTG
>JABFEB020000035.1:5497859-5510575 GCA_019775895.2 Stomatorhinus ivindoensis
GAGCCTGAGATCAGATGGTGGCTGGTTTGAGCCTTAGCCTCTGAGCCTGAGATCAGATGGTGGCTGGTTTGAGCCTTAGCCTCTGAGCCTGAGATCAGATGGTGGCTGGTTTGAGCCTTAGCCTCTGAGCCTGTGATTAGATAGTGGCTGGATTGATCCTTAGCCTCTACAGAATAGTCATATGTCTATTGAGCCCCTGAGCAGGGCCCTTAGACTCACTGAATGCTTCAGGGTTACTGGATAAATGGTAGCCGACCCTGTGCTTGGACCCCAAGCTTCATTCTCAACTGTACATACAATATATCTGAGTGTGTGTCTCAAAGTAGAGCAGGATGGGATATGTGGGAGGTTTCCAATGTGCTTGTGGAAATAATCATCATTTTATTTCTCTTTGCCCACAGAATAAATATCGGCAGGCGTATGACCAGAGCAAAGGGCAGCCATATGCCGTGACGGGCGAGAACCTGGAGATGATGAGGATAAAGAAGGCCCAGCAGCAGCTCAGCGATGTATGCGGAACTCCTGCTCCTTGCACCTCACTGGACAATGAACAAGTCAATCAAAAAATGTACTATGACACGATACATATAATGTCAACAAAATGACACGTGTGTCACAAAATGACAAAATTCACATCAAATTAGAAAAACATAAAAAACTGAAAATAAGTTCATGGATGATGGCTGCTTGTAGAAGTTAATGTCTTCATGATATTGATGACACTGAAATCCGTGGGAAAACTCTCTTTGCATCTACCCCATCTTACTCTCCATGAGGCACCAACACATATAGCAAGCTTGGAGACAATGAAGCGTCTTGTTCAAGAGCCCATAGCCGTGGCTGTTCTGCTGAAATCAGGCTCAAACCAGCAACCTTCCGATCACAGGCGCATAGGTTTAGCCTTAGCTGCATTATGCCAAGCTTTACACATCATTTTTTATTTATCCTGCCAAGTCATACGCTGCTTTACAGATGTACATATTCTACCTGCCAAATTTCTGGAACTTTCTTTCACCGGCATCTTTAGTTGCTGTTATTTCACCGCAGGTGAAGTACCGCATGGAGGGTGTGAAGTCGCAGACCATGAGTCATTACGACGGGACGGCCCGGGAGATCACCCACGTTAAGCACGTCTCTGAGCTGTTAAATAAAGTAAGACCCAATCCCAGTAATGTGCGAGGCTGCATCTTCATAGACAGGTTTCCTGGGGGTGAAAGGGGTAAAATTGCACCCCCTAGTGGACACATGAAAATACTATGTGAAATTGTTACGCTCAATTAAATTATACTGTAAGTTATATATGAAAATGTGGCTTGTGTTAACCATATCAGTGTATAATTGTAATAATAAATTATTGAAAACATATTTATTTTTATTTTTTTCCAAATGTATTTATCTGGATGAATTACTAGTTGGGCTCTCTCACCTTTTACCTCATGGGAGAGAAGCCTAGAGTCACCTATGTGGATCTTCACAGTGTAAACCACAATCTGTTCACAAGCTTGAAGGTTAATACTGGTGCTTAGAAAGCAAGAACCAAAAGGAGATTAAAAATGAGAGCTGGCTGTTCAACCTCTCTGGCTGGTTTTGATATTTAATCTGCAATCGTTAAACCTACCTAAAAGAAGCTTAAGACTATGTCTGTACTTTACTCTTAGAGGCTTTCAGTCATTAGGGTTGACCTTCCAATTCCCCTTAAGATTTAGTCACCACCTGCTCAAGAAGATATTTGTGGCTGAAAACCTGTCTTTGCACCCTGTAATAGGAGGAATCCTTATATTTATCCTTACGGACCTTGTACAAAATCAGCAATAAATTGGAAAATAAGTATGACATAAATCAGCCAGGATGGGATGGTTCACTGACAGGCTGCTCTCTCCATTCTAGGCTCTCTACAGGCAGAAATGGGATGAGACCAAGGACAAGTACCTGTTGCCCCCAGATGCTCCAGAGCTGGTGCAAGCAGTGAAGAACGCGCAAAATTACAGCAAGGTACGATCTACCAGAGGACTGGCAAGGCAGTTAATGCCCAATGAATCCACATGTAATAAAGTATGTGAAAGAGGAAGCAGAAGAGGGATTATAGGTCATTAACACTGTGTATGAACAGCACATAGAAGGTCAGGTAAGTCCTTGAGGAATCTGCACCTGCCTCTCATCTGTTGTTCTTCTCATGCTATCAGAAATTGTACACAGAGGCCTGGGATGAGGACAAGACCATGTACTTCCCCTACAGTGACAGCCCCGAGCTGCGCAGGGTGGCCAAAGCCCAAGAAGTCCTCAGTGATGTGAGTTCTGCCTCCTTCTGCTTCTGAGGAGGAAGGCCTGATGAAAAGTCGCACGGGCGTCACGGTTACATCAGTGCTCAGTGTGGAGGACCAAAGCTGCACACGCAGAGTCTGCACTTGTTTACGTTTGTGTTGAGTCACGTACCATCTGGAGTGTATTTCCAGTGAAATTAGTCACCTGAATCCACTTTCAGACTCCACAGCTTTCCATTTCACAAGACAATTAAAATCAAGTGTGCAGCATAGGCAAAGGTGATTATCAGCCATTTAGCTTGTTTAACTGAGACCATTGGACTGAGATCCCAGATTTCAAAACCTGCTGACAGAAATCTGAGGCATTGACATCCATCTGTAGCAATGACACCTGTCCGTCGCCTGGCAGCCTGAGCGGTGCCCAGATTTCTCTCCTCTGTGTTGTACTATGCAGGTCCAGTACAAGAAGAGCCGTGATGAACAGCTGGCCAAGTTCACCTCCCTGGCGAACCCCCCCGAGGTGGATCTGGCTAAGAAGGTGTTTGCACAGCGCAGTGATGTGAGTATTCCTGTCTGTCACTCTGTCAGCATGTGACAACCAAAACACGTAGCACAACACGCATACTCCACACTACTGGGTCAAGAACGGCCCAGAAGTCTGCTGGTGGGGGAGGAAAATATATCTTAGCTTTCTGATAGAGCTTGAAATGGGAAATTTGACCAGCAAAAGAGGGGTTGAGATACCGCTCAAAACGGAGCTACTAACAGCAATACAGAATTCTTTTGTTTTCATGAGTTCCTGCAAGCATTCCAGCAGGTGCCAGATTTATATCTGTTTAGATTTTCCTTGCAGTAAAATATGACAGATGTCATCACCAATGATTCTGGGGGATTTTGGGGAGAGACTGTGGTGCATCAGGTGGGGAAATGAGGTCAGCGCTTGGCGGCGAGGCCCAGCTGGGTGCTGCGTTGAAAGCTGAGCTCTACTAGAGCAGGAACAAAAGGGTGGTGTGGACCCTGCTGTCAGTGGAATGTGGGTTGATCCTTCTGTCAGTCATGAGTGGGCAAGTCCCAGGGGCAGTTTGGCGTAGGTGGATGCTGCGGCAAATCATGTGGGGGGTGGCTCAAGCTGTCGGTCACATGCAAGCTGTCACTTGTGGTTAAGTGACAGGGGGATCTGCCCAAGGTCCATAGTCACTGTGTTGTGAGCTGTCTGGGATGCCTGGACCAACTGCTTCCGGATTATAATAAGAATCCAGAGCAGCTGTGAGTCACAGCATTGGTGTTGGGCAGTCTACACCAAGACGTTCCTTGCATTTCTATATCACCATGACATTAACCGTAACCTCAACATGGTAGAGATGACTTGGTCACCTTCACACGTCTCACCATATTCTGTGGTGTGCGGCCGCCACTAGCTTTTTGTCACAGCGCCATTGTCTATCGCAGCTTAAATATCATGAGGACTACAACAAGAAGGTGAAGGGTCATTGGTGTGAAACGCCATACATTGATGTCGCCGTCGCCAAGATGGCCATGGACAACCTCAGCGCTGTAAGTCATATGCCGCTCCAGTGGGGAAATACAACAGGGCTGTGGGTCTGTGATCCAATAACCACATGGTATGTGGGGTTTCAGGCTGGACCCCACAAAGCATCCCTGCTCTGTTCATGGTCCAGTCATCTTCTGGCGTATTAAAATAGACTTTGGTAATAAGCAATAAAATTGTACGAAACAAACTGCTTTGGGTAAGCCCAATAATAATAATAATAATAATAATAATAATAATAATAATAATAATGTGATTCAGGTGAACTCTCACTAGCATTCGGCTGTTTGTCCTCATGCGTTACCGTAACTAGACGTCTAAATCTACATGCAACAGACTGCCAGACAGCAAGGCTGTCTACTTATTTCAAACACAGGCTGAATCTTTATCTGTTTATACCCTGGCTCTTATCAGAGAAAGTACACAGCTGACTATGAAGATGCCAAAGACCGGATCTATTTCATGCAAACCCAGACCCCTGAGTACGAGTTCCAGAAGAAGGCGGGGCAAACGACCAGTGCGGTGGGTCCTCCGCTTCTTTGGCTTGGGCGAGACTTTCTCTTGCAGAGATGTGACTCTTGTAATTTGGAGGAGATTTATCACTGGCCTTCTAATGCCAAATGTTGGATGTCTGATTGACGGGCTGGAGATGTGGGACTTGTGTGTTAACTTGGCACATTTCCACCTTAATTCAGTAACTACAATTATTGAAGATGGTATTGATGGGGATGTTTCCACTTAATAAATTGCTACATACATACTAGTTCAGTAAATTATGTGAATACTATCAATTCTGCCACACATCAATGGTAAACCTAATAGAGCATGAAGCAATGAATTAGAAGTGAACAATAATTATACAGTTAGCATGTCGTGGGACCTTCCCACAAGTTATTGCCAATTATTACTAATATTTCCTCTCCCCCCATGGGTTCTGTGATGCTTACAGATGGTTACATTGTAGGCAAGCTCTTCTTCTCTCCATTCCCTCCTTACAGGTCAAGTACAAGAAGGAATATGAAAAGACAAAATCAACATCCAGTTATGGCACCCTCCCAGCGACAAGCAACCCCGTGCTGAGGCAGCAGAGATACGCGGGCACCATCCTGAGCGACGTGCGTGCCGGCTTCTGAGTGCTGCCTCCGTCACACTGCTGTATCACTGCACGTCAGCCATGGGACTGGGCTCTTCGGTAGCGCAAGTAGTCGATGACTGTGCATGTTTCTCTCTGTGCAGAAAGTGTACAAGGCTGACTATGAGAAAGCAAGGGGCTTTAGCATCAACTACTGCGACACTCCCAAGTTCAAGATGGACAACGTCATGAAGAAGTTCAGCGATGTGAGCTTATGCGTATAGAGCCATATTTAGGAGTCCGTGGTTAGCTGTAGCACTGACGCGGCATGTAAGCAACCTTTCCCTTTTGCAGGCACATTATAAAGACAAATACGAAAACGAAGTCAAGGGACATTATGTCGGCAGCTACGAGGACATGAATATGCTGCACTGCCAGAGGGTGAAGGAGATGAGGGGAGATGTGAGCATGAGAAGTGATGTGCACAGATTTGGCTTTACACTCATCTTATGATGATGATGATGATGATGATGATGGTGGTCTATTGTTCCACGTTGTGCTCTCTTCTTCAATCAGAAAAATTACAAAGCTGACTATGAAGATACCAAGAACAGGTGCTTCTACCTGCAGACAATGACCCCTGAATATGAAGCTGTGAAGAAGCTACAGCAGTGCAGTGATGTGAGGCCTGCCTTCCTATAAACCTCGCAGCAGCCCCCCCTGGGGTCTATAAACAGCTGTCACCTTGTGAGAACGTCTAAGTAGCGATCAATAAATAAAGGGTTTACTTTTGCGAGGTTTAACACAATTTTACATGGATGGTTTCATTTATTCGTCTTTATTTGATTTAATTAAATTCCTTTTCATTTTTATGCTCTGGGTAACAAGTCGGATTGAAATATGCCGGCCTCCTTTTCTTCTTTTTGTAGAAAGTATACAAGCAGCATCCTGACAGCGTGAAGTTTACTCAAGTGATGGACTCCCCCGTGCAAGTACAGACCGCCATAAATGCCAAGCAGCTCAGCGATGTACGTGTCCAGGAGGGCCGCACCGCGATTCTCTGAAAAAGGGCTTTTTAGAGTCACACGCTCCTCCATGTGCTCTTGTGGTCACCATGGAAACCATAGCTAAAATTGAAATCACTAGGATATTATTAGAGGCATGAGGTCTGTTTGCTAAAAATAATCTCATGGGAAGAGAACACGTGAAGTGGACCTCTTAAATGAGATGTAAACGCAGTCATTGGCGCCATCTAGTGGTGCGTGTCTGCAATTTTTGAAGTACAATCGAATGGAAGTGTACATGAGTTTATAAGAGATCTTGAGTTTTGTGCTTATCCCTGTTTGTGTGTTTGTCTTCAGCTCCATTACAAGGCAAAGTATGAAAAGGAGAAGTTCAAATGTTATGTGCCCCCCGATTATCCCTTCTTCATCCAGTCCAGAGTCAATGCCTATAACCTTAGTGATGTGAGTACCTGCTACCTGCCCTTACATCCCGTTTCCACACAAAGAAGGCCTGCTTATGCACATCTGTTTATCATATTGATTTTTTTTTCTAGAACTGTTACAAGTATGACTGGGAGAAAACCAAAGCAAAGAAGTTTGAGATGAAGAGCGACGCTCTTCCTATCATGGCGGCTCGAGCTCACACCAACATCATCAGCGATGTGAGGAATTCATGCACGTTTCACTTTACTCTCGTGCTTTACGATGCGTGCTTTACGATGCGTGCTTTGCGATGCGTGCTTTACGATGCGTGCTTTGCGATGCGTGCTTTACGCTTTGCTTCTCAGAAACATAATGAATAATGCCATTGTTGTGCCATAATTACAGGTTAAATACAAAAAACAGCACGAGAAGAACAAAGGCCAGATGATTGGAGCCCTAAGCATTGAAGACGATCCTAAGATTTTGCATTCTGTTCACGTTGCTAAAATCCAGAGTGAAGTGAGTGTGAAAATAAAAGTAATAATAATAACATAACAAGAAGATTACTGATAAATCAATTGCATGCTGGAGTGGTTTCTTCCACCGAAGCCAAAATTTTTCATCTAGCCCATTTTTTTACAGCGTGAGTACAAAAAGAACTATGAGAAGACAAAGACCAAATACCACACTCCTCTGGACATGATGGCCATCTCCCAGGCTAAGAAGTCCCAGGCCGTCGCTAGCAATACTGGCTACAAGAACCTGATTCACAAGTACTTCCTTCCCAGTGACAGCATGGCCCTGGAGCTGGCGAAGACGGCAAACACCATTCAGAGTGATGTATGGGACTGCAGGCGCTCGGAGTGACTATCAGACACATCTTACTGTTAGCAGCGAAGATTTACCGTCCACCCCCCCAACATAAGGGGCCCTCTAACAACTAAAATAGCCCAGGGGTCTCTGACCAGGTTGCTGTGCTTTTAACGTTCAGACTTGATGAGCTCCCAGTCACATGACTATAGCACAGAGTTGACCTTTCCGTATCGGTGTGGCTTTTGATATGACTGCATCAAGTTGTTTTGAGCTGTATGAATGGGCCAGGTTTTCCAACCATTTATAACTTTATGGACAGTCTGCAATAAACTCACGCTGTCCGTAAATCCGTAAATAAAATCGACTGTCGATATTTACGCCCCCCACCCGCCACCCCCCCATGGGCTTGTCACGCAAAACAGTGAAATCACATATTTAAGGTAGGCAACCCACAGTCTGGCCCAAAGCACAAGAACCCAAACAATAAGAATTATTTCCATTTTCATTCAGAAACCAAATGTAGCAATAAGTGAATTCAGTCCTCAAATTATCTTTACTGTTTGATTTCGCCTTCAGCTTGAGCTGGACATATTTCATAGTGTGTTGCCGTTCTTGGTACAGAATGACTACAGGTCCGAGTACAACTGCTACACCAAAGGCACTCCCTGGGTCCCGTTCGGCTCCATGGATGTGGAGAATGCCATGAAGGCCGGGCAGATTTTAAACGAGGTGCGTAAGACTCTCTCTCTGATGTGACGTGAACATGGCAGACACTGGATAACATGTCTCTGATGTCTATGATTTTTTAGAAAAAATACCGACAGCCTCCTGACAGCATTCCGTTTACTGCCATCGATGACCACCCCACCATGGTGCAGGCCAAACTCAGCCAAATCCAGAGAAGCGACGTAAGTGACATGAACATTCAGAGGGACAGTACATCAATTATTTTTTATCACTTTTTGAGTAGATGTTAAGTAGCTGCTAAGTAGCTGTGATGTCTCACCCCTTTGCATTGACATGAACACAGTGGAAAAGCTTAATGTGAAGTATCGTGTGGAACTATTGTAGGATTTTGGTTAATCGGTTTAAGCTGACGGATATTTTTTTCATTTTAGCTGAACTATAAGAAAGGCCTAAATGATGTCATGAGGAAGTACTGCCTGCCCTCAGATGTACCAGCATTCATTCAGGCCAAATGCAACGCGTTCAATCTAAGCAATGTAGGTAACCGTAGAGACTTGCATGTACAGTGGAACCTCAGTTCTCGAACTCATTAGAACTTGAATTCCTTAAAAGTCGAACCAACCAGTTCGAAAAAAATTACCTAGAGCTTGATCTGAATCTCAGAAGTCAAACCGAACACCAACCTAAGATAAATTGTACGCACGGAGAAATGAGTCACGCAGGAAGTATCTCAGCAGAAACAAAGGGTCAAGCTTCAGTCTCAGCCTCGCATTCGCTGTGATAGCATCATGCATGTTTACACTAGCTGAATACATATATTTAGACAGTAAAAATATATGGCGAAACAAAATGAAATGCGGACTTAATACAGAGGACTAATGACAACAACCAGAAACAGCTGATCACATGGGGATTCCACACGAGGTTAACAAGGGGACGTGGCACATAGAAGGAGCGGATGATCAGGGCAGGACAGGGGTAATGTTGGGATAAGATCGTTTTGGAAGCCATTAAGAAAAAAAATGCTCTTCTTATTTTATCCTGTTCATTTTGTGTTTAAATGCTAAAAAACACGTTTAGGTGTATTTTTGGGGCCAGGAACCAGTTAATTGGTTTTCCATTATTTCTTATGGGGAAAATTCAATCACAACTCGAACTTTTTAGGATTCTAAACGAGTTCTGTACCACTGTAGTTTTCTGGTGTGATCACATGGGATTGTGTATCTTTACATTTAAATCTTCTTAAATTTAGAAATATTACAAGATGAGCTTTGAAGACCTCATTGCAAAGGGATATGATCTCAAGACTGATGCGATTCCCATCCTTGCCGCTAAGGCAGCACGAAACGCAGCAAGTAATGTAAGTATTCAGTTCAGTCTCGGCCGCTGCCCTGACCACCCCCAAAAGCACACATCGCTCCAGGGGTAAAGCAAACCCCTAGTGGCTTGCTGCCTGCACTCCTCTTGCTTTTTCACTTATGTCTAAACTCTAATCATTCACAATTACAGTCTGACACCCAAACCATTTTAGATGGTTTCCAGTCATCTTTATAATGTATATCAACTGAAGCAGGCAAGGTCCACATTCTCAACTGTGCTTTTGCGTTTCCCTGCAGTATCAGTACAAGAAAGAACATGAGAAGGCTAAAGGTCACCATGTCGGTTTCCGTAGTCTTGATGATGACCCCCTGTTGGTGCACTACATGAACGTTGCCAAAATGCAGAGTGCCAGGGAGTATACTAAGGACTACCACAAGGTGAAGCTGAAGTATCACACTCCAGTGGACATGCTAAGCATTATGCAGGCTAAGCAGGCCTCGGCAGTAACCACCAACATTGGCTACAAGCGGCTACAGCACCGCTACACCCTTCTTCCTGACGCCATGAACCTGGAGCTGGCTCGAGCTCTGAATGCCGCTGTCAGCAACGTAAGTCACAATAAGTCGACACCAGGGCTCGAAACCAGGTCCACACGTGTGGTGTAAAATCATTGTCACGCTTCTGTTTCTGCTGTTCCCAATAGAATACCTACAAGTCAGACTACGAGAATTCCGTGAAAGGAGCCAGCTGGGTACCTATAGGTTCTCTAGATGTGGAAAAAGCAAAGATGGCGGGAAAGGCTTTGGATGAAAAGAATTATCGGCAGCACCCTGATACCATCAAGTTCACCAGCATCTGTGACTCTCCCGTGATGGTTCAGGCCAAGCTCAATGCCCAGCAACTAAGTGACGTGAGTCCCCGGACGATGCCTCCGTTCTGTTTTAGCTTCATCTGTCCAGAATGGGCCTCCTGTCTTCTTTATACCAGAGAAGAATAACAAACATTAAAATGCCTGAAAATGATCACCATGGACCATTTCATGTTTGGTTTTAAGAAGCAGATGTGAGAAGCAGACATTCGGTGTTTTCTGAGAATCATTAGGTGTTTGTTCTTCCAGAGAGTGTACAAGGCTAGTGGTGAGAAATTCCTGCATACATACCACCTTCCTGTTGATTCTCCAGAACTTTTGCAAGCGAAATACAATGCAGTCAACTTTAGCCCGGTGAGTGAACAGTTTACCATATTACTGCTTTAGCTAGTTAAATCAATGTTCATGCATTTAATGTTCAATGAAATCATACATAATGTTATATGATTCTTTTAACTTTGCAGAAAACTTACATATCTTTTTGTTTTCTAGAACTTTTACAAGTATGCTTATAAACAAGATCTGTTAAAAGGACACCACATGAATGAAGATGCAATTCCAATTACTACTGCCAAAGCTTCAAGAAATATAGCCAGTGATGTACGTGTTGGGCTACACTAATTTAGCTTTTTTGCTCCACTCAAGATTTATAATTAACATAATGCATTCCCGACAAGCGGGAAATAGAAAATAGATAGATGGTTAACGTATCACCATGATTTTCTTTTAACAGTTTAAGTACAAGCAGGCTTATGAGAAAAGCAGAGGCCATCATTTGGGCTTCCGCAGTCTGCAGGACGACCCCCTGCTGGTGCACTACATGGAGGTGGCCAAGATGCAGAGCGACAAGAACTACAAGAAGGACTACCACAAGACCAAGCTGAAGTACAGCAGCCCTGTGGACATGCTAAGTGTTGTGCAGGCCAAGCAGGCCTCGGCCGCCACCACCAACATCGGCTACAAAAAGCTGCAGCACCGCTATACCTTACTGCCGGATGCCATGGACCTGGAACTGGCTCGCAGCATGATGGGCATACAGAGTGACGTAAGGCCTTTGTACTTCATTCCTGTTTATGTACCTCTGTGGGTATCATTTACTTATCTAAAACATGGTTGTTGTCCTGACCCAGAATGCCTACAAGGCTGACTACAACAGCGTGCTGAGGGGTGCTGGCTGGGTCCCCATCGGCTCGTTAGACGTGGAGAAAGCCAAGGCAGCCGCCCGTGCCCTGGACGAGAAGTCGTACCGACAGCACCCAAGCATGTTCAGCTTCACCAGCCTTGTGGACTCTATGGACATGGCGCTGGCCACGAGCAACACCAAGCAACTTAATGACGTGAGGACGTACTTTGCTCAGGACGATGTGACAATAGGGCAGCATATGTTTAATTTAGAAAACATGCTCGTCTCAGGAGACTTTCTGACTGACCTGTTGTCATGATCACAAGGCTACAGATACAACAGGTAGCATTGCTAGCATTATAGATCAGTTGAAGACTATCAGCTAACTAGAATGGTCCATTCAGTATTCAGGCAGGGGTGATCGCTGGTGATTCCGTGGGGCCGCGACAGTTACACATTCATATTTCTACTTGGTTTAGACTGGAGGTTTCATGCCTAATATATGTGTTTCAGTGATATTATCTTAGCACGAGTCATTTTCTGAATTGTTAGTATTTTACAATATTCTCCATTTAATATTGTTTTTATTCTTTTTAGATTATTACATAATTTCATAGCAATAGGTTTTATTGAATGAGACTTACATCACAATTTGAAGGCTTTGAATATTTGTCTCAAGCTTATAAAACACATGAAAGTGAATTGATTTTAATTATTGGTTTGGATTGAAATAACAACAAAAACACTTCAAATTACTAGAGTACTCACATGTAGACTGTTCTGTTATACTGTTTGTTTAGATAAAGTACATTGCAAAGCAAATGCCAGCAAGAGTAAAATAATTTAAACATCAGAGATATATGACATAGTTGAATTGCACTTGCTTTTTATTGTTTTACATTTTTTTTTGCTCTTCTCACCACAGGTGGCATATAGAGCATCCGGGGAGAAGTTTAGACACACATATAACCTACCTGTCGACAGCCCAGAGTTCATTCAGGCCAAGTACAATGCAGTGAACCTGAGTGAGGTCAGTAAGTCTCTGAAGAACATTGTGAAGGGTTCCTTGTCTGCTTAAAGAGCACAGGGCCAGAGTTCCATAGTGAGTGCACTGGAAAACACTCTCACTGGTACCTGCAGGTTCACTACAAGCAGAAATGGATTGAGGACATCGCTAAAGGATATGACATGAAGACGGATGCAATTCCCTTTGTGTCGGCTAAGATGGGAAGACACATCGCCAGTAACGTAAGTAACAAACTGCATAAGCAGTTTCATGTGATGTCCTTTTGCAGTGGTATGAAGGCAATGTCATTTCCAATTAATTCCTATACATATATATGTTAGATATATTATGACTAGGAATGAACATTTGGCAATTTTTTATTTTGTAAAACCTGTACAGTATAAGGTATAGTATAGATATTAACCACAATTATATGTGCCACTACAGTACCAGTACAAGAAAGATTATGAGAAGGGCAGAGGCCATCATTTGGGCTTCCGCAGTCTGCAGGACGACCCCCTGCTGGTGCACTACATGGAGGTGGCCAAGATGCAGAGCGACAAGAACTACAAGAAGGACTACCACAAGAC
>JABFEB020000035.1:5536861-5551774 GCA_019775895.2 Stomatorhinus ivindoensis
CACAGGCAAGGGCAATCAACCACACCACAGACTCAAAACCATTAAACACTGGGAACACAAGAAAACAGAACTAGACAAAGGCAGGGCAAACCAGAACTAAAGACACATAAAAAGACCCAAACTGAAACACAAGACAAACCAACCAAGGCAACAAAAAACTTAAAACATCCAACAAAGCTGAACACAATATCAGAGGAGCCCAGTGTCCAGCTGTATGCCCAGCCCACAGAGCCATATGGCGGCCTGGGGAACAGAGGAATACACCAGGACCCGTGAAGCACGCAAGACCAGGGGAACACAAAATAGGATAGTCAGCGACACCAGCTGGCCAAACAGGGATCAGACGCAACAGGGATGGACCCTGACACAATATTAAAACTTCAAAATATCATCTCCACTTCGCTTACATTCTCCTCTGGTCCTGGAGGAAGATGTGTAACTTAACGTCAACCTTTCCTTTGATTAAGTGTAATTGTATTCAAACAACATTAAGGAGATAAAACATAGCTTATTTTTATTTTATGTGAACTATGTTGTTTTCAGGAGAAACAATATTCAATGGTTTGTCTTCCATATGCATGCATTGTTTTGTCTCTTTAAGCATATATTCAAAGGGAAAACTAAAAATTGAACATTATTTTTCAGAAATATTATAGAAAGGACTATGAAGACAGTCTCCAGAAGGGCTATTACCTTCCCAAGGATGCTATCCCTGTGATGTCAGCGAAGGCCTCCAGAAACATCATCAGTGATGTAAGTTCTTCAGTGGTGCCTTTGTAAGGCAGGGTGAATGTAATGTGAAGGATACTGTTCTTTACTTGATATTGTGTGCTTGCATATTTGCAGTACAAGTACAAGGCAGGCTACCGCAAGCAAAAGGGGCACCACATCGGGGCCCTTACCATCCACGATGACCCCTTGATCATACTAGCCATGAATGCGGTCAAGATTGCCAGTGATGTTCTGTACAAGAAGAACTTCAACAAGTCCAAGACCAAATTCCACCTCCCCGCTGACATGCTGAGCATCGAGCTGGCTAAGAAGTGCCAGATCCAAGTCAATGACTTCAACTACAGAACCCGCCTGCACAACTGGACCTGCCTGCCAGACTCCAATGATGTCGTTCAAGCCAGGAAGGTCTATGATATGTACAGCGATGTAAGTTTTAATTCCTATTCAATGTCATAATTACTTAGAAGTAATGTAAATTCATTTGCACCTATTTATTACAATATATATTACCCAAAATGCAACCTTCTTTTGGGTTAGGCGGTGTACAAGTCAGATCTTGAATGGCTTCGAGGCTGTGGCTGGATGCCACAGGATTCTCTGGATGTGAACAAGGTCAAGCGTGCCCAGAACATCCTCAACGACAGGCTGTACCGCCAACATCCAAGCACCATCAAGTTTACCAGCATTGTTGACTTGCCCGATATCATCCTGGCTAAGCAGAATGCCGACATCCTCAGTGATGTAAAAGCCTATTTTCTCACATTCATCTGAAGTCATTGTAGAAATGCTCTGCATTTCAAATGCTACAGTATGTGATAAGTCTGCTTATACTATGTACTTAAGCCTACTTAAGGGAAGTCAGAATAAGGCATATGTTTTAACACCTAATGCACAATAATTAGAGGGTAAACTGGGGAGCTGTCTAGGAAATTGACACCGAATTGTTTTATCACTGCAGAGATGTAGATGATAACGTGTTAAGGAAGATCTCTGGCTGACAGTGCTAGAGGTGAATATTCACAATCAGAATGTCAAGCAGGGCTAAGCAAAATCAGACATTATAGTCATTGTGCTTTTATTATAATAATCATTTTACCAATACTTACAGTATAGGTTCAATAGACGAAAAATGCTCAAGACTGCTTAAGTTTTAAAAACACCTGCAAGAATGACTTACATTCCTTTATACCTTTCCTCTGCCTAGATGAAATACAAACAAGCCTGGGAAAAGGACAAAACCAGCATACACATGACACCTGACATACCCTCCATGGAGCTGTCCAAGGTCAACTCCTTCAACATTAGTAATGTAAGTGCAAAGAATCATCCATCCATCCATCCATCCATCCATTTTCCACCGCTTATCCGAGGTCGGGTCGCGGGGGCAGCAGTCTCAGCAGGGAAACCCAGACTTCCCTGAAGAAGAATCACTTACTGCTAAATAATGTATTTTTTCCTCCATGCTGCTTTATTAACAAATGTGTTTTTCACTGTATGTATGCACCTTCTGTTTTTGCAGAAATTGTACACAAAAGCTTGGGATGATGAGAAGGCCAAGGCATACCAAATAAAAGCAGATGCTATCTCCTTTTTGAAGGCTAGATCATCTCGGGATATCATTAGTGATGTAAGTAAGCACCCCGTGTTAATGGCCGCATCTACCTAAAACATCAGTGATTTGTTTTCATTTCTTAGAGTGTTTTAACGTTAAAAAGACTATATATCTATGCTAAGTCCTAGACTGCAATGTACTGCTCATACTAAACTCCACTGCATTCTTCTATTTCAGTATAAATACAAGGCAGGTTACCGGAAGCAACTGGGTCACCACATTGGAATCCACAGTGTCCAAGAAGACCCCCTGCTTATGATGGCTTTGAATGCCGTCAAAATCGCCAGTGATGTTCTGTACAAGAAGAACTTCAACAAGTCCAAGACCAAATTCCACCTCCCCGCTGACATGCTGAGCATCGAGCTGGCTAAGAAGTGCCAGATCCAAGTCAATGACTTCAACTACAGAACCCGCCTGCACAACTGGACCTGCCTGCCAGACTCCAATGATGTCGTTCAAGCCAGGAAGGCCTATGATCTGCAGAGCGATGTGAGTGCACATGTCGAAGATACTCAGTTCTTTGTTACGTTTCCTGAATATAAATGCAAAATAATAAACATAAGGATTACCTCCCATGGCTGAAGTAGAGTTTGTTGAATTTTTGCATACCCATGGCAGTATGCAGTGATGAAGCACTGACATAGTGTGTTTACTGTAATTAGGCAGTTTACAAGTCTGACCTGGAGTGGTTAAAGGGCATTGGCTGGATGCCAAATGAATCATTTGAAGTGAAGAAAGCAAAGAATGCCCAGAAGATCCTGACAGACGTAAGTATGAATTTATACACTATATATGAATTTATAACGTCCACTATAAATGTTTTTAAAATACTGTATGTTAATTCTTCGGCTGTTTCTTTTGTCCATGTAGAGAGGATACCGCACCAAAGTGGATGAACTTAAGTACACAACTGCTTTAGACAGAGTAGATTTTGTTGCAGCCAGAAATGCAGCAGAAATCCTGAATGAGGTAAGGAAATCGAGCCAAAACAACTGCATTAGGCCTTCAGCTTTAAATGGCCCTTTAAAAGAATAAAGATGATTTTAACAGTGGATAACCTGTGTAGCTATAACACCACTGCAGAATTATATGATTAGAAAATTAACTACTTATTCTGAATGTTCCATCCACTTTCGATTTGTGTAACATGTTATACTCTTTCTAGGCAAAATATCGTGAAGCTTGGCACAATGACAAGACTAAGTACACGATGTTGGACACCCCGCAGTTTGCAGCGGCTAGGGAGGCTGCCAGGAACATAAACCAGGTAGTGAGGTGGAGGGAGAGCAGCACTCAGTCCCCTCTCATGCTGCTCAGGGCTTAACTGCTGTTTTCCGTTATGCTTGATAGCAACTGTACATCCAGGATTGGGAGAACACCAAAGCAACAAGTTACAACATGTCGAGCGACGCTTTGATGCTCAGGCATAGCATTCAGATTGGGAACGTGCAGAGTGACGTAAGTGCCAAAGAGGTTCTGGTTAAACTGTGCCATGACTGATAAATGGGCTGTTTTGAGTTCATGTTTACAGTGTAGAATAAATTTTGCTGTGTACTTTGCAGCATAACTACAAAGAAAAGTATCGCAAGCAAATCGGGCATCACGCCGGAGCCCTCTGCGTTCACGAGGACCCCCTGCTTAAGATGGCTTTGAATGCAGTCAGAATTGCCAGCAATGTTCTATACAAGAAGGGCTTCCATGAGACCAAGACCAAATACACCCTTCCTGCAGATATGATTGCAGTTGAGTTGGCTAAGAAGAACCAGATGCAAGTCAACGATAAAATCTACAGAACTCACTTGCACAACTGGACCTGCCTGCCAGATTCAAATGATGTCATCCAGGCTCGGAAAGCGTATGACCTACAGAGTGATGTAAGTAATAAAGAGGGATATTAAGGCAGTTACCCTCAGTTAAGCTCTGATTCACACAACCTGTGAAGTATTGATCAATGTGTTTTTCAGTAGCAAGCCATCATCAGTTTGTTGTCGATTTATCCTACCTATAGTACGTCTACAAGGCCGACCTGGAGTGGCTCCGTGGTTGCGGTTGGGTGGCACTGGATTCGGTGGATCATGTGAAAGTCAAGAAGGCACAGAATACACTGAACGACGTGAGCTCTGCACTTCACCTTCAAGGCACCATCTCAGGGCCACTGTTCTTGTTGCGTAGAGCCGGTTTCGGTGGGCCTCAGAACCGTGGCAGGGAATGGTGGTACAGTCAGTCTGTAGTGGGCCATTGTATGGATGTGTGCCAGATCACCTCCAGGAAAATAGCCGAGCCTTATGATTGTAAAAGTTGCAAAATCCTGGCAAGCATACTCATTGATACCTGTGCTCTTCCGACAGAGGTTTTACAAAAAGGACGCCAAAGAGAATTTCGGCAGATACACGCATGTTGTGGATCGCCCAGAGATTATTTTGGCCAAAGTCAACGCCTTCCACCTCAGCGATGTAAGTGTACCCACAGAACTGTGCGAGTGTAGTCTGACAGCAACAAAAACGCTTTGTGGCTTGAAATAAACATGTCTAATATATATAATTTTTTCAGACTTTTAAATATTTAGTGATGCTTTTTTATATATATGTCTAGGTTAAATATAAAGAGACTTTCAACTTGGAGAAAGGCAAGTACATTGGCTCAATGGACACCCCACAGTTGGCCCACTGCAGAGAGGTGTCCAAGCTCAACAGTGAGGTAATGTACCAAATTGAGAGGTCATGGACCTGCCTTTGGCTTTCATTTTGGATGGATTACTTATTTGAATGGTTGCATTTCAGAAACTTTACAAGTTGAACTGGGACAACAGCAAAGCCATCGGATATCAACTGGACCACTTGTACATTCCTTTAGTAGCGGCAAAGCAGAGTCGAGATGTCATTAGTGAGGTATCTTAACCGTCACTATACAGAACGACGTTGTTAAGTTCTTAATAACAATACATTTCAAAGAGTTGACAGTTATGAGAATTTGTGTCTTCATATAAACAATCAAGTAATTCTTCTGCAATAAAAAGCCATAAATATCAATATTAATACAGTACAATCCCGTTATAACGGATTTTAAGGGATCTGGCAAAATAGTCCGTTATATCCAGAGTCCGTTATATCCAGAGTTGCTGTATGCCCAGAACACAACTACAGGACACCATATACTCATGCCACACCTCAGCAGACACACTTGTAGTATAGATTATGATATTGTACATGTAGTAATCCAACTTTACCTGACTGTTGGAAGTATACATGGCCTATAAATGGCTATTCATGTACGGTACAGTAGTAACCTTATATATACAGTCACCTAGACGATATTCTGTTATAAGTGAGTCCACTATAACGGGATTATACTGTATATATAAATATATATAGTGTTTTATATATGTATATATATACACCCACATACAATTTTAATATATATAAATATATAATATTTGTCTGGTATTTCTTGTTTCATGTTTTCTGACTAATCTTTTAGGCAAAATACAAGGAGGCCCATGAGAATGCAAAGGGCCATTATTTAGCAGGGACCACTGTAGACTTCCCACAGGTGGTCCATGCCGCTGGGATTGAGAAAATGAAGAGCTTGGTAAGTCCTCACTGGAAACCCAGATGTGTACTTGCAGTTACTGTGAAATATCAACTTGATTCTGTTCTGTAAACAAATGGGTTTCAATCACTCCTGCTGCAGGCGTTGACACACCTGCTTGAGACTCCAGGTGAAAATAGCAGCCAGTAACATCCACCCAAATCTCATAACAAAATGTTTTTCCTGACTGGATACATTTTTCTCAGGCTGCCATGTGTGCTGTTATTTTTTTTTATTGCATGTATTACAAAATGCTGTACATTAATATTAGAGGATTGAGAATGGAATCTATAAAGAATCACATAAAAACTATGTATTGTTCTTTCATGAAAAATGCTGAAATATATAATTTTTGTATATTTGAATTGATAATATAGACAACTCTTAGCTTGTGTCTGTGGTGTTAAACACACCCTTCTGCACTACTCCCTCAGCAGTAACACAAGATGGGCACAGGTGCCAAGTCCTCTTATTATAAACAACTTCGGTCTTGTTTTTCTGTAAAATAGCTGCAATGACAAACTGGGTCAGGGGGTGTTCTGCACTACACGAAAACCATATTGGGGAAATTCACACGCATGAAAAATACAAGTATAAAACAGGGCAGAACATGGCATACGACAAAATTCCACACTTCCCAGATATCCAACATGATCAACAGCATTAGTAAAGAAGACTTGTCCACATAAAAATATACCGACAATACATGCTGGGGCACTAACTGTGACAAATACTGAATCTGTTAGTATATCAGCACCAAATAATCATTGGTATTAAGACATTGAAGCTTTTAAGAAATTTCATGTATCTAGTATGAAGAATCATACAGGGCTGGTAGGAATAGATACTTTTATTGAAGCTGAAGTTGCAGGCAATGGTGGTCTACAGAATGTCGGTGGTGACTGCTTGCGGTGCTGTCTTGCTGTCTGTTGTCGCCTTTTGCCCTTATTCTCCAATTATTTCAAGTTTAAATCTCAAAATGTTTCTTCGTTAGGCTATAACCAAAATATTATGACTTTATTCTCGAAATCCATTACATAATATTTTTATCAATGCCCTAAAGTCACCATAGTTCTAAAAATAGAAAGTGTATTTATAATTCAACCTGACTAGTACACAAATATTAACGAAGACAAAATGATGAATAACTCGCTTTGTATGCTTACATTTTATTTAACTGATCTGCCCACAATTTACCGGTCGTTGAAATGTTTTGTTTGACTCGTAACTGTGGCTCCGTCAGCTCACAAATCATTGGTGTGCATACTATGAATGAGAATTCTGCAGATGCCCCTGCTTCTGCATCTAATTGTAAGTGACCCTTGTGTGACTGCAGAGAGATTACCGGAAGGGCTACGAGCAGACCAAGACCAAGCTGCACATCCCCTTCGACATGTTGAGCCACATCGTCGCCAAACGCTGCCAGGACATTCTGAGCGACATCCAGTACCGGAGCTACTTGCACCAGTGGCTCTGCCTTCCGGAGCAACATGACGTCATTCGTGCACGGAAGGCCAACGAAATCCTGAGTGATGTGTGTCACCTTTCTTTATTCACGCTGAAGCTCAACATGTCTCAATTTGTCTCTACTTTTTGTCAAAGAACTGTTCTCTCATTGCCAACAACCCTTTAATTTTACCCTCTAATTTTGCTGAGCAAGTTTCATGTCATTATCAAGTAATTTTCTGAAGTCATTGTAAATAATGGGAATGTTCATTTAGCTTTTTCCCAACATATTTAAAAGGACACATCTTAATTACAAGCCGCAGACATTTTCCACTCACATGTGCTTACGGGAGACCAATACCAATACGGCGAATCAGATACACACCTTACAACAACTGGCACAGTCTGAGGTGATGCAGTTCTGCTCTTTTCAGGTGTTCTACAAAGAAGATCTAAACTGGATAAAGGGTATCGGTTGCTATGTGTGGGATACACCGGAGATCCTCCGTGCCAAGAAGTCATATGAGATACAAAGTGATGTGAGTCCATGTTAACATATGAGCAATCAAGCCACTGTAGATCCTAATCTAATGGTATATATATCAGGAATGTATGACCAGCAATGGCAGAGAATAACCATGATCATTCTGCTAATGGAATGATTACATCAGGTCTGGCAGTGGTAGGGATAGCCTAGTTAGCCAATGGAAGTTTTAACATAGTCAGCCAATGGAAGGGTTAAAGCACTGAAAGGATAAATCAGAGGTAAATTGAGATGTCAGTGACTCCATTGTCCAGTGAAATTAGAGGTGTCTGAGTTACACAAGTTCTCTGTAAATCAAATACAGAAACATCTGGAAACATTGATGCTTTGTATATTTGGAATTATGAGTGTTGGCCATATTTGGTGTTTCTGCCCTTTACTCTGTTCCCTTTTCCTATAGATCAAGTACAAAGCTGAGGGAAAGAAGGACCTGAATTACTTCTCCATGGTGACAGACACTCCTCACTATGTATCAGCTGTTCTGGGTCACACCTGGGCCAGTGAGGTAAGTCTTAATTAATGTGCCTTAATTATCCCATATAGCCAATATGTGTAGCCAATGTGGCCTGTTTAATTAACCTGTATTGTCAATATGTGAAGTCAACATAGGCTGTTTATCTTCTAGCTGAACTACAGGGAAGCTTACCACAAGGACAAGCATAATTACACCACTGTCCTAGATACCTTTGAATTTCCGAGGTATCAGTATCTGAAGCAAGCATACAGCAATGTGAGTTTCATTTTTCTTACTCAAACACCTTGTTTATCGCTTTATTCTCTGCTTCATAATATAACATGCATTCTATGTGTTCTCATGTAGAAATTATACACAGCTGCGTGGGATTGCTTCAAGGCAAACAGTTACAAGTTGCCAGCAGATTCCCAAACCTTTGCTCACGTGAAAAACCAGAAGACCATTCAGAGTGATGTAAGTCGCACTGAAAAGACTGTGGATGAAATACTGGACTTCCCTTCATATTGTAATGTCTACAGTATGGGTTATTAAATACTTCTGATTTAAAATCAGTCAAAAGATGCTTTGAGCCAGACTTTGTGGTCTTTTCCCAGGTGAAGTACCATGAGGATTATGAGAGGTTCAAGTCCCTCTACAGTCTGCCCAAATCAGTAGAGGACGACCCTGTGATGGCTCGCTGTATGCACGCTGGAAAGCTTTGCCTGGATGTGAGTATACCACCTTCTTAGTTGCTCTTCTGAGTCTTTTGTCATCACATTTTGAGATATACATGGAGTAAACAAGCGGCACAGTGATGGGGATGTGATAATCTAAAGGCTCACTGCTTCTGCTTGCCAGCGCCTCTACAGGCAAGGCTATGAGAAGAGCAAGGCCAGGGTGCACCTGCCCCCTGACATGCACGAAGTCGTGGCTGCCCGGCAGACCCAGAAGCGGGTCAGTGAGGTCGGGTACCGCCATTACCTGCACCAGTGGATCTGCCTGCCAGACCTGCAGGTCTATGCCCATGCTCGTAAGGTCAACGAGCAGCTCAGTGATGTGAGTGCACAACCCACACTCTCTCTGCCATTATCCTCTGTCTATTAATGCTCCAAGATATGAAATAGTATGCACTAGATTAAATGTAGGATGAACTCAGGATGCATTGTCTCTAAACATTTTGCCATCACGAAAAATCCAGTTTATTAATATATAACTATGCCTTTATTATTTAGAAATGTGATCGATAGTTTTTCACCATTAATTGTATATTTAGATTGGTTCCTCCTCTCTAAACTGTTTCTCAAGCGCAATCTTAACTTCAGTTCTCTACTACTGTCAATTGCATGGCATCATATTCTTTTGCATCACACTGTATCACAATGTGTTGAATCAAATCTTCGCAATAGAAGTGAATCACATCGTATTCCATTAGTAGTTACTTCATATGTATTTTTAACATACCAATAGCAATGCATCGAGATGGGATGGAGACTGACATCCTTAATACATATGTATATCTTGACCATGTACTGTTGCTTTGGAATTTCCCCTTTATGACGTCTTGACATGTCTTGCTGTCCTCCACTCAAGGTCTTCTACAAGGACGACCTGAACTGGCTAAAGGGCATTGGCTGCTTTGTCTGGGACACTCCTGAGATCCTGCGTTGTAAACGTGCTGACAAAATTCAGAGTGAGGTGAGTTGACCTAAGTTACACATCTGTCTGCAGATTTGTTTTCTGTATAAATGCTTACGTTGCAACCAATGCCAGGCAATCGAACTTTGACCTTCCTGTGGTTCCTTTTCAGAACCAATACAGAGCCGTAGGGGTGGAGAATTTAAAAAATTACTCTGTAGTGCTGGAAACTCCAACTTATGAAGCCTACAAAAAGAGTGCTGTATACCTGAGTGATGTGAGTAAAAACAAGGGTCTCCTGTGGTAAAAACATCAGCAAAAAAACGCTTCCTTTAAAGTAGCTGCCATTTCCATTAAGCATGACACTTTCTGCATATATGCAAAGCACCCTGATGTCTAATGCCAGTCTATGCTCTGTCCTCAGCTTCACTACCGGCATGATTATACCACCAACATCAAGGGCACCAACACGGCCCCAGCCATCACCTTAGACACTGAAAGGGTGAAGCTGGCCAACTTCATCCAGAGCGACGTATGTTGTTCTTTGGTCCACATTACAGCTGCATACACCCAATCTGCTTTTTATTTGTTCAAAAGCAGATAAAAATCATTGATGACTACAGAGTTACAATGAAAAAGCAGAAGGTCATTTTGATCTGTACTTCATCGCTTTCTCTTCAGAACTTCTACAAATATGCCAACAAGAAACTCATGCCTACTGGCTACTCCATTCCCTCTGACATGCCGCTCATCAAGCAAGCCCAAGCCAGCACCCTCCTATCCAGCAACGTATGACAAAGACCGCAGCTATAACTATTGCTATCTGATTCACCACCTTTGGTTGCCACTGAATGTGTCTGTAATAATTATCATAATCGAATACTCAGGTGAAGTACAAGGAAGCCTATGACCTCATGAAGGCAAAGAACTACACTCTGGACTGCAACAGTGTGAATCTTGTCAACATCAAGAAAGTCAACGCACTCACCAACCTGGTAAGTCTGCTGAAGCAGCTGAACCTGCCTGGTAAATAAGCTTCATTGAAGAAGACTTAACCAGTACTACGACTGCAGTAGAACTGAAAAGAATATATAACTAAAGGATGGTGCATTCTGGTTTATATGACTAGAGACCTTGCTGTATAGTATACACAATCTTCCTGTCATCTTGGGCAGCGTCTCTACCATGAGAAATACCATAAGGAGAAGGACAGAATCCATTCCACCTATGACACACCTGAAATCCAGCAAGTGAAGAAAACCCAGAAGGCCATCAGTGATGTGCGTACAGTGATGTTTAAAAAAATCCATCCACCCACTTCGTTTTAAATAACTGTTGTTCTGTCATGGTAACTGTATTGTAGAAATGGTTTTTCATTTGCAGTAGCATAGTTTTATCATGTTATTTCACATAAAATGGTGACTGGCTTCTTCCTACAGCTGTGCTACAAAGAAAAGTATTTCAACAACAGAGGCAACATGATTTCTCTACCAATCACTCCACAACTGATGCACTGCTACCACGTCAACGAGATCACCAGTGATGTACGTCCTTTATAATTATGCATTAAAATGCCATTGTAGTTAGCTGACTGCCTTAACTATTTTTATGTCTGATTAACTAAGGGTGGTGTCATAGAATGTCTCATTTATAATGAGCTCGTAAGCATAAGATTGTTGTTCATAAACTTTTATGCTAATTGGGACCTTATGGGCATCAATCGGGCAGAAATTCTTTTAAGTCATTTATAGGCTTACATATGTCTGCATTTTGACAGCTTAAGTACAAAGAGGACTTACAGTGGCTGAGGGGCCTTGGCTGTTTCATGTACGAAACACCAGAGCTGGTCCGTATCCGCAAACTCACCGGGTTCCGGGTACGTATCACAGTGTCAGTGGCTGCCTGACCCCACTGTGCTCATGTCCGTGTCACATTAACGGGCCTGCTGTCTTCTGAAGGTAAATTACGACGTTGAAGCTAAGAAGATGCGCAGTCAGTACTGCACTGTCCTGGAAACGCCGGAGTATAAGCGTGTGTCCGAGCTGAAGACCCATATGAGTGATGTAAGATGACATCTTTTTCATGGAGCAATATTTATTCCACTATGATCTCAGATGTAACAAGCTGGCCCTGTTGTTTCTCCCGTATAGCTGGTGTATAAAGCTAAAGGCAATGAGCAGAAGTCCAAATGCACCACAAAGGCAGACCGTCTAGACATCCAGAGAGTCAAGTGGGCCCAGCAGCTGACCAGCCAGGTGCGTCTCTGATGGCTTCAGCCGATGGACGGTCAAGCTTTATCATCACGGCTGTACACTTATAAACCACTGTTTCCCTCCCAGTTCCTTTATACCGACCTGGCCTCCAAGGAGAGGGCTCACTACACCCCTGAGATGAACACTCCTACCATGCAGCACACTCGCAAGATGAAGGTGGTCTTCAGTGAGGTGGGATTTTGCTCCCTTGATTCTAGGTCTCATACTGTTTGTAATCTGTTGTTGCATACGAACACTGTGCCTCTATCCTTGCAGAAGAAATACAGGGATCAATATGAGAAGATGAAGCACAAGTATACCTCCATCGCTGACACACCAATCGTTATCAGGGCCAAGAAGGCTTACCTCAACTCTAGTGACGTGAGCAGCCCGCTATCACTAAACCTTTAGCCCTGCCCATCTAGTGTTCATGTCACTGTTGTTCCTTCCACTGATCATTATGCTTCTCTGTTCCTCCAGCTTCGCTACAAGGAGGCCTTTGAGTTGGCTAAGGGCCGCTACCACACAGTGAAGGATGCCCTGGACATCCATTACCACCGCAGGGTCACAGATGATATAAGCGAGGTCAGGCTGGTGGCAGAGGAAAAGCGAGAAAGGTCCATGTGGGATGCTGGAGAACTTCCTCCCATGGACACTGTGCTTTGTCTCTCTGCAGGTGAAGTATAGGGAGAAGTACATCAGCTCTTTGGGACTCTGGAGGTCCATCCCAGACCGCCCTGAGCTCTTCCACCACAAGATTGTGCGGGACTCCATCAGCACTGTGAGTAGGGCAGCTCTTAGTTTTGCAGAAACATTGTGCCTTTTATTCTGCATTACTTATACAGCTGCACTTACAATGGGGTTACGTGAAGATTAACACATTGTTAGTGCTGTTCATAATGTTCCGCGTTCTTCTTTCGTGAGGAATAAAGTGCTTGACGCGAGACTTCTTTAAAACTTTCCAAAGGATTTAGTATGTAAACATACCACAGTACAAACCTTCAAAGTCATTTCGATATTTAACAATATTTGTAGTCACGGTCAAAGACTGTTGCGCCCTCAGTCGCATACAGCACTACACATTTTTACGGCACTTAACCCGTGACGTCAGACAGTTCTTCTTTCCGGTGAACAATATTATAGTGAAAATCCACTTTACAAATAAAGTTACTACTTTAAACACTTCTATACCATTAAACTTCACAAAAGAAACAACATCATATTTTCTTATGTATATTATGGCTCTAACACACATCATAAGGAGAACATATCATGAGTCGAATATGATATGATATATGATATGATTTGGTATGATAAAGAAATTAGTAAATAACTGCTGTCACTGAATAAGTAAATAAATAATTGCTGTAACTGGCTAAAAACCAGTAATTGGCAAATAAATAACTACAAATTTATTTGGTTAAGCACAGAAAAAACACTGTACAATATATCATTAAACACTGTATCCTTATACTCTGAGTCGCTAAAGACTGGAAGCGTGGCTGCATGGATTTTGCCATGGCCCCGCATCAGTATCGTACAGCATATTGCTAGACAGGGAACAAATCAAAATTCAAAGCTGACTACTGAATGTACATTGCTATCACACCATTGTAAAATCAAATTATCATAAGTCGCACCATCATAAAGCAAGAAGCGTCTGTAAATTTATTTATACATATTTCTACAATCTGTCTACACCAGGTTAAATACAAGGAGGATCTAGACTGGCTGAAGGGTATCGGTTGCTACGTGTGGGACACCCCATTGATGGTCTTGGCAGAGAAGAACAAAACCCTTTACAGTGAGGTAACACATGCTGCTTTACCCAAGGTCATATTAAATTTGCAGAAATACTAAGGGACCTGTAGTCTTGTGCTGTGTAATCCGCTAAGCTTTAAAGTAAAAAACAGACTTTCCTGAACAATGTTTAATGGTAATTTCAATTTCACACTTATCTCGTCTTTTGCTGACAGAGAATATACAAAGCATCAACTGAGACAAACAGAGGTAACTTCAGGTATACCTGTGACACGCCATTCTATCGTGCCATGAAGAATGCCTCCATTGTAACCGATCATGTGAGTTAAAAACTACTTAATTCAATATATATCACTATCACTGTTTCCAAATGTCATAAAGGTTATGTAGTATGTACTAACTCATTATGGAGTGTGTGCACCAGTTAATTATGCAGTAATGCTACCATACACATTTCTCTTCAGCATATTGTTCTTTTTCATTTAAATGTGTAAAACGATCCCAGTCATTTTTATGACTCTGCATTCCAGAACACAATGTGTTATAGAAAGATCATTTATAAAGTCATACAGGCCTGTTCTGACGGAGATAATGCGAATTGAGCACTGTCCTATTCCTCTGCTTATGCCAAGCATTTTGGGCTAGTTAGCATCTTGAGAAATCAGGCTAGAATCCACAGATTATGCTGTAAAGAACTACACCTCAATCTCCATTTACCAATCAATTTTCATTGACTCACAGAAGCGGTACCGGTCCAGAGCCATGGAGCTCCTAAAGACTGGCTGCAATGAGCTTTTCCGGCCGGACATCCTTAGAGCCATGTACAACTCCAGCATGTGGAGCCAGGTTAGCATCCCTGTTTCTGCCTCTGGGGGGGGGGGGGGGGGGG
>JABFEB020000035.1:5551784-5563306 GCA_019775895.2 Stomatorhinus ivindoensis
TTTCTGCCTCTGCCCCCCCCCCCCCCCCCTAACTGCGACTCCTCCCCAAGCAGTAACTGGGTGTGCTTCCCCACAGAGGCCTAATACGTGGCCCCTTACGCTTCTCCACTTCCTACAACCTGGGCTCCAGTATTCATGGGATGCACATGAATTCCTTGCCTCCTGTGCTAAAAATGACAAAAACCATCCCCATTGTAAATGTACCACCCCACTAAACTGTTTCATCAACCCCCTAAACTGTTCTGTACGAATGTAACTCGCATAAAAGTAAAATAACTGATTATATCCGGGGTACTGAACTAGCAAACTCCGTTTGAAACATAGTTTAACCTAGATTGCGTGTTCCCCCCCAACCCACTTAGTAAACTTTATCACTGGTCATCCCACACGCCCCCCACCATCTCCCTTGAAAAGCTTTTACAACTTGCCTACTGCCTATATCTGTATGCTATGTATGGACTAACCTGAGCATTGCTGCATAGAGGACATAGAAATAAACGGAGCCATAGAGCATCATGGTAAAAGAACAGAATGAAACGGGAGAGAGGTACATTTTTCAACACTTCCCAATCATTGAAATTTATGCAATGGGGTCACTTCCTAAGATAAGAGAAAGGTATAGACATGACTAAACATGTAAAATAAGCAACATATGTCATGTATAACCAGGATATGCAAAGCTACTTTCACTTTTAAATGTTTCTACTTATTTGTAGTGATCATATTTTCAAAAATCCTGTGAGCATCTGCCAGAATGGCCCTGATCAGTGTATCTTTCTATGGAACAGTGATCTATCTGAAGCACAGATAATATGACTCTGATCTAGAAACGTTAAGGAAAGGCACACCGATCACTTAACGGCTTCACAGTAAAGCAATGTAAATAATGGTAACCAATGGTAACCAATACTGAGAAGTGTCAGCGATTAAAGGCAGCGTTGACTCTGCTTTGCTCCACCAGTGGAGGTACAAGGAGAAGTACCAGCGCACCAAGGACAAGTACACCACAGTGCTGGAGACCCCTGAGCACGACCTGCACCAGCGCAGCAAGAAGATCAGCGACGTGAGTGTGGCCTCCCCTAAGATGTGCCAGCTACAAGAGACAAACTATCGAGATCTATGCATTTTCGATGACAACGGTAGAAACAGTATGACACCTATATCATTGCTTCATAGGAGTTTCTTCAGTGTAGCTTTCATATGCACCACTTAACTCATAAAAATAAACTCATTTTTGTGCCAATGATTTTTTTTTCCAGATCGTATATAAGATGGAGTACAACAGAAACAAGGCCACGGCCTACACCCTGGGACATGACACTCCACTCCAGCTGCACATGAAGAAGGTCAAGGATCTTCAGAGCGTGGTAAGGTGCCTCATTCACTGCTCATGCAAACTCAGTCTGTGGACCATCGCTAAGAGCTGAAATATCTCTCCCCACAGCAAAGGTACAAAGAGCAGTATGAGAGTGAGAAAGCTCACATCAACATTGCTTCTGATGCTCATGAAATCCGGGCTGCCAAGGAGGCCTACAGGAACATCAGTAATGTAAGACTATCCTTCATGCTGATTTGTTGGTTTTCGATCAGTGTTTCCATTGAATTTTTTGCACTGATGGGCTGCTTCAATTTAGCTTGACTACAAGAAGAAATATGAGGCCACCAAAAACAAGTGGATCTGGACTGTGGACAGGCCAGACTTTGTCCATGCAGCAAAGACCTCTCTTCAGCAGAGCGATGTAAGTAGCCCCTTCTCTGGAAGAACACGGATTGAATTTCTGTTCAGAGCAGCTAAACAGCCAGTAGCTACGGTATCAGCACTAGGAGATCATCTCCTCTACTGCTCTACAGCTTACAGCTGTTCCAAACAACCAGAGCAAAAAAACAATATAAGGTCCATGATACTATTCTATTATTGACTTACAATGATAGTTGATGCTCAGTCCTATTTGTGGTTCAAACTAGACAATAATATAATATGTTTTTCTTTGCTTCTTATATTATAATTCAGTCATTTGCTATAATTATCTTCTGAAATATTCCTTAAAATTTGCTCACGTATGACAAAAAACAACTTATTATATTGGAAGCACAGAAAGGCTGTAATGCTAGAGACCACTTTCCCCATTATTTCTGCTCAGTAACATGTACATAAGATGGTCAGCAGTGTTATGCTCAGGTGTGGCGCTTCCTCTTCGAGCCTGACCGTGGCTTCCCTACAGGTAGAGTACAAGTATGACAAGGAGATGCTGAAGGGCTGCAAGACCTCTGTGGTTGACGACAAGCTCCTGACCCTGATCAAGCAAACCGGCCAGCTGGCCAGTGAAGTAAGTGTAGCATTTCACACGGACACTGGACGCATACATTTCAACAATTAGCCTCTTATACAGGCAGAATCTTCACTCTGTGTTCACTGATTTAACATAGTAAGAGAAATGGGCTTTGAGTTAGAAATGCTCTGGCTTAGGGTTAGAAATGCTCAGGGAACAGCGTGGCTGCTGTTAGGGGCTCTCTGGTGCCCCCTACATGTCATTGCATGCAATGCTGAACTCTGCTTCAACAGGTCAAATACAAGGAGAAGTATGAGAAGGCAAAGGGAAACTACAAAACTGTTCCTGACACCCCTCACATGCTCCATATCAAATCAGTGGCCTCCCTCTCATCTGTGGTAAGGAACTATTATTTAACTGTACATTTATACAGAATGTATACCCCACCATTTTTTGTTCTCCTCGCTGTGTTACCATCCAGCTTCTTCAAAAACCTCTGTACATCTCACTACATTCTTGGGATAATTATCCATCATATACCAGTAAACCGCACACTGTGTGATTCCACGGGCCGCATCATGACTTGTGCTTCAAGCATCGGTTTTGACTGACATCAGTGAATGCAGAGACGCTGAACAAATGCCCTGCCGCCTCTCCAGAGCAAATATAAGCAGGCCAGCAGGAAGCAAATGCAGTCTGGCTCCTTCACAACGCTGCCGGAGACACGGGAGACCGCCCATGGGAAGGAGATGTCCAAACTGGTCAGCGAGGTCAGCTTGCTGGGGGTCCCTGGCTCTGAATGAAAAGCCCGTAAATAAGACATAGAATAGTGGCCCTTTTTGCTGTTTCATTGTATATATGGCTGCTGATGCTCTGTATCACTACAGAAAAAATACAAGCTGAAGTTTGAGAAAGAAAAGGGCAAGTCGCAGTACAACAACATGATCGTCCCCCCTGATGTGCAGCACGCAATGGATGTGGCCAAGAGCCAGAGCAACGTGAGTGACTCTCGCTTTCTCCTGATTGGTCCACTATTGAATAACGTTCCCTCCAAGACCAATGTATTGTGAAGCAACCAGGAACTGGATATATTGTGATTCGGTTCATCTAAATAGAGTTAATCTGTTGTGGGAATGTAACCTGAAACTCATATACAGTGGGAAGTCCTGGTGCTTTTCTTAACTTTTATTGACATGCAGAGTTTTTGGCATACAGCATTAAAAACCCACTTTTCATGCTGCTCCAGGTGGCGTATAAGCAGGAGAGAAAAGCTAAGCTACGATACACGCCAGTCGCAGACCGGCCTGACATCAGGAAGGCCACCCAAGCCGCCAAGCTCATCAGCAACGTGAGCCGAGGAAGCAGCCCTAGCTGCTGACCATCAGCTGCTCTCACCATCACCCCATGCTTAGCTTACGGATCATCAAATCATTTGATTTTTATGAAAGAATTCTGGGCTGCAGGAGTTTGTCAGCACTGTTTGACAGAAACTGTAGGATGTTGAAGGAAAACTGCACATCGGCAAGGAATCCTCCAAAATTCCAGTTTGTGGGGAAAACGATGAGAGATCCTAAAATAAACTGCTCAGTGATCATGTCTCCACTCTGCTGCCCTTCACAGGTGGGTTATCGGGACAAAGCCCGTGTGGAGGCCAGTCGCGGGGGGTCGCTGGCTAACCGACCCGATATCACCCTCGCCACTGAGGTGTCCAAACTCACCAGCCAGGTACAGATTCGCGGGAAAGACCTTCACACAAGGATGATGACCTTCCTGCTGTAGCTTGTGATTATACTTCATAGTATTTTTAGGAACCAGTTCTCTGCAGTAATGATTCAGGAGAGATTCCAACATTCCAGCATCTCTCCTTATCTGCATGAAAGACGATTACTGAAGGTTCCTGCAGTGCAACTACTGTCACTTTCCAATAGGTCAGGTACAAGGAGAAGTTTGATAGGGAGATGAAGGGGCAGAGGCCACAGTATGACCTCAAGAGCAGCAAGATTTACCAAACTCTAAAGGATGCCAATACCCTCGCCAGTGAGGTGAGCACTTGAAGGGACAGATATACAAGGCCTTCACATTAAAGCTGTTTTAATACTGACAATCTCAATTATCATGTAAGAGAAAACAAAACACTCATATGAATACAATGCTGTCTGCCAGAAGGAATGTGAGGGTGACTCGTGTTTATATCTGCCTCATTATGACCTGCCTCAGGTGAAGTACAAGACAGACCTGAAGAAGATCCACAAACCTGTAACAAACATGTCTGAGTCTCTGTCCATGCAGCACAGTCTGAGCACCAGCAAACTGTCCAGTGATGTAAGAGATAGCCTAAGCCTACCTATCACTCTTTCCTAACCCTAACCCTAACCCTAAGCCTACCTATCACTCTTTCCTAACCCTAACCCTACCTGCCAGTCCTGACAAAGACTGTCTTTTACTCTAGTACTTTAGTAAATTACAGCTACTAGCATAAATTGCAAGTATTACTAGTTCGCAGGATAAATAAACGTGATATTTTGCTTTTAAAAATATATCCCTTTCTTTTGCTGTTTTTGTAACTCTTCATCCTGTGACTTATTGTATCAAGTGACCTTTCCAAATTCCCCCTTAGTATCAGTACAAGAAGAAATTTGAGGAGAGTAAAGGTCGCTATCACATGATTCCAGACACACCTGAGCAGATCCATCATAAGGAGGCTTCAGAACTGCAGAGCCAAGTAAGTGGGCAAAACACTGGGGGTGTCATGAAAAGCCCTCAGCTGCTCCACGTTAGATTCCCAGACCCCCACTGCTGATCCTCTGCCGATTTCTACCACGTTAGAGCTCAGTCAGTCCGAGCACACTTCTGTTTATGCCATGACGTTTCACTGCATCATGTGTGGCTGACGCTGATGGTAACTGTTTGTAATAGAAAGGACAGATAGGGCAGTGAGTGGGAACTAGGCAGCCAAAGACCTCCAGCAGAACAGTCGAGATATAAGCATCAAGCATAATAAAGCAACATGTCAACAGCAGGTACAAAACGCAGATGGAGAGACTCAGTGATTACATTCAACAGTCATCCTGGCACCTCATAAGTTTGCACTGTAAAGTAATATTAACAAAACGATGCGTAATGCTATGATGACCTCTGATCGTACTACATCATATTCACCCTCACTCGTACTAAGAGAGCAATATTACACAGCAACCCTGATTAAAGTCTGGGACATCTGGGTTTGTTTTTCTGTGACTGTTTTTATTGGCTGAATCCATCCCACAAATCCCAGAACATATTGTTTAGAGAAGGTCAGGCTCCAGAACTTTGTGGGGGATTACTGAGAACTTGTGATGCAATTCCAGGTGAAGTACAAGGAGAAGTATGAGAAGGAGCGTGGCAAGGCCATGCTGGACTTTGAGACGCCTTTGTACGTGTCAGCTAAGGAGGCGCAGCAATTGCAGAGCCAGGTGAGAAGTTAGACGTATGGAGACATGCTTCATGTGCTGGGTAACAATGTGGCGGAGAGCTGGTTACTTTGGTAGACTGCCGTCAGAGAACCCTCTGGTACCAACCAGTTCATGTACCAACCATCTCAGTTATCCATACTAAGCAAATGTACTTGAACATGTTACTCATGGTGCTGAAGATGCACTGTGTGAGCTGGATTCTGTCGCAGCCAAGATCATAACTGGCCCAGACTGAGCTATTCTGTGAAGGACTCATATTAACCCAAGGACCCAGGTCATATTAATTACATATAATGAGTTTTTAAATGATACTGATGCTCACGTAGTGCAGATTATTCCTGGGTCCCTTAAAATGAGTAAATGGTTAGTGTAATCACAATAGGCAGTCCAACAGTAACCAGACCTTCAGTGTTGGAATTTCACAATAACAGAAAGACAGTGCATTTGTATCGCCCATATGCAACCATTTAAAAATGTTTAAAGCTAACCATGAAGCATTTCTTTCAAATGTATTCAAACATTCACTCAAAACTAATTAATAGAAGAGCTCCAGGGGGAAAAACAGTATGCAAAAGGGTTCGGCAGAGAACTGTGGCCTAACAAATGGATGTTGTTATATGTGGAGTATTGGTACCCTATAGTAGCTGCATGCTTGTAGAGCTGCTACCCCAGCTACAGTACATCAGTCTATATTAGAGGGCACAGAAGCCTATGACAGTGTGAAGAACAGCGAACGTCCCAGTGCATTCGGGAAAGGTCACAGTGGAATGTGCGGATCAATACTAGACTTAGATGGTTTGATGGTATTACGGTGTACCCTGGTATTTAAAAATCCCAAAGGCATTACAGTGGCACCTCGGAACTCAGATTTAATCCGTTCAGAACTCCGGATTGAATCCTAAAGCATTCGAGTTTTGATCAAATTCTTTCCATAAGAAATAATGGAGAACCAATAAATTGGTTCCTGGCGTCAAAAAAATTACACCTAAATGCTGAAAAATGTATTTTTTTAGCATTTAAACACAAAATGAACCAGATAAAACAAGAAGAGCATATACTGTACTAAACACATCTAAGCACATTTATCAAAACAGTAAATTGTAAAGTAAGAAAATAAATGTATCCAAACAATGTGTCCTGCCCTATCATTCCCTCCTTCCGTGTGCCACGCCCCCTCATTAACCTCGTGTATAATGAGAAGGGTCTGGCTGCAGAAGGGGCCTGAGAGTGTGTGTCCTCTGTCAGGCCACATCCACTCTGAAGCCCCAACGTCATTAACCTTAAGTGTCCTCACCTAAGTGTCCAATACATGCGGCCGCAAGTCCGATGACACGACCACAAAGTAGATCATTGAACTGCGCCCTCGGGTGTCCTTGTGCCAAGTTCACATATGGACACCCTTATGCTTGAGCATGGTGTTCATTATGGACCATCCGTGACGAGCACAGAAGTTCAATAATGAAACACCACTTGGTTCAGATCGGGGGGCCGTTCCTCCCAATCACGCCCCTCCAGGTTTCACTGTCATTGCCCACCTGAGCATTGAACTCCCCCAGCAGAACAAGGGAGTCCCCAGGAGGAGCGCTCTCCAACACCCCTTCCAAGGACTCCAAAAAGGGTGGGTATTCTGAACTGCCATTTAGCGCATAAGCCAACAGCCAAGATGCATCCCCCCACCCGAAGACGAAGGTACTGCGGTAAACCCCAATGTACAGGCGCCCAGCCAGGGGGCAATAAGTATGCCCACCCCCGCTCGGCACCTCTCCCCGTGAGAAACTCCAGAGTGGAAGAGGGTCCAACCCCCCTCAAGGAGACTGGTTCCAGAGCCCAAGCCATGCATCGAGGTGAGCCCGACTATATCTAGTCGGAACCTCACAACCTCGCGCACCAGCTCAGGCTCCTTCCCCACCAGAGAGGTGACATTCCATGTCCCTAGAGCTAGCTTCTGTAGCTGAGGATCAGATCGCCAAGGTCCCCACCTTTGGCCACTGCCCAACTCACACTGCACCTGACCCCTTTGGCCCCTCCTACAGGTGATGAGCCAATTGGAGGGGGGACCCACGAGCCTCCTTCGGGCTATGCCCGACCAGGCGCTCACCCTGGAACCCCACCCCCTAGCCTAGCTTCTGGGGGGGCCCCAGTGACCCGTGTCCGGGCAAGGGAAAAGTGAATCTCTGGTTTTACTCATCATAAGGGGTCTGATGAGCCGCACTTCGTCTGGTTCCTCTCCCAGGACCTGTTTGCCTTGGGTGACCCTACCAGGGGCATAAAGCCCCGGGCAACTTGGCTCCTGGGATCATTGGAACACGCAAACCCCTCCAGCACAATAAGGTGTCGTCTACAGGAGAGGACCTGGTAATTTAAATGTTTATATTATTATAGGGAGCAGGACATGAACCTCTACATGCAGGGCACCCAAAAGGTGGGGAAGAAAGGGGCAGACTTTCAGGGGCACAGACACTAGTGTCGAAGGAAATGGAATGATCGATCTGCCAGCAACCATGCCATCAAAGTTGGGCTGGCATCAAATATAGGAATCAGGATTGGCATCGGTGATACCAGCCTTGGTATTCAACTGGACTAAAAGGAAATCAGTGGTATTACCCATCCCATGAAGTTACCCGTGCTGCCCCCCATCTCCATCACCTTAATTTTTTCTTCTTGGTTGACAGAAAGATTATAAGAAGGAATATGAGGAGTCCATCAAAGGGAGGAATCTCTCTGGCCTGGAGGTCACCCCTGCTATGATGCACGTCAGACATGCCACCAAAATCGTCAGCGAGGTAAACTCCACCAACTGGCGTCATGCCAAAATCACCATGTCATGTCTGCGAGGAATGATCTCTGCTCAGCTGTCCAACTCATTTGATTTCAGAGTCAGTATTGGCATCGTGTTACTGAATTGAAAGGTGTTTCTCTAACAGGCCTAGGATGGCTGGGAGTTCAGTTTTCTTTGTAAATATACCTGTGTACTGTTTGCTTAATGTCTCTCTCTCCGTTTTTACCATACAGAAAGAGTACAGGAGGGATCTAGAGGAGGGGGTCAAGGGTAAAGGCTTAACGGTCCTGGACGAAACTCCTGAACTGTTGAGAGCAAAGAATGCAACCCACATTCTGAATGAGGTACGGCTGCCATGGGCTTGGTCGCCTTCATCATGGCTGCCAGTCCGGCTGAAGATGCTGTCTTTTGGTTATTCCCTAGTTAACAGACCTGCTCCTCCACTAATGACATCAATAAGTTTATTCCCATGACAAAACATTATAATTGGCATACTTATTATAGCAGCTTCCACTATGTCTCCTTTTCTTTTTGGTTGTAAATAAGTTTGTAAGTTTTCCCACTAGCAAAGTCACTTTACTAACAGATAACTGCTAGCAGTTCTGCCAAAGTCCTTCTAAAATCTCATAACTTGTGATATTATCAGATTCGCCCCCCACTGTGCTTTACCATTCTCGCCACTATTCTGATGTGCAGCATTTATACATTTCCCCCCACATTCATGTCAAAGATTTCACCTTATATTTAGTATATAATAATGCAAAATATTTTTGATAGCAGGTTGTCTATTGTCTATCGGAAACAAACCAACCGAGTAACATAACACAGAGCTACTGCTATTGGGTTATTTGCAGAGAGAATACAAAAAGGCCCTGGAAAATGAGATTAAGGGCAAAGGGATCGCCATAGCAACAGACACCCCAGACTTCATGAGGGCAAAGAATGCTACTGATATCCTCAGCGAGGTCAGTGACTTAAAATTCACGTTGTAAAGGTCTGCGTTAAGCCATTTGTTATTATGCCAGCCCCTGCTGTGAGATCACGCTCGGGAACTAACCTTACTGCCTACGAATACCAAAGCAACACCTCTGCTCCGCAGACAAAGTACAAGCAGACAGCTGAGCAGGACCGAGCCAGTTACACAACGGTGACCGACACGCCTGACATCATCCACGCACAGCAGGTCCGAAACCTCGTCAGCCAGGTGAGGACGCTGTTCGCACTCTGACGACACCCTCACAGCCCAGAGAAGAAGAGTATTTTGACACCATAAAAAGACACTTGTAAATGTGTCTTTGGAGGAAATAAGACATATTACAATTTAGATTTTTTCGAATTTATTTTTATTTTTAATGTCACAGCATGTCCTCTTTAGTGTACAACAGGAATAAATATGTTTCCTTACTTCAGTGAAAAGATAGATTGAAAAATAAAATGTCCACTACAATGGACATAAATGAATGGGTGGGGTCTCAGGAGGATATAGATATACTCTATGTTTCTGGATACAAAACTCTACACCAGTATTAGGGATTATGAGGACACTTTTGTACATTGTATTATTGACAGAAAAAGTACAAGGAGGATGCTGAGAAGAGCCTGTCTCACTACGTGCCAGTTCTGGACACCCCCGAGATGCAGCGATTCCGTGAGAACCAGAAGAACTTCAGCATGGTAAGCAGTGAACCGGCAAATGGACTGTGTTTGTGTATAGTACCAAGGCCCCTCTGCCTGCCCTGTGGTGGTGATGCGTCCTGTGTTGTGGAGCAGTGTGCCATTCGGATTTAGGAGTATTAAAAAACAAGTCAGTGAATAACACATCACCTGTCAATGGATAATTTTGTCATATTGCTCTCATAAAGAATGTAACTTTTTAAAATGGATAATTGTGTTTTCAACAGTTTAGGGGTGGAGAGTGCTTTTTAAAACCTGTTCTTTCTTGGTGACTTTTGGACCTTTATAACTTTTTGTGCTCTTTTCCCCTGTAGCTTCAGTACCAGACTGACCTTAAAAACAGTCGGGGAAAAATGTCTGTCATAAAGGACACCCCGGAAATGCAGCGCGTTAAAGAAAATCAAAGGAATTTCAGCTCGGTATTTGTTCCACCTCTTTTAATTCTTCTTTTTTGCCTTTCTTGTCTTCTTTTGTTTTTTTTTCTGTTTTCTTTTTCCTTTTCATTCTCAGTATAGGACCTGTGTTTTTTGGCATTCGCATACAGTTCCGCGGCTGTCTTCCACAAAACCGTGATTTTATGTCCAACAGAAACCTGTCACACATTCCAGCTTGTCTTTGTACTTTTAGCGACAGAGAGTTTCTGTACTCATGTTCGTGGTGCTGTTCTATTAAAGATATTGTACAAAGAGGAACTGGGAGGTGGAACAGCTGTTGCGGAGACCCCAGAGATGGAAAGAGTTAAACGCAATCAGCGAGCAATTAGCACGGTACACTAGTGTTGTTAATTCATCCCCATAACCAGTCATTTTAAAACTGTTAGCAAGTGTTTGGATGAGTCCTTCTGATTCCCAATTAAACAACCCATAATGATCACTCTCCTTGCATTTAGCATTAACACATCTGTTGTTCTTCATTTAAAATAAAACATATTGAAATTAAGCACCTACCAATTTAAAGTTTATATAGCTAGCTTATGAATAAAGCATGCTCATATATTTTTTTGGCTTAGCTTTCACTATATAAGCATCAAGAATGATTCTTCCATGTAGCTGTGCTCCATGTCCTGTTTAATGTTGTACTGTCACTGTTTAATGTGCTTTCCTGTGTGGTCTTATTCCTCCATCGTATTACTCATCCTGAGTAGATAAAGTACAAGGATGCATTGAGTCAAGGTACAGCCATCCCAGACCTCCCCGAGGTGAAAAGGGTTCGGGAGACCCAGAAGAACATCAGCGCGGTAGCACCCCCTTGTGTTCATCTAGTGCTCCTCATAATGACTCCCCACAATGTTCTCTCCTCATAATGACTCCCCACAATGTTCTCTCCTGATAATGACTCCCCACAATG
>JABFEB020000035.1:5567750-5579135 GCA_019775895.2 Stomatorhinus ivindoensis
GTGGCAAATAAAGCGAAAACCGCACTGGCACTGTCTGTTGGTATCAATAATGGTGAAAATGAGTATCTAATCAGATTCTAATTTTTAATATCGATTAGAATCTGAGAATTTTGACAACCCCAGTGACATTATTTTCAACTCCATCATCTGCTATATCTTCGGTTCCTGACCTTTCCTGGTACATTTTTTGTGGTGCAGCAGTGAAAGAGGTCTGCCCTTAAACAGTTTCCAGCTGTGCCACTTTCCAAACATTGTGTAGGCTATTTAAACCGGTATTGCGGTATAAGAAAAATTCACATCATAACAATAATAAAAAAAGGTTTTTGATATGAATAAGTATTCCACCCAGCACTACTTATAGCGATCATGTCTGTCTATGCTAAATTGATCACTATAAGCAGATGATCATTATAACTGATTGTTTTTCTTTGCCTCAGGCAGATTACCATCTTATTGATGTATATTTATTACATGAATATAAGGTAATAAAACGGACAGCATCACTGTTTACTAAATTTTATTGATTTCAAAATGCAGTACAGCTGTTTCAAATCCTTTTCAAATTACAGTACTGCACAAATTAAATTACTGAACTGTGTATACTTCAAATACACTATAATACCGTACTGTATATAAAATATAGCTTATTGTAGTTTTGCTGCTGCATCTCGTTGGCTCATTTTTGACAGTTTGCCATGAGCTTTGATGAATTTATATTTGTCATGTTTGTCAATCTCATCATGTTTTCTGTGCACACAGCAATAGCCTCAGGCAGCTAGCCAGAAGCAGATGTGTTACTGCAAGGCAAAGTAGGGTGATCAAAGTAAAGTAAATAAAATACTATAGTTTTAATTTTTCCATATGTTGTCATGTCTAAAAAAACCCAAAATGAACACTGTAAGTGGACTACTTAATTACTATATCTGAATTATTTAAACAGTATTTGTACAGGAATGATTCTGTCCCAAGGTTTTTGATCCATATAAGCGGTTGGTCACTATAACCATGATCACTATAAGTGGTTTCCACTGTATTTACATTTAAACATGGATGCACTTCTTATTTAAATGAATACAAAGCACCTCCATAAGGGTAAAAAAAAAGATTCTATCTGTCAGTCCTTTATTCAAAAAACAAAAATGTACCTGTTAGCTTGGTGTCAGTGACGTCATCCCTGTTTAACCCATGCATTTCAACACACAATCTTCTTAGACATGGTTCACAGCTTTCACTAAAAGCTTGTTTTTTGCGCTGTTGTGGCAGTTGCTTGCGGTTGGCTTGTCAATGTTGTGGTATTGTGATTATTGAGGTTATCACAACAGCCCAGCCCTTAAGCACTGCAGGCCTGTCAGGCAGTCGGTTCTTTTTGCCGCCCAGGGTATCGGCAGACCAAAACTGTGGAGATACAGCAAAGGTCATCCTCTGTGGCCACACAGCTGACAGCAGCATCCTCTGTCCCCTCTCACCCTTCTACCACAGGGGTAAGTAGTGAGAGCAAGGAAATAAACTTGCCAAACCAGCTCCAAGTCTGTATATACTGTAACAGCAGGAGTTCAGGGGCATGGCTGGCCGTCGCTGTATGGTGCCCCCTACAGGCTGGCTGCAGCCCCTTCCATCACCTGACGAGAGACCTTTCTATAGATCAGAGTCCCTGCTTTATTTCTGAGCATTTCTATGTTGCATTTCTTCTGTTGTTAGTAAAATGTCCTTCTTTCTTCCACAGTAGGGGATCCCAACCACTGGACTGCGGAACGCTGGGGGCAGAGTTGCCCCCTATCCTATATTGATTGTTTAAAAGCCATGATACATAAAAATATCTTTTTCCCCATATTTGTTTAAAGATGTCGAACCCCTCTGCTCAGCAAAAGTCAGTCAGGACCCCCCCAGAAGTATTTATACAGTGGCCTATTTTTATGCCGTTAAACTGGTAATTAAATTCCAAACTAACCACCCATGTAATGAAGTGGCCACACATCTGTCGAGCTGACGTAAGTGTGCCGTCCTGTCCTCCCGCAGGCTATGTATTACAAAGCTTTTTCCTTCTGTGGCTGCCTGTTGCAGAAAACCGTCCGTGCCATGTATGACTATGCAGCCACAGACGACGACGAGGTGTCCTTCAAAGACGGAGACGTCATCATGAATGTGCAGTCCATCGACGAGGGCTGGATGTATGGAACCGTGCAGCGCACTGGCAAGACCGGCATGCTGCCTGCCAATTACATGGAAGCAATCTAAAGGCCGGCAGCCTCCGGCATGTGTGTCGCTCATACGCTCACACATGTATGGTAGCACGGCACATGCCATGCCAGGCAGATTTCAAAAACATACTGTATAATTAGTATCTGCCATACCATTCTGCTGTAAAACACCTTTAAAAATATTTATTTTGTTCCATAACGGAGGCGAATCCAAGGAACACTTGGATAATTTAATAAGGGAAAAGTTGACATCTAAATTATTGGAAATTGAAGAAGACTGGCTAAATCTGTCCTTGTTACCTTTTACGGAAACTAATAAATGTTAAGTAAAACTCAAAAGCAAGACACTTTAAAAGAAAAGGCAAGCCCCCCCCCCCTTTCTGTGGTAAAGTCTGACCATTAGTTCATGCATGACATGTTGTTTCCTGGGGGCAGATGTATACCTACTATAGCTAATAAAACGCATTTAGTTTCTGCAGTACTGCAGTGTCGTGTTATGTATTGGTCACAGTTTGGCTTAGTGTGGAAACCAATGTGTTACATGCAGGAAAACAAAGCTACATGTACTTTCCCATCTTCTTGCACTCATAACTTTGGATATTAACTGAAATTTAAGTTAGATAAACCAGTCACTCACGGTGGTCCAATGAGTGCGTATATAAGAGCGGCTGGAGGAAGCATACATATTCAGACAAAGTATAAGCATTAATAAAACATGCATAAACAGAACAGCTTTGGACTTCCTGCACCAGGGTGTAATGCTGACCACATGTGGCACATTTGCAGTGCGTGAGGCTCCCTTTTGGCACGATCAATTCCACAGGGATGGATCATTTGACTAGAGCAGGTTACACACAGTCCCCTATGATGCATGTATGTTCTTGGCTCATTTTCAGTTTCAACAGAAATGATTCATAATGAATTCTCCACAGTTGTGAGACACTTGTGCTGTGCTCTAACCTAGATTCACATATTTTGCCACAGCTGAGAGCATGGCATTTTAGTTTTGAAAAAGGTGCATGCGAAAAAGTAAGTTATCACACAGGTGATAGCATAAGTTGCCAGCTAGATTAGGAAACGGCTACAGGAATGAGAAAGGTGATCAAACAACTCTGCGAACGAAAGCTGAATACTGGATGAATACAGTTTTACTAAAAGTGGATAAAGGGATTTTTATTCAGACTCCCTGCTGCACACCCACGTTGCTCATTTCGCAAAAATAAAAAAATAACCTGATCTGGTTTCTAACGACGCAAGTTCGAACGTCATATCCAAACCATGCCCACAAAATTCACCCCCCAGGGATTAACCACAGGACAAAAGAATGTTTTTACTTTTTGGAGAAATCATTCTCTGCAGTTGAGCCAGTGGCAAAGGCAGTCAACTGAGATTACACAGTTAGAGATAAGAAACTTTAATTTTTCAGTGGAAACGGTGAGTAGTTATGTAATTATAAAACTAATCAAAGGACTGGAGGCACCTGATTTAACCAAAGTGAATGATGCTAAAGTCATGAGTAGTTACACACAGACTGAGCTACTCCACCATGCCAGTGAAATGCAAGTGGTGTTTCTCCAGTGCTGCACTACATGAATTGTGAGTGGTGTTTCTAAGCTTGCTGTATGAGAAGGACTTTTACACTTATTACCACTCCTAGACTAAAGTGAAGGAAGAGACACCCGGACTGCACTTTTGACATTTATGAATCTGTACAACTGTGTGTACTGGCAGCTAAGCCACAAGGGAAAGGGACAAACTGAAAGGATAAAAAAGAAAGAATCAATTCCCAACTTTGAAAGTTTTCACCCGGAGGCACCCAGAGCAAAATTGAATTTCAGAATTTGATTACATGCAAAATTGTGAATCAACAGCGCCCACAATGGCTTTAAACGATTGAGGGTCATTCCAAGCATCAAGCCAGAAACCCGTGAGTGCCTTAGTATCCAGCAGGGGGCAGGTGGGTGCATTATGCTTCATGGCCGTCACTATTGATTATATTAATAATCGAGTAATCTACCGATTAATCTAACGATTTATCGAAAAACCATTTATATATGATATAATACATAAATTACAATTAGTGCAGGGCAGGAACCATCCAACTATTGCAGGGTGCACACTCACACATACAGTCAATTTAGGCATTCCAGTTCATTCATTTTGCATCTTTTGCATCAAAGGAGAAACAAACAAAACTGGTGAGGAAAAGGCATTCGTTTTCAGCTGAATTCCACAGAGACGATATAGAGAAAAAGCAAGTGATTTGTTAGCACTGTCTTATGTCTGTTGGCACAGCTAACAGCAACACCACCAATGTATATGGCAAACTCTAATGGTGTTTAATACGTTCTTTTGCACTATATAGCTGATTTTAACTCCTAAATATCGCAAAAACTTCAAATATCGAAATGTGAACTCTTTCCAATATCATTCAACCACATTATATGACATGATATGGCCAAGCAATGGTGCAAACCTTCCGTTTAATGGCGATTATTTTGACATACAGTAATTGTACAAAGTAAATTAAGCAGAAATAACTGAAAGTGATGACAAAGACAGGCTATTATGAGTGGCTACATGGCACATATCTATGGCTAAACTTCCATTATTCCGTTGAACTTCCACCCATACATTATTGTGTGAGTGTAAAACCCAAATGTCTTCTTTTAAGATGCATTTGCATTGCAGTCATTCTGTAGTGATATCTAACTTCTGCTGTGCAATACTGACAGACAACTGCATTTCCATTCACTTTTAATGTAAAGTACTTCCACACAACTTTTGCTTTTGCTCTTAATTTGCCTCATCAGCTTTGCTGTGTCTTTCATCCGATATATTGCTGAATAATCAAGAAGAATTTTTTTTAGGGATGCACCGATTCTGATACCGGCATCAGGCATGAAATCGATACTGCACTCATATACTCATACTTGTACTCAAAAATATTGCCAGATATCGAGAACCCATATCACTTAATTGCAACATTACGTTAAAACTCAAAGCCCAATCAGATTTTGAGATTAGTCAACCGGAAACAATTGAAAAGGATAAATGCAGAGAACACCAGCATTGGCAAATTGGCGAGTATATGTAGAGGATGTCAGCAGTTTGGACATATTTTAAGATAAGAGACGACGAGAGAAGTAACCTTAAAGTGTCAAGAGGAGGGTGGGATAGCGCATCATTTAGAACAAACAATAGCATAGAAAGTCCACAATAACAAACTGAAATGTTCGTAATATCTAACATTAAATAACATATATATGTGTGTGTCTGTGTGTGTATGCATGTTACATTTTGTTTTACAGAGCTAGGAAAGCTTTGCTTAATCTTTACTTTAAGCCTGGTGTTGCCTTACACATAAAAGAATTATCACCGGTGCTTCCACACTGTGAGGCAAAATCCTAATGCTTATTAATTAAACACTGGTATCAGATCGGTACTCGGTATCAGCCGATATCCAAAGTCCAGGTATCGGTATTGGGACAGAAAAAGTAGGATTGGTGCATCCCTAAAAGGTTTATTCAACGCATTTTAGTAAATGGATAATCAAAGTTAATAGAGTAATTGTGACACAATTATGCTAACACGCTTCAGGTGGCACTCATAACCAGGCAGCCATCGCAAGTGGCAGAGAACCATCCAGGCAGCATGTACCATGTGAAACCCAGCACATTTCATACCCAGCTATTGAGTCTTGAAATTTCCCAACCAAAAGATGGCTGAAACCACTGATGAGCTAGTGTCCTTCCCATCAGCTCAATAAACAAAGAGCAATGCACATCTGGTCTGTGTTACCAGACTGGCCACAGCAGGCTAATGACGCAATATGAATCCATTAAGCACTTTGTAAACCTAATCTGACCATCATTTACAGTACTGTAATTCTGACTGCTAATGACTGACCATGAAATAGTGACACACATTGCACTGGGTGACAAGGTCAAATGTGGGGCAAATTTGTTTAAAAAAGTGATATGAATCTTAACCCTTCCCTTGAATGTTGCAGTGTACCCTTCATTTCCTTTCTTAAAATGGCACATTATTAAACAATCAATGGGTATTTTACATCACCTAAGTTGAATGAAGCTGCTTTAAAAACAGTTTTTGTATCGGAATACTGGTTTATTATGAACTGGAACAATTAGATTTGGTCATTAATAAAATAATCTACATTTAAATACCTGTGGTCTTGTTCTAAATTACAGTGATCAAATAACAATTATTTCTCCTACTTCCTTTGCTTTTCTTTCACCTTTTAAACTTTAAGTTTTTAACAGGGTACCAAAATCATGCCTATAACGGCTTCCATACAGTTAATTACACTGGGGTTGAGATGAAGATGAAATTTCACAGCTGCAGAGTCCCAAAGAGATGTGTGACTGGGATCAGTGGAAAGCATGACTTGGCTCCACCAGGAAACTTGTTCGGTTCCAGAATCGCTCCTGGAGGGTTCTCTTATTCCGGCTGTACCGCGTAACGGGATCAAGCCCCCAGCAGCCGGCCTCCCAGTCTCTCAGCAAAATGGCAGGAGATCTGAATGAATCTAGGAAATTACTAGCAGAACTGGACCAGGGAGGGATATCAAACACAATAAACCTGAAGCTTCTCAAAAGACAGGACATCACTGACATCCATAAGCAGAAACTATGAAATAAAGAGATTTAATTTCAGCCAATACATTTGAAATGCCTGTTTAAGCCACATTTTTCCCTGGGCTTTTGGCTCTCAGGCAAATTACCCATGAAGGCTAGAGGAAACCAAAATGACCAGCTTTAAACATGATGTCACTCACGCAAGTCGTTTAGTACTTAAAACACGTTTTACATATAATATTATATATTATTTATATAATATAATATTATAACATTAATTGAAATCAACAGTTAGCATACACACACCAACAAGCAGACTACACACAGGAAAAACACGTAAATCGAACTACTGTGCCCTGTTTCTCAATTCTTCTCTCCACATACGGTTTTCAGAAAACTTGTATAAATGAAAACAGAAGGTTAGAGGGAGGCGAATACACCGCTCAGAGGCACAAAGCCGCAGAAACCTTCGTTATATTTTCACATTTTTGTTGACATTAGCAAACTATAGTGGAATAAACGGGTATTCCATAAAGCGAAAAGTTGTCCTCCCAAATTCACCTATAGCTCCCTAACCTAACCCACCTGCTGCTGCGGCTTCCGGGCGCCGACATGGCCGCTGGGTGCCGTTCAAGTGTCGATGGTTCACCAAGGTGGTGCCCTTGACGAGCTTCAATCAAATTATACAGATTACAAAATCTGTTTTTGTATATGCAAATGTATTGCGACATAGTTTTACTGCATATGCAATTCATTGTGATTAAAAGAACCATTCGACAGCCCTAGTAACCATGCAAATCTACTGTTCCCCTCCCGCCAAATTGCGTAACCATTCTGCGTGGCACTAGAGAGCACGAGTACTTCTACAGCGTGGCGCTCATTGCTGAGACAAAGTGAAATCGGATGGCCCCCAATCATTTGGCCCCCTACACCGTGTAGCAATCTATTTGTATCAAGTTTGTACTTCCTTTTAAATCTTTACTACTATAGCAAAAGCATTAGTATTTGTAGGCTTAGCTAGCAATGTGTATCATAAAGATTTTAATACTTATAAAATGTCAATACTTTTAAAATGTCATTTTTAAACAAGTATTGTAGCACCGGTGAGATGGCTCCAAGTAGGTCATTTGCATTTCCCGTGTAAAAGGTTGTGTAAACAGCCCCTGCACTTGTTGTTGATAATACTTGTTGCGTTCCAGATTGTCCTGCGTGCCCTTGACCTGTCACATATGAACCCGGCGCGATCCTCGCGTATCTTTATCTTTTATGTAAATTATCCAACGTGTTTGTGCGCCGTACTGTCGGGCGTCTGACCATCTGACGGTGGTTGTTGTTTGTGTTAGTTCCTTGTGGTCTTCCTGTTGCTTCGATACCTGCCTCTGCCAAGTACTACAATATGTATCCCCCAGTGGAGTAAATAGTATCTGTTACTCTCATTAGGCTGCAGCTGACAGTTACTGGTATTAATCTGGATTAGTTTGCTTGTGGTTTCTTGGTCGCTGCACAGCTTATAAAAATAATAAGAAAGCGTAAAGTTTACAAACAGCAATAGGAAAAACTGTTTAATACCATATATTTCTTATGAAGGAACATACAAAGTTATAAATATAGATATTACACAATTTAAGGCATTTTATTAACCTAAGAGAGTGAGGCTGATGAATACATCAAAGACGTCAGTCATCGCTCAGCGTATTTGGACTTGCGGTGATGTTTGCTGGTGAGTTTGTAGGTGAGTCGACTGCAAAGTATTCCAGCTGGAATCCACCGGCTGTCACGGAGGAGTCGGAGAGAAACTTCAGTGTGATGACATTTCCTGTGAAAGAGCAACACTTTTAATGTCAGTGATTTTAGGTTTATAATGGAATAACACAGATTTGCTGTAAGTTTTCTTGTGTCAGACTCAAAGCGTGAGTGTCACGCCAGATGTGGGAGAGTTGGCAACCCCGCATGTCATGTATTTATGAATGCTGGTTTTGCTACTAGCTTGGTGACTCTGGTCCCTTAATGTTCTTTATGTTGTACTTATCATTTAGTTGTTGTACTAGGTTTGTGCTTTGAAGATGTTGTCTAGTTCTTGCTTTAATACTACCTACACTTGTGCGTGTATTTTCATTTGAAGCTTAACCTAGCTTTCCTTAAGTCTAGCTGACTGCTTGACAACTGTATGATTGTATTGTGCTTTTTGTCTCACTTGTACTTCGCTGGACCAAAGCGCCTGCTAAATAAAACTTAATGTAAATATATAATGAAATTCCAACCAAGACCAGTAATACCAGACCTGTACTGATAAAGTCTTCTGGCAAATCATCGCCACAGAATCTACAGAAAAGGAAAGAAACAAGTATATTTACATATTAGATCCTGTTCAAATGAACTTCCAGTTTAAAACGTGAGATTTTCTAGACAATAACATTTTGATCCTGAAAGCATAAACATGGGAAAGAGAGTTTACACAGCCATCTTTACAAATACAACCTTACCTACACGTACACCTACAAGATAGCTACTCCTTGAAAACTGCCTGTGATGGGCACAACTAACTGAAAAGTTAGCTTTGATAAAAGCCTATCTGCTAATTCCAAATTTTAATTGAATAATGCTAAACCACTAAATACCACTTGCGGAAACTAACGATAACCGCTAAACTACATGAATTTAACTTTGGTTTGGTTTCTTAAACCTTTAGAAACTTACCTAGAGAGCTCAAAATTTTGCCTGTTTAACACTGAAATTTCATCTGTTGGACTACAGTGAACACCAGAGCATATTTAGAACATACTATCGGTTATCATTGGATTCTGTAGAGTTTCCAAAATAAATCTGTGTCAAAAATTTCTTTCTATATTTAGTTTGCGAGATATAAGTGTTTTGTCAGAGAAGCCCTATTTGCCGTCAGCTTGGTTCCATTTACCCAGAACTAGAAAGGATGGACTCAGCTCTTTATTGGACCATATCTCTGTTAATTAAAACTCAGAAAATACATCTGGGGCCTGTATCACAAATCAGAGATGAATCCCAATATGAGTACTTGACCCTACTTGTGCTCTCGTGTACCCATTTGATGTCATGTTCCAGTGCTGAAAACCAGTTCCAATACTAAGAACACAAGCACGTGAGGACGGTAAAAATCTGTGGATGTTGGTCTTCCTCCACCTCAAATATCAAGGATATATGGTTACTTCCCCACTGAATGAAAGCAATCCCATGATTCATTGCACCCCAAGTCCATTCTTGGAAGGCAAGTTGGCAAGATTGGTCTTACCAAGACCACAAGTATGGTCTTTGTGTTCTTGATATTGAAACTCATCCCAGTTTTTTTGCTTAGCTGGATAACTTGTCGAATTTAAGGTAGTCTGAGCTATATGTAAGTGAATGAAGATAAAGTGCATTAAACCCTGGGTATGTTAAATCCCACAAGTTTTCTGGCTAAGCAAGAAATCCAGCTTCATGATCCAGGCTCCTGTTCTCCACTTAGTTCATGGTGCCCCAGTTTAAATTGATTTTATCTTTGTTCACTTACATCTAGCCCAGACTACCTTAAATCTGACATGATATCTACAATCATCTTCTGTGCTTACATGTAGTCATCTAACAGCTTGTTAGTTTGACTGTTGCAGACACAATCACGACATACAGGAACAAATATGTATGATTTTAGGGTTTTGACTTCTGAACTTATTTATTTAGCTGCAAAAAACTGTTAGCAGGTTTACAGTTAGCAGAAGTAAATTTAACAGCTAAATCTAATTGGTCCACTAACAGTTTTCAAAGTTTGCACAAATGCAATTCCAACAAAAAAAGTTAGCATCACTAATTAGCAGTTAGTGGATTAGCAGAACCTTACCCACCACTGAAAACTGGCAATTACATTTTTGAAAATAGCTTTCATTTTTAAAATATATTTCAAATTATGCATACAAGGCCAAGAACAAAAACTGAATAGTACGAGTATTTCGATGGACACGTGTCTCATTTAATTAAATATCTGCAGTGTTGCTTTAATACTCTTGATTTATACTCGATTACTCCTCTTACCCAATGAATTATTCAATAGTAATCGCTACCAAAACAATTACACTAAGTGACATGTAAAAACCATTTTTAATGACAGAAGATTCTATATTGGTACACCTAGAGGCAAAGGATGGCACACGAATGGTCTGTATCACAGTACTTCTAAGGATGATTAAAGCCTGTGCTTTCAGACCAACCAATTGGACTAGCCCATTTCTTACCTCCCAACAAAGCCAGAGACGTCGTCATAGCTGTCATAAATCTCAAGGTAGTCAGAGAGGCAGGCAGTGTCATCCTCCACGTCGAATTCCAGGAAACGCAGCTGCACCCTCTGTCCGTAGCGCAGGCGAATGTGCCAGTAGCAGATCTGCTCATCCTCGTACTCATCTGGGTACCCGGGGGAATTAATAAGTCTGTGCTGCTCTGTCAGAATTCCTCCACACTGCTTCCCTGTAGAAAAACAGTCGAGGTGAGGCAATTGCTAAATCCCAGGCATTTCAGGAAAGAACTATATTTCAAAATGGCTAGTGATACACATTAAAAGTCTCTGATTCATTAAAGCTAAGTGATTT
>JABFEB020000035.1:5579141-5592780 GCA_019775895.2 Stomatorhinus ivindoensis
CATTCCTCAACCACTCTACACATACGCCTCCCCAATACACTGGTTCCCCTCCGGTTCAGATGCAACCCATCCGGCTTTATTGCTGATAAAGTATACCTTGAACCTGCATATAATTTGAATTGTTAATGAAGCAGGTCACATTTTTTGAGTTATGTAGACTATTAGTGAAATCCAATTTCAAAATCATTTTTGAAATGATTTTCTTTGTGGGCTATGGTGGTGTGGTGGTTAGCACTTTTGCCTCACACCTCTGGGATGAGGGTTTGAGTCTCCACCTGGGTTATGTGTGTGGAGTTTGCATGTTTTCCCCGTGTTGTCATGGGGTTTCCTCTGGGTACTCTGGTTTCCCCCCCCACAGTCCAAAGACATGCTCAGGCTAATTGGAGTTACTAAATTGCATGTCTGAATGTGCCCTGTGATGGGCTGACCCATAGCTTCTGAGATAAGCAGTTTGGAAAATGGATGGATGTTCTTTGTAAGGCAAAGTGGGGGAAATAATTTATAATTAACAGCAAGCATTTCCTAGAGGTTTAGAAATTGGAAGTAAAGTGTGACTCAGAGTCTCCAATTTGTCAACAGGCAATTGAAAGATTATGACATCATTTGAATTTCATCTTGCACTTGCTAACCCTTACGGCAAATGTGAGTGGTACGCCACTCATCTGTAACTAGCATTTTTTCTGCTCTTTATACATTGTAGATGTAGAACATCCTATCACTACTAAAAACAAATCTTAACATTACTCAGACCTAACCATCAACTCAATGGGAGTTTAGCATGACCACAGTCTTCCTCTTCCGCTGAGAGTGGGCACCACGCCCTGATGACCAACACCTACTCACCATTGGGGTTGTAACAATAGACGTCCCACCGCTCACTCTTGTTCAGCCTGTAACCATAGTCAATGATGCCAACTCTGCCAAAGCCACAGTTGGTCCCCGCTTTGACGATGGGGTAGCCAACTCGCCCCTTGTCAAACCAGCCAGCTGAGCACACATGGAAACCTGAGGGGTCAGATTGGACCGTTAAAGGATCTGCTGTCCCATAATCTGGAGACATTGCCTGTGATCCTAGCATATACATGATACCATTAATGTCACATACATTACACGCCATTTGATAAAACAGAAGGACATGATCATTCCTGCAGTATGATAACAACAAGAATCTTAACCACATACTTAACCTACAGTTATAAAAAGTTCAACAACATAATTTGTTATTGCTATAATTATGCTATTGTCTGTATGTCATTTCTCTATGGGATTTTAACAATACCAGTTGCCAGAAATATTCATACCAAAGAGCATCATTTGAGAAAGCAGATATCACTCAAATCATAGGTATCAAAGGCTAATGTTAAGTATCCCATGGTCCCTTTCTTCAGTTTGGAAAATGCAGTGATTTTATTCATTCTTAAGAATTCAAAATTTAAAAGTTCAAAATTATGATATCTGGAGAAAATTGCTGTACATCAATGGTCACCAAGCGGCAGACTCTGGTCCTCATCTGGATCGAAATACAATTGAATACAGACCTCGCAAGCAATTGCCTCCCAAACCAAGATTAACAATTTATTATTAATCATGATAAATAGTGTAGTAAGAATACATCTGGAGGTCAAAAACCCACTAATGAGACAACTGGCATGGGGTCTTTATTGTGGTCTTTATTGTGGTAGGGAGTGGGATCACAGACCTATCTTACGGGCTGCCTCCAACTGGCCATATGTTGCCAGTTTACCCCCCTCGAACTCGCAGACGGCCTTGGCTTCCTTGTAGGTGAGCTGGTACCTCCCCTTGCGTGACTCACGATGGTACACTCCAGCTGCTTGTTCTGTTGACAGAGAGGAGTCCATTATGACCCCAGCACAGATCCACAGGGAGACTTCCATAGATAAAAGGCAACAAACCTTTTTTGTGGCCAATAAAAGCAACAGCCTTGTTACTTAACAGAGAAGATTTAGATATAAAGCCCATTTTTAACATAAGAATATAATTTGAGATCCAGAAGTCATGTACTACCCTCCGTCAAAAAAAGAGATCTATTTTGTGAAGAATAACACAGGAAGGATAATTATCACCTGTAACGTGTTTCACTTTCACTAACAAAAGGATAAATGATATGCAAGTGACTTTTCTTGGCACTTGACACATTCTTGGTCTTTTGATAGATCAGAGCTGAGATAAGCTGCCTCAGATCTTACGCATGGTCTCACGGAAGCTGAAGCTCACTTCAAACCAACCGATCTGCCAGTGTTCACTGAGCCCTGTACTGTACGCACTGCAGCTGCACTGCACTATGCCAGCAAGTCGCATGGGGAAGTCACACGCCACATTACAGTGAACTGCACATAAATATGCCTCATAAACTCCAGATGTGTGTTTTCAGCACAAGGTTTGCTTTTTTGTGAAGAATCAGTCAGGTTTTAACTTAAATCCATTAGTTAACTGGCAAAATTACAATCTGGGAATTATAACAAAGTGTGCAGTCTCAGTAAAGTATGTGCAAGACACATGGAAAACATAGTGACGCTGAAGGTCTTGCTGAGAAAATATAGTTACATAAAATGAAACAAAATATAGTTATATAATTATAATTAGCTTGAAAGCCTAAATCTCTGACAATCTGCAGTAGGACTGAACCATGTCATACAACTGGCTGCTCTCTGTTTTTTCTGCATACTCACCTTATACCATAATATGAAAACTTTAGAAATTTTGTTTCACCAGAATTTTGTACATTTTACAGAAAGGTATTATACTATATAGTAAATATGTGCTTGTGGTATTTGTCAAAAATATCAATCTAGTAATAAAATATTACAGAAATACATACCATCACTATTCCACTAAGTACCTAAAGGTACTCCATAAAAGCGTATGACACCAGTTAAAGTATGGTGGATTTATTTATCAGGTAAGGTCCTTCACACTGCAATACACAACAGACAAATGTTGATTAGATGCACTTACCAAGCCATATGGAGTTGTGAAGAATGCCGTCCTTAAAGCCCCAAGCCCCAGCTTCCTCCAGAAGCAGGCAGACGAGCCAGATGATGCTACAAGTTCTCATTGCCCTGCGGCTTAAGGGCATATGTTACAGGGAAGTTGTTTCCTGAGTCTCTGACAGCGCAGCTGTCCGCTGACCGGGTTAGTGGGATATGCGGGGGCAGAGCAGTCCCGCGGAATCACTTTCAATGAGTTCAACGTCAGAGGAGGGCAGGGCTGTACTTGGGCTTAATTAAAAATTAGCCCCGGTCTTTTGTGTCCCATTTTACCCATTGATAACTTTTAGCAAGCGATGCATATTGCCAACCGAGGGGGTATACGGTACGTTTTGAGAGCCCACTGGAAAAATACCGGGTTCGCCAGATGGCCAGTTGGCTTCCTTTAAAAGTTGATGACTGGTCCTGAAAAGTAATTCAAAGAAACGTCATTTCTTCCTAGGATAATTGGTTTTAGACCCTATTTTTTTTGTCTCAGCCGCCCTGAAAAAAACTGTAGCTCCAGTAAGCGATTAATCCTTAAGGATATACCTTTCGTAGGAAATTTATAATCGGAACCCGCCACCCCCAAATTTTTTCGTGGAGGGTGTTGGCGTCCTGCATTTCTTCAAATGGTCCCTGCAGGGGGCTGAGCCCCTTCCCCCCAAGGGTCAAATCCTTGCCCTGCTTCCTAGGTTTTGGATTACAGACAGTGCGTATATCTCACTGTGGACCATAAATACGCAAACTCTTTACACATACTGTATGTTCTATTCACTTGCTGGTTTATTTTTCCTTAATTTATTTAAATGTTCCTAATAAGATTACGTTAAGAAATTTGTTCAAAAATATTCCGTTAATATTAGGTCCATTCGGGGAGGATTATACATTTCTGGGTGTCCACCTAGATAGCAAACTGGACTGATCTAAAAACTGCACTGCCGTCTATAAACAAGGAAGGAGTCTGCGAGCCTGTGGTAGCAAGTGCCTGCTGAGGCAGAAATGTGAAGGTGGCTGATGCCAGCAGACTAAACAAGTTAATCATGAAGGCTGGGCCGGTTCTAGGGGAGGAACTGGACACTATCGACACTGCAGCGCAGAGGAGGATGCTGTCCAGACTTGGGTTTATTATGGTCAATGCTGCTCATCCGCTTCATAATGGTGTGGTTGGACAGAAGAGCGCATTCAGCCGCAGACAGCTGGACTTAAGATGCTCCACCGAGCGCCTCAGGAAAACATTCCTTCCGACAAAATGTACAACCGGTTAATCACCCAGGGCACATTTGCAATAATACCGTATCTATTCAGAAATAGTTATACTGTATATGGTACTGTGTTTTGCCTGTTTTTTGCATGTCTTTTTGTGTGGTTGTTTACTGTTTAAGCTTAATTAGAAACTATTTCCCCAGGAAAAATAAAAAAATTCGGATTCTGATTAAGATATGAGCTCCGAAAAACCGCCTAAAATGATAGAAACCTAGTTTATATTCTGAGCTCGCCCTTTCCGTCAATGTTGTGAGTACAATGGCAGTTTAAAGGAGGCGCGTTTCCACCGCATGTAACGCCTTTTTCGTACTTTGAGAAAGTACCAAAAGTAGGGCGCTTTAAGGTGTTGGTACGTTTTCCACTGGCGTAAAAACTGGTTCCGGCGAGGCGGGGTATTTTGTACTGAATTCGAAGAATGGCTGAATTGTATTATAGGGCTGAACAGTGTGCGATATCAATTCCAGCATCGCATGTTACGCACATACATTTCTTACATTGCCAGTGAGCTATATTAAGATCAGGCTTTTTCTTATTTTCAGTTCAGTACCGACATTACAGCGCAGGGGGTTAAAGTTCGCTAAAACATTTTTACTATCATAGAAATATAATCTTAGCTAGCCTTGCCATTTGATTTATTCCTTGTATATAGGCCTATTACATATGTTTTGGATCCATTTAAAGTTTAACTGCTGCTTTTGCATGAAGGATGCATGCGTTCTCTGAGACAATCATAATCATTTTCACCCTTGCTGTTTAAATCAGTCGTAGACGGCTTTGTGAGAAATTTATTAACTTCTTTTTCCCTTATAAATACTCCAATATTTTTTTTACCACAAAATCACATTGGTAGAACAGCACGCTATATGCTATACCAGCTAGCAAGCGACGTCACCGTGACATTTTTGGACGTCCGATTTTGGTTCGCCAGGTAACGTTTCATTCACAACGTTAGGCGGACGTCCGATTTTAGTCCGTTAATTAACGTTTTACTCACAACGTTAGGCGGACGTCCAATTTTGGTCCGCCCGTTAACGTTTCATTCACAACGTTAAGCGGACGTCCTATTTTAGTCTTTGGATCCTTTGATCGTTTTCCTGACAGCTGTCTTTTTACACAGAGCCACTATATAGAATAATTTGTTTTTTTCAATGCTAACAGTTTGGATCAGGAGTTGGTTATTGCAAAAGAAGTAATGTATGTGCATGCGGTGATATTTGTATGGCTTTATCTGCACCCTTCTGGCAGGACGGCCATTGCAGTCGGATCTCGCACACTACAACAAGAAGTTGTCCTACTTGACTGCAGTCAGTTCATATTCCACCCTTGCAGCTGCAGGCAGATCTCGCTCCTTGTCACGTCAGCTGCAGACAGCCCAAGTCAAACGCACCCAATTTCACACACCGCACCTGATAATTCGCTGCATCTCTGATGGAGAAATTTACTATATGCAGAAATGCATCTATAGTTTACATGTATGTATGTATAAAGTAAGGGCACAAATTGAGTTTGATTGTTGTATGCTTCACCAAATCTGACTCATCTCACGTAAAAGTATAGGCTACTAGGCATGCTGGAAGTGGTTCAATAGAACTGCAATAGATAACCACTTGTTTAAGGATACTGCAATGTGGAGACATTTTAATATATTTATTTTGTCTCTTTTATGTTAGACTGTAAAGTTCTCTACATATTTACACATTCAGGAGAAAATGAGTACTGAGAAGGTAAGTGCCACTGTTCGCGGGTGAAGCTGTGCCTGTGGTGTCCTGTGGCGTTTACCCTGTCGTCTTTCCAAATAAACCCGTATTCTGTGGATTTACCCGCTTTCTTCGTTTTGACTGCCTCACGCCGCCGACACCCAGGCACAGCTTCGCAGCAAATTGTGACAGAAAGTTTTCATTTATTTACAAGAGTTATTTTGAAAGGCAAAGCTATTCAAAACATTAAAGTTTATTAAATTTTATTCTTTTGAGTTAATTACTATACTATAAACTTGCATCTTAAGTGGTAGTAATGTTGTTTTTTTCAGAGACAAATATTCAGGTCTGTTTCCTTCAAAACCATACACAAGAAACGACAGTATAATCGGATGAGTGTCTCGATCACATAAAAAAACCCACTTTGAGCACACTTCAGATGGAAGAGATTACTTTGTTGACTGTGAAAGCAACCATGATGTTGATGGCGAACTAGGTAAAGGACAGCTGGATGTTTAATGTCAAGCACAATGCATTTGACTCTCTTCTGAACGTACTGGTAAAACATGGACATTCTGATCTCCCTACCGCCACAAGAACATTAATGGGAAACACACAGGCAATTCAAATACAAAATGTGTCAGGGGTAGAATATGTTAAGTTTGATGTCAAATAAAGAATCCTAGATCCTTTCCAGTCATACCCTTCAGTCATGTTAAAGTCCTTGAATGCTTTGGAAATTTCTTTAAATGTGGATGGGCTGCCACTGTTTAAAAGCGACAGCCAAGCACTCCGGCCAGTTTTGTGCTCTGTTGATCTTGACTCAGTGTCAGTCTTTCCATTATCGCATGCAGTGGCTTCATCAAAATACATCTATGGACTTCATTAGTGATACGGTTCATGATCTGGCTAATTTATTAGAAACTGGAATCGAGTTGGAAGGGAGAAATCTAGCAGTACACATCGGGTGCATTATTTGTGATGCCCCAGCAAAGGCCATGGTGAAATGTGTAAAGCAGTACTCTGGTTATTGTGGCTGTGATAGATGTACACAAAGGGGAAGATGGCTTGGTAGAATGACTTATCAGGAGGTGACAAATCTGACGTTGCGGACTGATCTGACTTTCAGAGAACAAACGTATGCAGAACATCAAAAGATTTCCCCTTTCCGTAATCTTCCAATTGCATGATCAGCTGTTTTCCTGTTGACTACATGCATCTGTGTTGTTGTTCAGAAGTTCACAAGGTACTAGAATTGTATTTTTTAAATTACTTTAATATTGAAAATGAATCACGTTTATATAATTCTATTTATATGACGATACTGTCACAAAAAATGAGCATGGAGCAGCACTACCTGCTCCCCCCGAGGGCAGGTGTTTAATCACATAGCACAGTATAATTATTTAATGTCTGGTGTTTTTTTTTATTATCAAATGTTGTAATTGAACTGTATTTTATGTCTTGTGTTAAGTTTGTTCATCACCAGTTGTCAGACCTACTTCTATCTCTTCAATGCATGATGCCAACTTAGAAGGTATAGTCATTTCTAATTTATACTATTGCAAGGAAGGTCCATTTATAGACCTTCTTTCCATGCACTTCCAAGCCACTGTAGATACTACAAAATGCAGTCAATCAATCGAGATGTTCACATGTCACTCCCCCTTTCATCTTACTCTATTGGTTCCCAGTAGGGTTATGATGACTATTTGACATAATCTACAATTATTAGTCAAATAGAATTTAAAAATCACTACATTAATCATTTAAAGAAGAATAGTTCCCAGTAGAAGCATATGTCAGTATTTCAGAGTCCTACAATTTTATAAATTAGATAACTTTGACGGGACATGTTTTAAGTAAAACTGAAGTATACTTATGATCAGACAAATCAGGCAATACTTCTTACATATTTACATCAGGTGATTTGTGTGTGTGTCTTTTGCAAATACTGTAGCTGCATACGGTAAAGCTCATCCTGAAGCAACCAACCTCACCATGGATAATTCAATTGCAGTGACACTAAAACTCTGTCCACGTCATGGATCTCGGAAGGTATGGAGCGGTTTTTATGTTGTTGGTGGTCTAGTGGTTAGGACACTTACCTCTAAACCAAATGGTTATGGGTTCAAGTCCCATGTCTGGCACTACCATCATTAGGTCCCTGAGCAAGAGCCTTAACCCCAACTTGCTTCAGGGAGACTGTCCCTGAATTTATGAAAAAATAGCGTTGCATAGCTGTTTCTGAAATAGCATGGTAACGTTGTGAAGACGTGATGAGGATGTCGGAAATAATGTCATCTGTCCTGTACCGAGGACCCTACAAAATAACGTCCAAATGATGTCAATTATAAACGGTTTCATGTTGACATTCAGATGATGTTGAAAGAATGTCATTTTGGTAGCTGGGATATATGCTGTGTGCATGCTGTCCTAGTAGCCATATTAAACAAAATTCTTAAAAATTTCTTATCATGTCATTTTTTGTATCCGTTCTTCTGTCCAGATAGCAATTAATTTCTTTTTACTTAGTTTATGCTTCATGACTTCATAACTCGTTTAAGATGTGGTTGTATTGTGTTTCAGGCTATTTGCATGACCAATCGACAAAGAAAGCATTTCAGGTCCCACCCCAAAGTACTGCAGTACCAAGGACGTACCCCAGCTGGCTTGGGGCTTTTTGGTACAAGAACTTTTGTTCGATGAAAAAGGGAAAATACCACAAGTACAGTATTAGGGCTCTTTTCCCATTATTCGCGTTGCCTTAATGCACTTTTCATCAAGGTGCATTCTGCGATTCGCTGGAACATCATATATCGCATAGGAAGCAACGTATAATGCTCCCAATGGAGCACATTTTGAAAATGCACTGCTCCATGCACTTCTCTGCCATTGATGACAATCAAAGATGGATACAAACGCATTTCAGAGTGTTTGTATGCGTTTTCTGCTCCCTCTTTTCCCCACAAACACTAGGGACAATCATATACTACTAGGGACACTTTTAACAACATAAGTAGCTATGGTACATTGTTGAAATACTTAGACTTGGCCCTAGCTCAAAAACAAATATTTAACTTACAGCTTAGCACTATTTTGAGTTAACGACGGGCTATTTTGACATATCGGGGCACAAGTGTTACAGATCTATTATATGCAAACAGGAAGTGCCACTGAACGAGCTGGTGAAGAAATCTTTTAGGCTTAGTGAATCAAACGAACTGTGTCACGAAAAAGGAGTCATTACGCCCATCACCACTGCTACGCTGGCACAAAACATCTACGCACATATGGCGCCCCTAGATGTACTCGCGCCCTCTGCTGGATGGGCAAGGAACAAGAACTAAGCTTCTCAGAATTCCTTGATTCAACCCTGGGTTAGAGGCAGCATGGTGCCATAGCGACATGCATTGTTGCCTAACACCTCTGGCACCAGGATTCAAGTCCCCACCATGGCTCCATGTGTGTGGTTTACATGTTTCCCTTGTGTCGTCATGGGGATTCCTCCGGATACTTCAGTTTCCCCCGGACAGTCCACAAACATGCTGAGTTGGAGTTATCAAATTTCCCATAGGTGTACATGTGTAAGTGAGTGGTGTGTGAGTGTGCCCTGCGATGGGTTGGCTTCCCATCCTAGGTTGTTCCCTGCCTTGTGCCAGTAGCTTCCAGGATTGGCTCTGGACCACCTAGGATAAGCAGTTACAGAAAATGGATGGATGGATGGCCTCTGGGTTAGCAGAGCACAGTGTGGTGTGGAGGAGGGGGACGTAGTGAAGTGCTGTCAGGAAGAAGACAGAGGCTTATATTTCAAGATAAATAAGCAAAAGTTGTCAGATTGATAAGGGGGCTGTCAAATAAGTCATTTTATAAGCTTTATGTTCAGTATAGAAATTATATTAAAAATTGCGCTCATCCTATTGTCCCATGTGGTATTAAAATTAATGTAATTGAACCTAACTCAAAGCACCTGTTATCCAAAATACATTGTTAATTTTTTATTATTTGTAATTTTTTATTTTTTATTTACATATAATACTGTTAGTTATAATTATAATATTTATTGTGTTGTTATATAATATATACAATAAACAATGAAAAAACTTAATTTTATTATTCCTAACCATTGTGTATTTATGTCACACGTGCTTGACTGACCCTGTCAGCCTTACACACATGGCACATCTCCTGTTTTTCTTGGAGAATGCACATGCTTTAATTGTATTTCCATTGAGGGACATGTTCAATCACATTTATGCCTTGAAACAAGTGTCTATTGACTGAAGACAATATAGGCCCGCATAACCGAAACGCCAAAAGATTCCCAAGATTATATACATTGTCTACTAATGTGGTCCTCATTGTATGCTTTGTATCATTTCTACAAAAAAGTGTTTTGGGAAACACGTTACTATTAAAATGTTTAATTTTTCTTGGCTGTATTTTGGTACAGTTAAAAAATTCCAATGAGTGACAGTGACTCACTGGTTCTGGAATTGCTTAATCTAATCATTCTGGACCAGGGATAGAAATGTGTAATTAACCCACTTGCCATGACTTTCAGTTCACAGGGGAGAGGCTGAAAGAGGCTTTTGTTCATGACTTTTTACCAAGCTGCTCATAGACAGTTACGGAGTGACCTAACATCCTGTGATGGGTGTCTGCCAAGCTGAAGGTGGTCCACTCTGCTCTTGGAGAAACACCAAAATCGGCATTAACAAATACTAAGTCAGGCTACCCCACTTAGTTTGCATCATTAAATGGAAATTGTTCAATAAAAAAAAATTCAAAGCTGTGAATATTTCCAGCGGACACAGAAGCACAGTACATACTGCTTCTTCTCAGTATCTCCTGAACAACTGATGGGTACATTACGTTGCTTATACACGCATTAGGTTATAGATATAAATCATGGTCATATACATGCCCTTAATTGTTGTAGATACTGAGATTTACAGTACTGTGCGAGAGTCTTAGGCAGTCAAAGAAAATGTTTAAGGCTATATTTATCTTAATAGAAAGTATACAAAGTTGTCCTCTATTCGCAAATTTAGACATTGCCGGTTTTAGTTATTCCAGAGTTGGCCATGAATGACAAAATTTTTACTTTATTTTGTTCCTGGGCAGAAAATGTTATTTCCCAATTGCTTCTGCCTAAAGTAAATGGAAAAGACTTTTTTTCCGTTCCAGCTTTGCTTTTGTGACCTTTTCAAATGTATCCATTTTTCAGAGGATTCCAGGTAAATTCCGTGCCACAGAGCTCACAAAGGGACACGGACAAACAAAAAGTCCTCGACAGTGTCACATGAGCACCACAGCTTGATGCCATTTGTTTCAGAGCATTTGTGTTGTTTGTCTCTGTCTCTTTAGGGGTCCTGTACAGTGTTGAGTAGCTGATGGAAAATTGTCTAGAACTTACAAGAATTGTCAAGAACTTTCAACAATTTTGTGAAATGTTGTAGAACTTAAAAGGGCCTTTTAGAATTTTCTAGAACCATCACCACTCACCACTTCAGTTTAGTTCTAGCTGCCTCAGTGAATACACAGACCTACCTGAATTTATCAGACACGGCATCAAGAAGCTGAAAGCATCCTCCAGAGGATGGTTGCTATGTATGTAGCCAATTTATCAAGATATGAGCGAAAAACTACTCTGTGGCAGTATTTGGGGGTTGATATGTGAGAGTGATTTTTATTATATATGCAGAGTTCTAAAAACTACTCACTTCTAAATAGTTTGTGTTCATTTTTGTATAACTTTACATACATGTAAATCTTGACTGAAATGGTGTTGTAAATGTTGTAAAATTGAAATGAAAATGTGCAAATTTGCCAGTTTTTACAAAGAAAGTGGGTTAATTTCATTATCCAGGTCACAGAAGCAAAGCTTGAAGGGAATAATGACTATTTCTTTACTTTTACAACATATGCAATTAAATAACACATACGATTAAGGAACAATATTTGTGTTACACAGTGTAATTAAATGCGAAACTTTAGAGCTTGACGAAAGATTGCTGAAATCCGGACGACATGCAAGACAAAACAATAGAGATCATTATTTGGGTCACATAACATAGTATGTGAATATTATTGTTACATAATATTTGTTAGTCTAAATGCATATGCCTACTATATTTTTAACATATAACTTTTTTGGGGGGTTAAAAGAAGAACCTTTGTACATGCAGGGGCTTAATTTAGATTTTTATATAAGGTTTCTATTTTATATATAAAGGTTGAATAAGCAATGTGCAACATATAGAGCACAATACAGTTTGTTTAGAAATTGGTAGGTAATAGACATCATTCCGGGGTGCATTTCTATGCAGATTACATTCCCTGAAAGGGGAAGCTTACCATGTGAACTGATTAAAAATGCTAAGGTACAAAGACACTGTTTTGGTTTCAGATTTTGTCACATATATGACATTCACTGTACTAGTGAAAAACTTTCCCACCTGCTTCCAGAATTGTTCTTTTAAGGGAATGTGTGACGCACTGAAAAAGAAAATGGTATAAAAATGATTAAACTAACAGAAATAAAAAGCCTGCAAATATAACTAGTAATATTGTTGAATATCAATAGTAATAAAAAGAAGTGGGATGACATGAAAGTGTGAGATGGTATTCAGGTCATTTGACAGATAGTTATAAGATAGCTGTAGGTTCAGAAAGTCTGTAAGGTACCTAAATTGGAGCTGAAATCTTGTTAAACATCTTACTTACACTGTATTTGTCTGCCTCCTACTGATAACAGTATGAACTTTTATCCAGAAAGCACTTCGCTTAGCGGTTTACAATCCAGAGGGTATTCAAGTTCAAACGACTTATCTTCAGGGATCTCCAGCTCCTCCCTCAAAACTGGCAGCAGACGCTCCGGGACCCGGTGCACTGCCTGCCGTATGGGTCTTGGGTCCTTCAGTGTGATGTGATGCTGGATAATGTCTGTCTTCCCAGGCCTGTCCATAGAGAGTTGCTCTGGCAGAACCTCCAGCAGCTGCTCTCTCTCCCCCTCTCTTGGTTGTACTAAAATCTACCTTGCACATCACCAATCAATTTCATCGAATAGATGCAAACGTTAACATGACGACAAACAAAACGATTCTTTTGGCACAGCTGGTGCTTAAATGGAAGGAGGTAGTGCGAGGAAAATTTGGCTCAGCTGTTACAAGCACGGACAAAAAAAGCTTAGGAGGCTCTTGCAAGCTCCGTGGATGCTGCCTCACCTCGGACAAGGCCATCAGCAGAGGGATGTGAAAAAGTGGTATAATGGTTTATTGACCTTGCGACAGGAAATCAGTTTATAAAGCAAGCATCCAAGCTACAGGTTTGTGTCATTACTTATATTACTCTCATGAGCCTCACTTATTAACTTTTATACATGCCACTTACTCGTAAGTCTGAGAGTAAGAGCAAAATCACGTCACTCTTAGAATTGTGCCGCATTTAAGAGAGAAATTTTACTCTGAGAAGTTTTATGCATACCGGCCTTGATATCTAGTTGGATGGCTAGATGAACACTGCTTCAGTTACAAAACCTCTCCATGTATCTGTTAAACTTCTCCACTAGCTCAACTATTTAATGAATTAACCCCATTAGTTAACCCAATGGTGCAGTGGTTAGCACTGTTGCCTCACACCTCTGGGACCTGGGTTTGAGTCCCCGCCTAGGTTCCATGTGTGTGG
>JABFEB020000035.1:5592880-5604070 GCA_019775895.2 Stomatorhinus ivindoensis
TGTGTGGAGATGAACTCGCCACACATGCAGCCCCATCCATGTTCTGTTCTGCACATCCAGTACAGTAGTGGCAGTTCCCAAGCTTTTGATGTCCTTGCACCGGTAAAACATGCCCTATCTGGCTGTCCCCACTGGTGAATTCTGCAACTGATAAATCGCATCACATATCAAATAGGGACAGCATATTCAGCATTCTATTTTTCAATATGCGATGTACTGGATGGGTGGCAACTCATATTTTTGGAAATTCACCAACTCCCCTGATGCCTTGCAGATACAGTACTGATGGTGGTATTAAATTCTATTTTTTATAGCCCCTCCCTCACCTTTTTTGTCTGGACAATCATGTGACACTCAGCCCCACCTAGCATCAAAATCAATAACATAAAATGCAAATACACGCTGAACAATGCAATGTCCAAGCATCAGTTACCAGTGACTAGGGATGGCTCTGGACAAAAGGGGAGGGGTCCCAGGCAAGGCTTGGGTAGGGTAGGAGGGCAGTTAGGCTGCAGGCTCTGGGGGACGTGTGACGCCTGCACTGTGTGGAGGGGAGGAACTGGGAGGCTCATGATTGTTTCCTGAGCTCCACTGTAAGAGCTGTTTGACAGGGCAGTTGTGGAACTAGCTTTCTCAATACAGCTTTTAGAATCCAGGGCAGTAACTATTGAAGTAATTTCAAGTTCATTCAAGAGAGTAACATGTATCCCTGTATTTTTTTTGTTTTTTAAAACCAAACTCATTCTTTTTACTCTTTGCTCACTATCAGTCTCAAGAGTCTGTAAGCGTGAGCACTGATCACATTTTGGCCAAAATGGAACACCTAGAATGGATTCTTCTCTAACCCCTGAAACGTAGCCCACATTTGAGTTCATTGACGTTCACTGTTCAGCCTGGTGTTCCGAGTTTACAGCTCTTCATGTGTACATTGAATCCATTTGCATGTCAGAATCAAAAGTACAGAGCGTAAAAGAGCACGAAGCAATAAAGTGTGCAGTAATTAGAGAGAAGTAATATCGGACGAGCAGAAAGTAGCTGTCTGATGTGCTGGTTTTCTTTTTTTTGGAAACGTCAGCAGCACCACTGGTCTCCATATGTATGAGCCCTGTGTCAGATTGTGCACCCACACACTAAAACCAGCTGCACAAAACAAAGAACCGCGAATCTTTATTGCTTTGTTAGTGCCACAATGATGACGTGATATCAGCAAGTTACTCTGCCACCTCGATGAACGTGATGCAGATGTTATAAATGCCTTCTGTTAAGCAAGCATGTTTGCAAGTAAACACTTTCCACTCTTGCAAAGTGAGAAAGAAACAAACGGACACCTTACAGTCTGTACAATGCAAAATTAAGATGAAAGTATAAAAAAGTTTTTTAGAACTGGAAAAAAAATACTCTGCCATTTCCAGGCTGTTCATGTCTAGTTCCTCCATCAGAGACTGTGCTTCGTGTAGCTCCTTCACAGGAAACGCTTGAGAATTTTTCTGCACTCTAATATCCAGCATGGTTTTCACTGTCCGGTTACGCTAAGGGCACGTTCTGTGGGGTGGGGTTTCCCTCCAGGCAACACCCCGATCTCGCCATCTGCAGAATGCTCCTGCTGGACCCTGCTGGTCGGGGGGGGGGGGATCTTTCCCGGTCGCTCTGTGCTTGGTTAGTAATCCTAGGATAATGGTTGTCTCTCCTTGGGCAGCTTATACAGGGGGTTGGAGGCCTGGAGGGGATGGAGTGGGGGCCTCAGTGCACACGACAGGAAGGACCTTATACTGGCTTGGTCTGGGTTTAAAAGCCAACACATTAACTTTGCTGCAGAAGCAATATGTTTAAATCAGCACAGTTCAATGACCACTTCGAACAGGGGTGGCCAATCTTATCCGCAAAAGGGCCGGTGTGTGTGTGCGCAGGCTTTTGGGATAACCTGTAGGTCAGCTGTTCAAACCCAGGTGTGAGGACTCTTCAGACAATCAATCCTCTAATTAGTGACCTAATTAGGGAGTTGTAGCAAAAACCCGCATACACACCGGCCCTTTGCGGATAAGATTGGCCATCCCTGACTTAGTATTTCTCTCCTCTGTGAGTCCTGGCAGCCCCGCCCATCTGCCCCCCAACGAGCCCCGCCTCACCATCTCGTAACGAGCCCTCGATCTCGCGTTCTGGAAGCGGGAAAACTCGCGGCGATCGTGGACGGTGATGACCAGCTTCCAGACGGCCAGCAGAGCCACGCCCACCAGCAGGATGCTACCCACCACGGCCAGTAGCACGGTCAAAGCGTCTGGCGCCGAGCCACACTCTGTGAGGGACAGGGGGCGCCAGAGAGCCCGCACATACCACTCAGAACATGTGTGGCCAATGAGGTCTCACTACAGGCTAAAAGCAGCAGAGGTTAGAGTGGGGCACTGAGACAACAGCACAACATCTTAACTGGGAAAACAAATAAATGGCACGTAATTGTTTATCCAGCAAACTGTATAAAATCTTTGGCCTTCCAGGACTAGTACCGGACAAGTGATATACTTCCCAAAGTGAGGATGATGGTAGCAGACAGCTAGCCGGCGCTCACTGACCAGGCTCCCGCAGGGTGGTGAGGATTGACCGGCCGCTGGCGTGCTCGGAGTACGTGAACTTCATGACGCAGTCGCTCTCCGTCTTATACAGGCAGAGCACGGCGCCAGGCTCGTCCGTCTCTGCAGAGGGAGGGTGGCGTCACTTCAGACGGGGAGGGGAAAAAAGTGGCCGTTCTCCCTCTCCGACAGGCAGACAAACGAGGACTAACAGAAGGCACCATGTAGACACACACTCACAGCCAGACAGGCAACCCAGCGGCCCGGCTGACAGGACTGCTTTGGAACATACTGTGAAGCTAGTTCTTTAAAAAATCTACAATAGGGCATCCAAGTGTCCCGTTTGCTTTTTTCTTTGTCTTTCCAGAAACTTTTAATGCCCTGCGGATTGAGGAGCTGGCCTCCAAGTATAATGCTTCCGGAATGTGCATGTGGAGTCCATTAGAGAAGTCATATCTGAAGCAGCCTGTGTTTTATACACTATTTTAGCTTCTTGTGGCGCTGGACGCACTCTGGCCACTACATCTTCCAGTCCCTGGCAGCTTGGCTCTGTATGTTTGGGAACGAGGAGATTAAAAGAATCCCATGAATCGCTGTCAAATTCCTGCGCAAAAGTCAACAGCGGCCTCGTCGCCGAGCTGAAATGTGTTTGAGATCTTAAAGAAACAACGTGGGAGCTATCAAAAGTGAAGGAAGTCGCTTGTTAGACATGGAAAGTAAGACGAATCCAAGAGCTAAACGTGATGAAAATGAGAAGGGCAGTGAAGAAATGCCAGACTCTGCTACATCACGCACATGACAGTCAGGGGAAATGTACTTTCTGTGGCACATGGGACTTTTACCTTCAACTTAGCAGACAAGGACTTTGGGTAAGAGTAGGAGCCAAGTTAGTTAACGCACATGAAAAATCACATGTCTGGGGGTAGCTTTGGGTCAGGCTTGGGTGACCAGACAGCCAGCACTCATGCTAAGCCCCAGGACACGCCAGCGAATTCCACACCAGCAGCTTCATAATAATGCGCTTAAATTACACCAGTATGACTGGAAAATGAGGGGCAGGACGCAACTCTCACACAAGCCAGGGAAAAGGCAGAGGGACGTCACAGACGCTGCTCAACCTCTCAGCATTTTACTTTTCCCGTCTGGGTTTTCTTCACACTGCTAGGTCTGTGCGTGTTAAGTCAACAAAACAGCTTTTAATGCTTTTACAAAACGGCTGCACCTCAGCCAGCTTAAGCAGGCCTGTGCTTTATCATCCCCCATAACCTCTGGTAGCACAGGCCACCGTCAACCGCAAAGCGATCAACAACCCCCGCATTTAAGGGGGCCGCCCTGATGTTTCATACTGCGGCTTGCGAGAACCTCTGTTACCAATCCTCTACACACAAATACCACCCCTCCACTGTAATTTAAATGAGTTAATGAACACACACCCGTGAGAAGCTTTCAGTCCAAAATTTGCACTCTCCCGCTGTTAAAACAACGCATCTATAAAATAAAAAATTGAAAGCTTTTTTTTTAATACAAACTCCAGCTGACAGTCAAGTTAGGTCACTTTTAATATACTGAATACTACTAAATCTACTCAATGTTCATGCATTTCTTTGTAAGATAAAACATTGATTGCAATGTTACATGTCAGTATTTTATGAAGATTTGGAGACATTTACATCCAAACTCATTTTGCTTTCATCCTACAATAAAGATCTTAAGTCACCCTCTTTTTGTAAAGTATATAAGTGCATCATCTTCTGTAGCAGCTGTCGAAAACCACCTCCAACGAAACGGTCACAGGATACCCACTCAATGTTTCCACGGCGACGATCTCATCCTTGCAAAGACGCTGGCAGGTTTGGTTGTCTAGTTTCCCAGAGTTGAAGAGTCTGCATTCAATGCACTCCCTGCAACATAAACTCTGGGGTCTTAATTTGATCATATCATCCACACAATGATGTGCCCCCCCCCTCACCATAAGCGAAACCAGGCTCAAACACTGACAAGCAACATGTCAGCCAGATTTTGGGAGATGACACCTTAATCAAAGCACAGCCAGGTGCAACAGTATGAAACAAAAATAAAATGTATTTCAAGAACTATCAAGAAACAAGAATTGCAATCCAATTGCAATGAAAGTGGGTCTTATTTCAAAGAGGGTTAGTGCCCCAGAGAAAACGGGCACCAGTGGGTATTCTTTCGGTCATTGATCAGAGGGTAAATGGTGGTGTTAGGGTTTAGGGAATGCTACCCTACTTGCAGAGCCCCTTGTGACCTTCGACACTGTCAGAAGCTCCCGCCCCCCCCATACCTCTTGGTGCTACAGGCATCAGGGCAGGTGGGACATTTCTCACAGGCGTCCCCGAAGGCCCCGGGCTCGCTGCACTGACAGCCCCCACACACGCAGCTGCCCCTGCCGCTGCACATGCGCCCATCCTCCGCCAGGCAGGTCACTGTCGCCGTCGAGCAGTTGCAGTTGTCGCCCACGTAGCCTGGGTGACAGTGGCACTCGCCGCAGTGGCACTCCCCGTGACCTGGGGAAGCAAGGGGGTTGGGAAGGAGATGCAGACGCACCGGTGAATGCCGGGCAGCACGGAGAACAGCGGTTCCTCTACGGGTGCCATGCTTCATGGTGAATGTCGCCCTCTTCAGGCTGACATGTGCCTGGCCAGGCTCCCTGTTCCTCCTAATGACAGCAGTCTAAGGGCCCATTCCCCTGAAGCTTTCAGGAGGAGAACCCGTACACACACACACACACGCAAAATATTTATTAAGGTGACCATTCTTTTGCCCCTTATATCGGTTGTGTTTGACCTAATAACCAGCTTAAATCAACAGTTTGGAGTCAAACCGGTTAGCGTTACAAGTTAAGGGTTCTACGCAGACTCAGCTTCAGAGAAATCTGTGCCAAAATAAGGTTTATATGAAATAATAAAATAAATCCTATAACATTCGTAGTTGGAAATAGACCTAATTAAAGGTCAATGGTCAACTTTTGGCAATAGAGATGAGAAGGTGCTGTGCTGGGGTGGAAAACCTGTGTTACGGTTCTGCCCTCAGTGCCCATGTGGCCGGGTGTGGTACTGCATCCAGCTGGCGCCCCATGGATTCCTGCGAGACACCCAGCAGCCTCTTCTGCTTGTTCAGCATTCTGATTAATGCTCCAAGTTCAATTTATTTCCACATACCATCATTCACAAGTGTCACATTTGACGAGTGTGTGGCAATCCAATACTGTGTTGCAATCCAATACTGTGTTATCTATACAAAATGTCGAAACAGTGAAAAGGGGAAGAGAGAATGAATGAAAGGCAGAAGACAATGGCGAAGAGGAACCAAAAATTCCCAATAATGGAGAAAAAAAATCCTCTGGGGGTCAAAGGTCAACTGGTTGTCCGACCCCCCCCCCCCAGGCGTGCTAGCATCATAGAAAACAGAAAATGAGGGGGCTTTAATAAAAGTTGGGTGGAAACTGACCATAGTCAGAGCATCCTTAGATCAAATACTGCGCAAACCCAGTTTACAAATAACGCTGGTCAGTCTGTCCAGGAGCCAGCCTTACACCCGCAGATCAGCTTCCAAGTGTCAACCTTACACATTCATACTTTCAAGAAACCTGTTTGTCATGAGACAAAAAACAGGACATGATTCATGCTGGCAAAATGAAGCAAGCCGAGAATAAAAAAGGGGGGAATGTCGCCTAAGCAAGCCAAGTCCAACTTCCTGTCCACTGTGAAGTCCACTATAAAGTCCACTGTAGTGTCCACTTATCCTGATGTAACCATTGTCAGAGATGTGCTGTGTAAAGGCTTAAAAAATCCCTTTAACTGGAATTATATACTTCAGTAAAAAGATTCAAAAACACATTTTAAAAAAATCAGCTCACAGGTTAAAATGTAACAGACAAGAATTGCTGACTTAAGTTAATGGCAGATAAGCCAAACAGAACACTTTCACAAAACGGCTTAAATTTTTTTTTTTAAACTCCTATGCAAGTTATTTCTGGATGCAGGACCAACCACAACCATCTCAGACATTTCCTCTGAGGTTCATATACGTGGTCCTCATCCACCCTTGCAATTATACATCCTTCTCATAAGAAGGAAGGTTCACTTAGTCATATCACCAAACTACTGCTTAGTCTGAGAGATGTGATAGTCATCTTTCTTCAGACTCACGTAAGCCTGGACCTTGTCGGTCATGCTTGAGATGGAGCACTCAGATTGTGTTTCTGAAAGTATGATACACGGCACGCTCTATGCGAAGCACCAGGCAGCCAACGAGGCAACAAGCGCTACACCGGGAAAGTCACCACTTCTCTTCAAGTGAAGGACATGTGGCACTTTATCAGGTGTTTGAAGCCTAAATAAACTGCTAGGTAGTAGGGAATGCTGGCGTTTGCGGGGCTTGTCTGCTTGCCAAGGATCATATCAAGTATGTCCTGTAAAAGAAGCAATAGAGACACATTAACCAAAACCTGACCGACATGATCACAGCGCTGAACCACATCCCAAGTGTGGATTAAGGGGGGGGGGGGGGCAGAGAGAGTCGCTGTTTACATAGAGACTGAGGGAGAGGCTTCCCCAGACTCACATAGCCTAACAGGAGAGGAGAGCCCATGGTCCTTAGATCAGAGAGGCTATTCTGATCATAAAAACACTATTTATAGGAGACTGAGGACATGGCTAAAAACACAGAGGAGCCTTACAGTCAGGAATATTCTTTTGGTTTTTGAAGGACTCCTTTAGGTAATGTCTAAAATGGGGGGAGAAAAGTAACTGGTTACATTTGAAAACTAGCCAACAATAAGTGATGCTCCACCAGGGTATAAGGTGGCACTTATATAGGCAAATATAGCCTGGGCTATTTTTTTACAGGCTGTAATAGAAAAGGAACATTCTCAAATATTTTCAGGAGACACTAAATATTTAATGGTATTCAAGCACTGTTTTTCAGCATACATGTAAGGACATGACTTCAGAGAGCTGCCAGTTTAATTACACGCTTTGAGTAGTACAGGCCTTACAGGCAAAACACAGACACAAGAAATAATGGGTCAGGGGGAAATTCACGGCAGTCATTAAATGGTGTTTGCACAACCACCCGATATCTGACAGTAAACTCTTGCTGGGGGAGACAGAGAGAGAGAGAGAGAGGGAGAGAGAGACAGAGAGAGGCAGAGATCTACCCTGGGTGTATAAACACAAAGCAGTAAAAGAATGTCCTCTAGAGGACTGTGTACCTTCAGCTGGAATGTGTGTATTGCTGGGAAGCTCAGCTTTGACGGCCTGCATCTCAGTGAGGACTTCCAGAACGCACACATTCACAACAGCTGGAGAACCACACAGACAGGCTCTGCTTAAATCCAGATGGTGCTAGCATGTCTAACATTCCTAATGTTACTGAAAGCATATTAAACAAAGGCGCAAAAAACAACAAAAAAATGTGCGTCAAAATTGCACTATGCAGCGCTGCCAGTTTCAGGCACCTTCTGGAACTGCAAGGGGGGGCAGAGTTATTCAGAGCCTTGTTCTGCAGAATTTATGGTGCCACGGTCTCATTTCTGCAGAGGAAGTGAAACAGCGCCCCACATTGGTGCCCTCCAGCAAGCCCCGCATTTCTGTGTCCTGCTGCCAAATACCATGAGTCAACAGGTTTCTCTGACTGCGGCTCTGCTGTTCGCTGTCAGGCCGCATCGCTGCTCTTCAGCCAATTCCAGTGTGATGCTACGGCTCACACACTGGATTAGGGTGGGACGATTTATGGATTTCAAATCGAAATCGAGATTTGAAACAATGCGATTAGCAAGTCACAAAAATAGTAATTTAGGATATACTGTACATTATACGGCACGTCGGACCCAGGGTTTAAAACTGCTGTGAGATTAGTTTTACAGATTCATGCCGTGCTCCCTGTGTGACAGTCATTCTCACCAATCACAAGCGCCGTGCTTCTCGCGTGTCAGTCAAGCTCACCAATCAGAAGTGGCCCAAGAAGGCGTATAGGCCCACAAACAGCAAACACGTGAAACCCAAGGAGAATCTTACACTCGCGGTGCAGAAAATACCGATTCCGCTACTGAACTATAAGTGAATTGACTTCTTATTTCATGGTCCGAGAATGTTTCAGAAAGGTCCCATCATCAATAGAACCGGCGAGCTCCTTTTAAACACCAGCTGCAATATACTTCAGCATATCACACCTTTGGTTTTTAATAGGCAATAGCATTAGTATACCGCTAACCCATCAAAACAACGAGACAGTAATTCTCACAGCAGTGGAGTCAGTGACCTCCAAAAAAGCCGTAAAACCCACAATACAGCCGTGTTAATGTCATACGTTTTTGTGCTTATTAAATTTAAGTGTTTCGAAAGATTAATCCCTCAACAGTAATAAAATAAAAGTCTTGCTTTAACATAAATACAAAAAGAATAGATCGCTTCAATCGCTATTACAGTTGGGTATGGGCACGCGGTCTTTAGAAAACATACAGAAAGAGACGCATATAATGTTTAATCATTCGTTTTGTATTTGTCCGAGTAACAAAGCAAAGGAATAAGCTGCTTCGGTCGAAACCTGCATTTTACTTCTCATTCAAAATAAAATGCAGGGTTGGCAACTTTGGTCAGCTGCATGGAGTGAGATTTTCTGTTCTCTGTTCTGCACACACATTTACATGTATGCAAGTTTTATTACCTTGTAAATAGTCTGTAGGGTTTGCAAACTGCTGTAACGGTTTGCATGCAGCTAATTTTAAGTTCAGAATGGAATATAGATTTGCCGTAAGATTTCTTGCGTGAGTCTGAAAGTTTGCAACCATGAACACCTACATTTTTTGTTTCACCTGAATTGATTTGTATAGAAAATAACTGTATATAGTTGTTAAAAAGCGGAAACTTCGACCAACATGAAATCACCAATAGACGACTTCTATTTATTCAACATTTTATAAAATGTATACTACGTTTAAAAATTCCCAGCTTTACGGTTTCAGGACATAACAGTCACTCTTGGGGGGCATTACGGGTTTTTGAGTGTTAGTGTTAATAACAGCAGCTAATAACACAATAGGGCAAACAAAAGGGCTGCATACACCGAAGTAGTAGGCGTGGGAAAAGGTGGTTCTAGTGTTATTAGGAGGGTAATAATTGTTTCCTTGCAAGATCACTATTTTTCTTTTTGCTGCAGTTGTTTTCATTATTACTTTAACTTGACATATCACATCTTTAAATTCTCATCCTTGCATTAGAATACAGACCAATTAATACTGATAGTATCTCATGCTGCGGCATGTTTTTAAATTACTACACATTGAATATTGAACTGAAGCTTGACATAAAAAAAAATTAAATCGCAAATCGTAATTTGTCAGAAAGCTCGCGGTTCGATATTTTCCCCAATTCGTGCAGCCCTACACTGGATACCAGCTCCGAACGAACTGTGTTTCTTGGAGTACGACATGACATGGCCATGGATGGTGGCACCTGCCGCCCCCCCCAAATTCACCATGATGGAAGAGTCAGCAATGCACCCAGAGCCTTTAATGACAGTGCAGCAGAAGAATGACGCTTCAGCGTAAACAGAGTCACACCCAGCTACATCACCCACCCAGCGGCCACACGGGCTTAACCACTAAAATGCTGGTTCTGCTGTTTACCCATAAGCCTCTCCTGGATGTACAAACCCTTCTACCCCTTATCTACCCCCCCCCATCTACCCCCCGACACAAAAAAAAAAAAGTATGTTCTCAGAATCAAGCAGAGGAGTAAAGATATTCCTACTGGCACCACCTGCTAAAGCCTCTGGTTCCCTCAAGTGTCACTCAACACTCAATGAGGTTTACATCAGAAATCATCCAGAAATAGAGGCTCGGTCATCCTGCTCTGTTAATAGAATGCCGTTAATGTAAATACCCTGCGCCAGACATCAGCTCATCTGCAGTCCAGGCAGGGCGGGACAGGGCCGCCTTGTCTAAAGAGCCACGTTAAAGGATTAGTCACCGGTCAGGCAGCTACCATAAATGATTGGGGGGAGGGGGGCGTTTGGGAGAGTGGGGGCACGGGCCAGAAGGGGCAGGGTGGAGATCAAAAGGTCAGAGACTAAAGGCACATTAGGCAGCTGCAGTTGTGTGAGCAGGTGGAAACAAAGGAGGAAACGGTTTGCCCAGACGGCCACGTGCTTCTCTTTCCTGTATAAAAATGCTGATCATAACAGAGCACTAGACCAGCAAAAATCCATGCTGCCCCCTTTTATAAACAGTTAACAGACTAAATACAACACTGCGATATTGTGAATGAGATCCATGCACACATCCACAAAGGCGCTCACACATTTTAGCACATTAGGGGAGCAGTATTACTCAGAACCAAACAAAGTGGTCAGACCTGCATATAGTCTGCCTGGTAAATGCTTGAGAAGAGATACTGAGGGATAATTTCCAGTCTTTTTTTACTGGACTGCCATTCAAAACATTCAGCAGCAGATCATCAACAACTGGGGGGGGGGGCATGAATCATGACACAATAAGTCACGGTTGGGAGGAAGTGCTATTATGCACAGAGCTCAAGAACACACCTGCATGCAGAGACCGGCACACCTATGCAGACCGGCACACCTATGCAGACCGGCACAC
>JABFEB020000035.1:5606531-5621893 GCA_019775895.2 Stomatorhinus ivindoensis
GGCACGTCCTATAAGAGGCTACGCAGCCAATTCACAGGCACGTCCTATAAGAGGCTACGCAGCCAATTCACAGGCACGTCCTATAAGAGGCTACGCAGCCAATTCACAGGCACAGAAGCTGGGCCTCTGCTTTTCACAGCGGGCATGACGGTACTGTGTGGCGCTCCCAAAACGGCCGCGTTTCAGCAGCCGCGCAGAAGAGAGAAGGCCAGTGTCCTGACGGACAAAGCAGGGATAGGCAGCTGGCAGCAAGGAGCTCAGGGTTGAGCGCGAGGTTGAGCCAGGGCGACGCAGAGATAAGAGAGTTCGGCACGCAACCGAAGAGCCAACGTGGATCTGGCAGCCAAGCCTCAGCGCTCTTCACAAACGGCTGCTTGTGCTCAGGTACATTAGGATTCGGAGAGCAGAACCCCCCCCCCCGCCACCAATCACCATGCTCGCCAAGTCCCACAAAGCAGCACAGAGGGTCTACTTTCAAAGCGGAGGCTGGCACACTGTGGGAACCTTACAGCAAGCCATAAAACCCCAGAAAACGCCCCCCGCCCCCCCATCCAGACAGCCAGCTAATGATGGACTGGAAGGTCCCTGACATACATCTGCAAAGGTTGATCACACTGCAAAGCGTCTCCTATAGAGCGGCCCCACAATCCTCTATCATGATTCCTGTATGAATACCAACATGTCCAACCCGGTTTCCAAGACGCTGTGTAAAATGTAAATTAAAAAAACAGAATAAAATGATTTGCAAATCATATAAATCCATATCCAACGGAAAGTAGAACATTTATGACAAATGCATGGTCAATTTCAATCTGATGCCATCAAACACGTTTCAAAAACCTGGAAGGGAGCAACAAACAAGACTAGAAAAGTCGTGTGACGCTAAAAGAAAACGGAGAAGAAAAAAGACACAGACACTGAAACTGAAATCACATGATGTGAACAATAATTTCCCCATTTCCCCAGGCAGCGTCTGCTGCCAGGATCTCCACGAGTGCCACGTGCATTTATTTAGAGGCCAAACAGTTTGTTTGCATCTGCTGGTACAGACCTTAGTGAGCACAGTGACCTGCTGAAGACCACAGGAGAGGCGTCTGCTTTCTCAGACATCCCAAAAATCCTCGATCCACTCAGCACACAGCTCTACTTTCCACTGATTCTTAACCGAAGTGAAGAAACACCTCCTGCTTAGAAGAACGTCAACCCTGGCTGACAAGACAAGTTCTAAGTACTTTACCCATACAGTGGTGGCCTTGTAGCATACCTCCTAATGCTTTCTCTTGCAAGAAGCAAAATAATAGAAGCATAGATGCAGTGATTTCGAAATTGAACATGATGCCGAAGAGGATATGTCTCTGGCGGAGATCTGTCATGAGAACTTCCACATGTGTGTAGCGGTTAGGGCGGCCCCGCTCACCGTCTCTCCGATCTTAAGGTCGACACACCTCTGCAGGCCAACGCGAGGTTGCCCATCCTGGCACTTGGCTGTAAACGCCAGGCTGATGTCCTCAGGATGATCCCACACGGTCAACTCCACTTTGGACCGAATGTTCTGTGGATGGGGACAGAGCAGCATGACAATAAGCTGCGGGTTCATGTGACAGATGTCACTTCGACGGGGCGGGGGGGGACGACACTTACGTTGTACGCACTGACGATCAGCTGAATGATGTTCTTGGAGTCCTGGTCAAGAATCTCCACAGTCGTTCCAGGTATTAGCTTAGTGAAGTTCTAGAAAAAGATAAAAACATACTTCAGAATGAAAGAACTCCCTTGCAAGAAATATATGAGAGACCAGCCTGGGCACTTAGAACTTCATACCTTGTAAATCATATAGAGATTTTTGGTGACAGCAAAGATTAGATAGATGTTGTTCTCCGCCAGCTTTTCCCCCAGAAGAGCCAGAGAAGGATAATCCTGCAGGTGACAATGACAGATCAGCAGAAAATCAAAGCTGGCCCAACTCTGCATAGTCCCACCATCTAAAATGGCAAAGACTAAAAACTGCTTTTACTGGGAGAACAGGAGAGGAACATCCCTCATGATGCTGAACTGAAAGCTGCTCAGCTTTTCATGGTTTTGAGATGGTTGTGGTGGGCAGCAGGAAAAGGATATGACCAGGAACCAGAAGGAACCTAAAGCCAAACACGGGGCTTAATCTGAATTCCTCCAATGGAACATGCATTGACTGAACTCATCAGATAAGCAACCTAATACAAATGTTTATCCATACACGTTTGGCCATCATTGATGATGGATGATGACAAATACAATCCTAATGGTCTTTAGACAATGATACTTAAAAGGTACATTTTATATCATAGAATTCTGCATTTTCTGGTAGTAGCCACAGAAGAAGGGTGCAGCACACATGACGTCAGTTCAGCCAGAGGAGGACATGCGCTACATTTTAAGTCCGAGCCGAAAGCATAAATCCACCCACGCTGTTACTCTGCAAACTGGTGCTTTGCTACCATCAGCTAATTATTATTCAGGACTGCAGTGCCAAGTCAAGCTCTTTTTCGTAAGAACCCCGAAAGTATTATGTGACAGAATGTTCAAAGTTTGCCAAGTCAAAACAAGCCGCAATAAGAAGCCGGGACGGGTGCTTTTCCATTTCAGATATCTTCTCTAAAACAGCAGCCAGTTCAACAAAGAAAGTGTGACTACAGAAAAAAATTATACTGCCTATTTGGGATTATACTACGGTGACAAAAGCGTCTGTTAGGGTGACAGTCTAGCGTGGAAGGCTGGATAACATCCATAAACAACAAAGTAAATCTGAAACTCATCTGCACTCATAAAGATGTTTACTGCTTTTACTGTATAGTTTTTCTTGTTTTGACTGTTTCCAAGTTCATCTCAAGGATACAAAACAGCACGCAAATAATGCGAATCCTCAGACACTCCAAAAACAAGCCACAAGTGTGCGATGCTTTAAAAGTCAGATGTTTGTCACCTGATCCAGAAACCTCTTCCAGATTCCAGTGGTGCCCAAGTAGGGTACTGAGGCGGTGTGATGCTCTCTAACTGAGGAGACTCACATATTTCCATCACCATTTATTCTCAGGAATAGTCTTGAAGTTTTACCCTGTGCCATAGCACATGCAGAATGTCTTACCATCTCGGTGGAGGCGCTGTACTCATTGGCCTCGTTCAGGTGACATTGGCCATCATGGGGCTGCACCAGGCCGCCCAGTTTCCCGTCCAGTGCCAGGTGAGGGATGTCATCTGTAGTAAAGACCAGCAGGTGGTAGGCCTCCTTCCGCCAGCCGATCCTTTCCTGTAAGAGATGGGACTCCAGGTTGAGTCTCAAACGTCTATCTGCATCCAAGACCACAGGGAGAGATAATTCATGACCTTGTGTTTTTGTGGGACACTCACTGTACATCCATCATCCAACCATTCTTCCAGGTCAGGGTCATAGCTGGCAGCTGCCCCCTGAGCCCCTATTGACAATGACTAGCTCACACAAATCGAAGTGTGTATAGATCCTACTGAATAGCTTCAAAGAAATCATTTATCAGCGAATGGCACGCTGATGCTCAATCATGGGCAACAACAATAAAGGCTCTATTCCTCTAGTGTCAGTTTCATATTTGCACAGAAATATTATGAGGAAAATGCGTTCTTCTACCAACATTGCTATTGTCAGTGGAACTCAAGAAATGACATTCAGAAGCGAAGAATGAGGATTGACCTTGCAGACGGAGGCCTGCAGGATCGCGTCAAAGCCACCCTCGGGCGCATCGCGATTGCGGGACACCATCTGCTTCTGCACTTCCTCATTAAATCTGTCCACCTGGTCCGTCAGTGAGAGAAGGTGCCGGAAACCAAAGGAAGGGACACAGTTGGGGAATCGCTTATAGCTGGACAAAGAAAGAGACGACAGAATCGATTCAGAGTTATTATGCGTAGGAGACACGGTAACAATCAAACAGACGTCAAACAGGTGCCAACCTTACAGGCATTGAAATGCAAGGACAAGGTGAAAAATGTTCATTCCAGATATACGACTGTGGGCAATAAGCAGCAGCCCTAGAAGGTCACACAGAATCACTGACGTGCTAGTAGACAAAGGCTTTTTGTTAATGAGTCCGTTTCCACAGCTGCATGGTACTAACCCATTGCAGGGGTTGTCCTGATATTTCGGCGCCGTGTAAGAGAAGGGCGAGATGTTCTTGTCCACAAAGGAACCAAAGCCAAGACGGAAGTTGCTGGTGATCTTCTTCATCTCTTCTGCCAGCTTTGTTCCCAGGTTGCGGATAGTATCCAGGTCATCCTTCATGGACAGCGAGAGGTCCATCAGGTAATAGAGATCCACAGGGTAATCCTCCACCTGCCGCACCTGTACCTCGAATGACGCCTGCTGACCTGTTCGTCAAGAAGGACCGGACAGTTTCTGCTGAAATCATCTTCCCAATTCAACCCTAACACAGATAATAGAGTGCTGCAAAGTCATTTTTATAACATGCTATTTCACCAGCCACCCATGTGGACAACAGTCAGATTCTTCTTGCGATACAAATTAGTTATTTGAATGACAGACTGCTTACCAGGCCTGAGGTTCAGAGAGATCTTCTGAGGCATTATCTGAATGACATCGTACTCTGCGGATCCAGAGCTTTTAGGACTCAGAGGCTTGTTACTCAGTATGGCTGTACTGCTGCTGGGATTCTCAATGTAACGGGTTCCACAACCCCTCCTCTCCAGATTTTGTCTCAGGTCACACCTTGATGTGATGGTCTTCACCTTCCCAAATTCCTAGGTTGAGAAACACCATCTACTAGAACAGCTGGACCCATGCATGAGCAGGGGAAGTTCATTTTCATAAGGTCCACATGCTATTTCAGGTCAAGAAATCTGCACAAAACACTTCTGCTGCAACATTTATGTTAACCAGGGGCAGATTTGCGGGGACGTTTACCCACCTCTTGAGTACACCAGGCGCAGCTGGGGTGGATGAGAAGACACTCTTCGCAGGAAGTGGCCCTTCCGCCCATACAAACATTAAGTCCTAATAATAAACACTAATATTATCTACTTCATACCACTCCTCATTGTTTTTCATTCCTTTAAATATATCGTTGCGTCTATATCTACTACCGCGGACAGAATATTGCATTTATACCGATACAGATAGTGAACAGTCCGCCACGTTTGCAAGGTTTGATACAAGTAGCCAAAGGGTCATTTTCGTCATCTGAACTCAAAATAGAGCTAAGAGTAATTCCCATTTAATTCCTGACACCGATCAAAAGGATGACGTTTATGCTCTAAAATAAGATAAACACGTGAGCAAAGCCGTGATTGTGCCGGTAGGGTAACTAAACGATCGGCACACTTAGGACACACAATAATATTTCAGCTGGATATAGTGGCTGTAACTATTCTTACCTCTGACGTTGCAAATAAACACTTGTAAGAGCAGGCAGTATAGCGCCTTGCAATGTGCAAAGCGAACTATTTCCCACATGATTCCTGTTAAAAACACCTTTTGTCGTGAAGTCTGCCAAAGTTTAGCGAGATCAGAAGAGCCGGACTCGGAGCGACTTCGCAGCCAAACATTTAAAGGCACTTCGCAAACAAGCACGGAAAAACAACCGAACAACGCGCGGCCAGTGCGGCTAAAGCATACTTTGACGATCGTGAAAGAATCCAATGCAGCTAAAACATACTCGGGCGATCGTGAAATATCCTACTAAGACATATTCTGCTTTATACTCAGTTTTGCTCCCTCGCAGCAGCGCTCTTTCTGTACGCACTGAATCCCATGTTGCTTTATCCTTATTTATGACTTCTCACGCTTTGCGAGCCGTTTGTCGCCGCTGATCCTCGACCCGGAGTGGCTCCCTCCGCCATCCCAAGCAAACTTTCAGCGCCCTGCCGCTCCTCTCTCCCCGCCCATCGGCCCAGACGGGGCGCCGTTTAACTCTTACCGTCACCGCCTTACTAAGGGCCGTGAGAGAGGGTCACGGATTTATCACTATTACCTATTCCTGTAGTGGGCGCTTGATGATACTGCGAAAAGTTCGGAATGAAAAAAAAAGTACAAGATTTTCGTGAAATAACCTCGGGACGTTTTTGAACCAGGAAAATGGAGTGAATCGATGGAGGCCATGTCTGAGATACAAAAATTTAAAAAACAAAAGCTACTTTACATTAGACTTAAGCTGCTGGAAACAAATTGGTATTTCAATACTGTATCCTAAATAAAAAAGATTAATAGTGATATATTGCAGATTGTACTTCAGGGTGCATTTGTGTCGATCTAGATGTATAACAGTCCTATAGGCGACGCAGGCAGCTGCGTAGGGCGCCAACTTCTGCGAGAGCGCCGACTTACCTGCCTATTTCACTTTGCCTTGGACGGGGGGTGCTACATTGTCTAAGACTGGTATTGTTTATTAATAATGATGACATTGCTTTGAAATTAAGTTAGATGGGCAGTAAGCGAGGGAATGACTGTTGTGATGCGATGGCCAGCTTCACCACCAGGGGGCGATCAGCACCCCGCACGCTAGCCGTGACCACAGTGTCTTCGCCGTTGGTTATAAGGGGCGAGAACAAGGCAGGGATAGTGACCTGTAAATTCCCCCAACCAGGGGAGCAGCAGACGAGCTCCGCAAGACTTAAAGCCCATGATAGGAAGAAGGTTTTCCATGCCCATTCCTTGAAAGTTATTCAAGTCAATCAACTTTTCTGCTGACCTGATCAGAGTGATCCCGGAAGATCTTCAGATGTAGGTCATATGCTTTTCAAACGGCATCAATACAATACAGTATGACAGGGACAAAATAATTTGAACATGCAGAAAAACATTTCTTAGTGGTTTATTTAAGTAATGCCAAATGTAACAAAAGTTTCGGGGATTTTAAGAACAATTTCAAAAAAAGAACCACTGATGTGAACACTGAGCACCCCAAATTCCAGGGAGGAAAAAGAAAGTCAAATTTCCATTTACTAAAACAAAGAAAATAAGTGAAACATGCACAACTGGTAAAGAGACTGTTCAAAGTAAATGACCATTTTCTTTAAATGCAACATTTTCAGCATTCAAGCTGGTTCATTCCATTTAGGATCTTCATTTCTACACAAAAAAAGATTAAGCAAGTTGAAAACAGTAATGATTCCTGTGCTCATGCCCAATGGTATGAAACAGTGCACTTCCCGCTTATGATGGTATACAGGCAACATATCAGATTATCAATAATGTTTGACTGAGCCTCTGTGCAAGTCAGGTCAGGAGGAACCAAAAATGATTAGTTACCGTCAGATATACATTTGACTTCTCTACCTTTACAGATGCAATCACACTTGCAGACTGACCTCTTCTGAGGGTGCAGCTTTCAGCAGGCTGGATGTCATCTCCACGATGGTCTCCTGCGGCAGGTCACCGAGGAAGCCGCTGCGTCTTGCCAGCAGCTTCAGGAGAGCGTCCATGATGCTCCTCTGGGCCACTCCCGGGTGTCGCAGTGACAGCTGCGCCATGAGGGCGCCGAGGCCTCCCGCGATGGTGCGTCTGGGCACAAAGACGCCGGATGACGCGGGCGATTCCAGGACATTCACGAGCTTCTCCAGGGGCTGTGGAAGATCCTGAAGCACAGCAAGCTTGTCAAGGCAACTAGCAATGCCTGAAGACACTCTGTAGACCAAGGACTTTCAATGTGGTCAAAACGAATGGCGCATGCGCACGCGCACTACTCACCTTAGCCATAACAGCAGGTGTGTCGCCTACAGATCTGCAGGACGTTGGACTGCATGCTTGTCTGTGCAGGACTATCCCTGTACCATCGGGGATCTGCTTGGCCTCGATGGGTTGCCCGTTAACCACGTGATCGTTCGGGTCTTCTACTACTCTTTCAGGAGCACTGGGAGCCAGGACTGATACAGTGGCCGTCCTTACAGAAGGTACATGTACAAATTTTGTTAAGCTATTACCAAGAATAGAACAGGCACCATTCACTTTAAATCTGTGGTCGTCTTAGCAGGGCTCAAGACTGCAACCTCTTTTTGAAAGGGTGGGATTTAAAATTAAACTTGGTCGCATCTGTATATGACTCTGCATCTGTATATGACTCTGTATTCGGTGTATGAAAGTCGTTAGGTTTTGCTACTGCACAGGCACTGTGTTAACGAACTGTGATTGAAATTTCTTTTTTCCTTCTTCTCTGGTTGTTTCTCATCTTACTTGCACCCGGGAGTACATACATATACATGCACTGTTGATAAAAATGCAGAAGTTGTGGTGTTAACGTCGCAAAAAGGATGCAGGAACTTGCCGAAAGATTGCAGAAACTCACAGACATGAGCCAAAAACAATACTGAAAATGATTTGGGTCGCACAGAATCATATAATACATAGATATTACTAATAAGTAATATTTGTTTGTGCAAGTGCATACCAAAAATCTCGGCTTGGGTACAGCGAGCATCTGTCTCGGTAACCTGCCTCACTTGCGTAGCTGTCCAACTGACCGTGGAATATCACGTTTCTCTCGGTAACTTTTAAACCTTTCATTGCTGTTAATTTTAAATTTTAAATTAAAAAAAAGTAAAAAACAAAGTGCTCACAATGCATGCAGTAGCAGCTCTGTACACATAGGGGTATAATTCAGATGGTTTGAATATTACGTACAAATGTCATGATAGAAAACGACTAAATAATTTGACACGCAGAGTGCACAGTACTGTTTATAAATTGGTAATAAATCAACGTATGTTCTCATTCAGGCTAGCAGACTGTTACAGTAGCGGTTAAGGGTGCCTTTATCTGCAAGAGTATTATTGACAAATTGTCACATTTGCAGGGATCTGTGTTCCCTAACCCTCATTAACTGAAGGGGGAATGTCAAGTCTTGAGTCACTGTCAGTCTTTCGTCAATGCAGAAACCAAGATATGCAAATTAGGACAACTATTCATGAGCATGCAAGGTCATTGGTCAACTGCTGGTGTAACCAACTGGGAAAGCTGGTAGCACCAGTACTACCTCTGGAAAAGAGTCTGGAGCCCTGCTCTGGGTTCTGAAATTCACAAAAATGAGTTTCTTCCGAAGATTACTGTTGTATTGGCTTCCGATGCCCCCTGAAAGCCGAGCATGCGGTCTAAAAATAATTCTGAACTGTGGTAACGCAACACCTCAGAAGCTGCGTGATCCACTGCTGCGGTTTAGTTTTCATCTTGCGCTTCCCTGCAGGCAACAGTTCTCACACTCTCTGTACAACCAATCTAAACTCATTTTGCACAACTGGTTCATTTTATAGTGTAAAGTGACGATGAGATATGGAAAGGCGCTATATAAATGAAACATTATTAATTATCATTATTAAACTGTACCTGACATTCTTGAAGAAAATTGCTGTTTTAACACCGGATGGCTGATATTTTCCAAACTGGTCAACATTATTCTAGAAAAAATGTAATTCACATAGTAATGCTGCCACCTGCAGGTTACACGTTTTAAAATCTTCTGCATTTCAGTATTTTATTAGAAATGTATTGGCTCCACATCACCTCAGTTGAGTCATTCGGGAGGTCTTTGACACGCAGGAAGTACTGATCCATTTTCTCCTCATGAAAAAATCCTAGAAGTGAATAAGGGACCAAACTGTATGTCTGCTGACATGCACAGTGCGTCAGCTGGGGGCTGTGCGATGTTCTGCCCATCTTACCTTCTCCCTGGATCTCACCATCCTTCTCAGCCTCTGTGCTGTGGCTCTCTCCCTCCTGTCTGGATTGATTTGTGCTAGATTCTTTGCACAAAATATTCTAGTCAAAAACGACCAAATAATAGGACTTCATACAGAAATACCACATAAAGTCTATCAGAATAGAATGTATAATCTAAAGAATGACTGTAGCATCCACCCACATCATCATTTTGGAAACCTTGTTACCTGGTTCTGGTGCACCCGTGGTCCTCATCGGCAAAGCACCATTCTCCCCAAAAAGGCTACCAACTTGATGGGTGAATGCCTCTGTTTTTTCATTTAGTCCTTCCTGCTAGAAAGAGAGCGAGAGCCAAGAAGACACTCACATTGAACTGTTCTGTCTCTAAGCGAGGATGCCTTACCTTCAGGGAGGTGTTGATCCTGCACTCAAGACCCTGTCCTCCTCCCCCAGAGCGTTCAGTCAACATGGACTCTTCACAGTAGTTGCTAAGAACACAGCACGTGGTCAGGAATAGGGGGTAGGGATTTGCTAGTATAGCCATTCTTCCACAATAAGTAACGCTGAACAAAAATCCATACCATGATTCGTTTTCAGGAACATTGATTTCCTAGGACAAAATACAAGCAGGTATAAGCATCACATATTCAACAACTCACACTTGCTCCAGAACGTGGATAATAATTTCATTGTTAAAATGACGTCCATCACTATTCTTCAGCAGATCCTGTTTAGTTTCTTAAGCCGCTGTGGCCCATGTCTGTTCCTCAGTTATGCCAACATTTAACAGAAGGGTATTGTGTCTGTGATGGTCAGATAGACACAGCTGGTTTCTACTGACACAAATCTGCAACTACAGCTCACCTCCGCAGGGATATAGCACCCCTCAGAGGCGATCATCTGACAGTCCACGGACAAAGGGCGGAGTTGGCCCAGGGGCACTCCAGACAGGACGTTCTTCCTCATTTCTTGGTAGTTGTCCTCTAGGATCTGAAGAACTTCAGTCATGCTCTCCGGCATAACATTTTTTCTAAAATGGTGAAATAATTTACACTGATACGGAGACCCAGAAAGGACAGAGCAAAGAAGAAAACATCAACACATTCCTATTAAACGTGCAAGCCAAACCTCACCCCAGAAGAAAGCGGCTGCCTTCCAGTGAAGTGCAATAGCGCCCCCAGCAGTACTGCTGACACATCGCATGCTGCAGGGCCAAGAGGCTCAGTTCAGCCTGTACTGCCCTCTGGTGGCTACTGTGCTCCTTGCCTTCGAAGCTGACAGAAAAGAACACGTATGCATCAAGCCACTGAATGTGGCTTCACACACAAAGAGCCAATCAAAAGTGACTAACATTTCCAAGAAAAGACTTAAAAATGTCTATAACAGTATTTCAGTTCAATATTCGGTTCTGGGGCACCCCCGGACTGTTCACGACAGCTGGGAGGGAGCAAAAATGTGGACCGGCTGTGCGTCCCTGAGGACCGGACTGGGAAACTGGACTAGAATATTGTGTGAGAATGCACCTTACCTTTTCAACTCATCTTTCAGTGCCCCCACTTCTGCTTCAACAAGCTTTAATCTGATGAATTCCTAAATAAACAAATTAGGAGACAACAAAAGCAGACAAAGAATCAACAAATTAGCAATTGAATAGATGATAAATACAGTGTATAATAAGGCAGGTGGTACCACTCAGCTGCAGGCCTTAAGCGAAACTGTCTCACCATTCTGAAGATCTGGCTACAGCTAGAAGTAGTATCAGTAACTCAGAGAAGCCAAATCCAGTCCTTGGGAACCCACAACCAGTCCACATTTTTGCTCTGTCCATGCTCCCTTCCAGACGGTCCACATTTTTGCATGTTGATTGTCCGCGGGGTTCCCAAGGACTGCACTGGGAAACACTGCTATAGACTTAAAAATCGTCACTGTGATAATGGTAGACGCCGGCATGGAACTCTGAGGAGAATCAGTCAATGCTTTGAGCATGACGCCCATATGTTGGCCTGAGATCAGGGTAAGACAAACCATCACAAGCCCGTCACAAATCGTCAGTGTGACCTAAGATGTGAAAAGGCAGCGCAGCCTCACCAAGTGGAATCTGTCCAAAACTTGGCAGAGGAATAATATGCTTGGGCAGCAGTACATAAACTTCCATGCATGACAAGTATTAATAATCGTGTAATAATAAACAAACTAGTAATGCTCTGAATACTGAATTAAAAGAGTAACCTGTTTGAAATAGTCCAGGTCAGCCAAACAGACATCAGTGATGGTGGATTTCTCAGCTGTAGACACTGACATCGTCTGGACATCCTGGTCCATTGTGGAGAGGTCTGTGCCGACAACAGCATCGCACTGTACAATCTGGCGTTCCAGGCTGCAGATTTTCTTCACTCTCACACTCTGCCTGTCGCTTGATGATCTCTGGGATGACACAGGCCCACTGCCTTTACATGCAGACTGACTGGCTCCATCTGTAAATTTTTGACCAAAACCAGCCTCTTCCACCGCACCAAAATTAGGATCTTGCAGATGCATCAGATCTTCCATGCTCTCAGTATGACCTTTCTGCTCTGGCATCCACTGGAACACCTCCGCAGCCCCGTGAGCAAAAGGCTGCTCTTTAATAACACTGTGATACTGCTTTTTTGGGTCATTTCCACTTCGGACAGTTTCTCGATGCCCAACATCCATCCACTTATTAGAACTGTAACCACACTACAAATCACCAGAAAGAAACTTTCTGAACAAATCAGAAGAGATGCAGTAAACCAACCCGCACCGATTGGCGTAAGGATAGTTAACCGAATATCACTATAACCGCATGAATCTGCAGCAAAAGTCATCGCTATTGAAATCTCCTCTACTGATATTTACCCTTTGATTCCAGCACATGGGAGACGCTTACATGATCAGATAGCTGCAGAGTCTGAGACCTAGGTACCTTTTGTCGCACTGGATGAGCTTTTATAATGTGACAGCTCTTACAAGCTCACTGACAGCTATCCCGCAGAGCTACAAGGCAGTCCACAGACAGGGGAGTACTGACCTGCTGAGTGGTGGGCTTTCCTGCTCCATTCATCACGCTCTCATCCGAGCCGCAGAGATTTAGCTCCTTTTCAAAGGCGTTCGGAAGTAGAATCAGCTTCTTTTCTTCCACTGTTGGGAATGACAATACATCTTTACAACAAGCTTGTGAGCAGCCTTTATTGAAATTCAGCATTACAGCACACCATGTATCAGGGACTGAACTGTTACTTCTGAAATGTTCACGGGGAGAAAGAAGCTTGATAATTATGGAGCGTTGCTGATACATTCACTTCAGTGTTTAAAAGTTAATTTATTGTGAACTAGGTACCCATTTAAATATTAAGTTAGGAGTCATATTCAGAGATGCCATTTACAGATACAGACACTCCCCAGCTTACAACGGTCCGTGTCATGATGGGTAGGATTTTTCAATTAATTACTTGAGAGATTCAGCACTATTATAAAACTGGCTTTGTGTTAATGATTTTCCCTGACTGCAGGCTAACATAAGTGTTCTAAGCATGTTTAAGGTAGGCTAGGCTAAGCTGTTTGTTAGGTTAGTTTTACTGTATTAAAATGCATTTTCGCCTTACGATAAACCTTTCAGAAAGTAACAAACATAACCTGGAGAGCGTCTGTCCTCAAAAAAAAAATCACACAGACAATAATCTGCAGCATTTCAAATAAAAGAGAAGCAACATTTTACAGATTGGCTCTGTTTTGAGCATCTTTTACAGATGGATATAATCACACTTTTTCTGATCAAGCGTCTTCGCCGTGTTAATGATCTGAGACACATGCCTGAGAGGAGAGCCTCCGGAGGACCGGCCCTGGCTGTGCAGGACTGACTGCGCATCCAGGCAGCAGAGGGAGCACTTGGTGTAGAGCACCAGCAGCACTGAGAAGATCTGCAGTGAGAAGATCTACAGGAAGGGGAGGAAAGAGGCGGTGAAATGACAGCAGCCACTGGCCACTGCATGTTATCAGAGGCATACCATGTACAGCCAGTATTCTTTATTCACAAAACATGACCACAAATGAGGTGGGGTAAGGAGCGTGCACTGATTACAGTGCGTTGCCGCAGTCACCGTATGACAAACCACCTCAGGGATGAGAACCTGAGTTCAGCCATGTGGTGTGTGATACCTCAGCACCACACTCGTCCAAATGGGCCAGTGTGAGATTTTCTGTCCGGCGGCTAGAGCGCCAATCCTGCCACCAACTCCAAGTTTACCCTGTAAGCTGTAAGACCTTATACTGCTGGATGTAGATGTAACCCTAATGTCATTCCCAGGATGAAGCAATGGCAGGTTAAGGGCCCAACATAGTAAAATTACTCTGGTATTCATGGGATTTGAACCAGTAACCTTCTGATTGCTGGCACAGATCCCTAGCCTCAGAGCCACCACTTCCTTTTAACCATAAAGCTTGTTATATTACTTGAAAAAAGAAAACATTCTAGAAACACTACAAAAACAAACGTCTCTGGGGAAAATGGATGAATATGTACTCAGGCAAGGCTGGAGAATCTTCTGCTCTGTACACTCCTCTGATTTCCTCTGCAAGATGCAGAAACACGTTATTCTAACCATGTGTAATATGCACATTATGGCTATTATATAAAAATGCTATTGGGGCCAAAACTCACCTTTTACATAGACTACATCTCCCGTTACACTAAGCGCCGGGTGTTTCTGAAGGAAAACACGTAGACCTCCTTTCTCTGCAGGAATAAATTATTGGTGAGGTGGACCATTCTGATGAACATGTCTAACTGGTAAAATGAGATTGCCTGTCTGTTCCAACGAACACAATCTAAAGAGAAACCCGACAAAATAAATTAATAGGCAAATCACTGAGCAGAAGAAAACCTGTGCCTGTTACCCTTTATGAGGTGTCGGTCTTCAACTGGAAGAGACAAGTACCAGTTCAGCAATTTCTGGTCAGTCATTTCCAGCATTATCGGACCTTTTATCATGTCATAGAGGGACCTGAAAAAGATGTTGATGCATTGTACAGTGCAGCACAACTTCTCACTCACCACAGAAAACTCCAAAACAACAGTTGCCACCCGGTCGATCACCATTGACAGGCTGATCTCTAAAACATTCCCAGTCGATTGCTCTACTCTACCGTCATCTTCACAAAGAGCAAATTAACTCCTGGGGTGGACCTGTGCTGGTTGGAAAACATACCATCCTGACTCAATATCCCACCGGATTATTTTCTTTATAGTAGCTTTCAGTTTAAAAACTGTTGGATACCACTGCTCTATAATTACAGAATGGATCCTAACAAAGTGGTGTTGAGGTTCATGATACACCTCAGGCAAAAAGTCTTGTGGGAGATGAACAGAGTTACCTGTGGATGAGGAAAACCTTGGCTTCATTAGTAGATTGGGTTGCGTTGGGAAAAGCTGAAATATAGCAGGTTAATTTTCTCCAAATACATACATATATATCCTTGAAAAACATTTTAAAACTTGGCAAGAAAGACTGCCAACCTGAAATACCCATCCATATGAAATCTAAGCTAAATTACAATAAATGACATTTTATATGCACATTACATAGGCCCTTCAGTCACTGTATGCCATCAACGAGGTCACCATATTGTACTCGGATGTTGTTTTAAATATACCTTAAATGTCAGATACACACAC
>JABFEB020000035.1:5624510-5644790 GCA_019775895.2 Stomatorhinus ivindoensis
TAGACATCACCAGACGTTGGGTTTCATCCCTGGTGATGCTCTGCCAGGCCTCTACTGCAACAGTCTTCAGTTCCTGCGGCCAAAAATGTTAGCATTGTGTCGATGTCCCAATATTTATGGACCTGACTGTATGTACAGTCTACAGTTGTTACTGATGAATCAAGCTTCTAAGTCAAACTGAGTGCTCCAAATGAACCTCTCTTTGATGGCCAGAGGAGGGTGCTTTAGAAGAGCTGATGTCATCTCCACGACAGCCTTTAAGGGTAGGCCACTGAGGAAGCCCTGGTGATTTGCTTGTAGCTCCAGTAGGCTGTCCACGATTCTTTGCCGGCTCACTTCAGGGTGTCGCTCCGAAAGTTTGGCCATTATGGTGTCGAAGCTGCTCGTGGTGATGCGGTGCTGATGCGTGAGTGTTTCTGGAGACGTAGCTGATTCCTTGATATTCACCAGCTTCTCCACACCACACTGGACATGCTGTGAATGACATATGACAGCCATACAGTAGCCTTTACACCAGCGTTACACCAGCCTATCCAGTAGCCTTTACACCAGAATTACACTCGCCTATCCAGCAGCCATACAGCAGGATTTACACTAGTGTTAACACTTGTCTACACAGCATCTGTACACCAGCCCATGCAACAGCCTTTTGAGCAGATGTTGCAGACTTTCTGTCAGCCTTTATGTCACCCATTGCTCCCACTTTTACACCAATTTGCACCAGACCTCAGACCAACTGTATACCAGAGGTCTACTGAAAGTCTGTAATCCTGAAAGGTTACGCAAATGTCCCTTCCAAAGCTCAGATGGAATACAATCAGAAAGAAGGAGCTCGTTCTGTTTTCATTAAACATATGGGGATGATCCAGGAAAGACTGAAAATCAGTTACAGAAGGGATTTACCCACCTTAGTGATATGTACTCTACCCTTTGAGGTCTGCGTGTCACATACAGACCTCACTTTGTCATTCTGGCGGGAATGTGACTTGGAGAACTGCCCCTTGTGGACTGATGCAGCTGAGAGCATTGTGCCTAGGCGCTCCACCTTGATTGTGTACCCCTGGATGGTGTGACCATTCAGGTCCCTGATCGCTCTGCTGGCACTCCTGAGACAAGCAACTGTCACAATGGCCGCCCTAGGCAAAGTCCAGAACACATTAATACTCAGGCACCATGCCGTCCACCACTGCTCTGATGACATTTTACTGCTCATCAGGAGAAGCGCTTCCATGAACTCAAAAAGAAAGTGACCAAAAAATGCAGACAGATGCATGACAGCTTTGAGATTTCCTATGTCTGCAGAGCTCTGAGGAACAAGCCCTATGGCTTCATCTGAAGGGTAATTTTCACTTTGAAAACAAATGGGTGTCCGTGAACATGGAAAGTAGGGCTGCTTGATTATGGCAAATTTTTTAGTTATTTTGGTCAATACTGAAATCACGATTAGTTAATACAACTCTAAATATCATTCAGTTATTGAATTCTTTAAAAACTTACCTTTTTAACAGTGGATTTCCTTGAAATCTAAATATAGTTCAACTAAGAAATAAATAAGGGGCTGGAAAGGGGTGCGGTGGATTTATAACACCAGACGGGAGCATCAGTTGAAAATGAAATGTGACATAATTGTTTTATCGCGATTATTTTGTTTTGATAATCATTGGAAGCCAAAATCATAACTGAAATTAAAATTCAATTAATCTCCCAGCTTGCAAGCTTACGATGCTTAAAAAAAAGAGGCTAAACCCCCAGTTCTTGTTAAACAGGATTTTTCACACTTTATTGGTAGGGGGTCCTTAGCTCTGGTCTGCTTTGGTGGCCTCTGATGTATGAGAGGTTGCAAACCTCAGCAGTAGAATAGTTAGCCTATAGAACTACCATACCTCAGTTTGCTCCGGAATGGTATCATCTGGACATTAGATACCTGATACTTTCTAAACCAGACTGTCACGTCCTCCTGCAGAGAATATGAAATATTCACTGTGATGCTGCTACCTCAAGCTTAGATGGGTTACTCCTGGTTCCTACATGCACCTAAAAGGACAGGCATCATCCCTACATTACCTCAGTCACATTACTAGGGAGTTCCGAGACATACAGGAGGACATCTTCATCAGTTTCCGTCTTATCACAACATCCTAGAAGTGAATACAGGAGCAAATTAAAAGCTCTTTAATCACATTTCCAGTGTGGTGACAGATGCCACTGTGGTATTTTACCCATCGTATCTTCTTCGGGGATCTTAAGATCACCGTCATCCACTCTTTGGTGAGCCTCCATCCTGATGCTTTCAAGGTCCTCTTCTGCATCATACCAAGTCTCACTTGTGTTGTGCTCTGCACAAAACCAGCCAACTTACAGACCCAATGGAGAACAAATATCCCCAGCAGAAGCTGTATACTCTGTACTGCCATAATAATATCCATAATAATATGCAACTTAGAAAAAGACTTCCTTTTTATGTTAATTATGAGCAAGATCCAGTTGCAAACCTTCTTACCTAGAGGGGGTCCATATGTGACCCCACCCTCCACAATGCATGCAGTCGACCTGTCACGCTGGTTATTACCTGGCTCTGTATTTATCTCCACTGGCCTTTCCTTTGGATCTTGCTGCTAGATGCAAAACAAGCAAAAACAATCAGACTGTCAAAGTGTTCGTCTGCAGGAGAATAATGTGTCATACCTGGAGGGCTGGAGTGTCCCTTCTGCCTGTGCAGGAGTCACTGCATACAATCAGCTGGCAATTCTGTAACTGGACGCTGCTGCTGAGAGCAAAGGACTGCATTAGGTAGGTCAGATAGGGCTGGATTCCAGAGCAGGTATTGTGTAGTGCAGAAAGCTGGCAAGGAAATAGCGCAAGTCTGTCAAAGTGAGGCGGAGGTGACCTTCACATCACAGACAGCAAAGAGTGCAAGGTGTCCATACCCCTGTCTGTCTTCTAACACAATCTTGGCTATCTAGAAAAATAAGACATAAGCATAGCGGAGAATCATAATTCGCTCCCCATAAATGAGGTTTAAGACACAGGATATGTGTTTACTTGGAATGATGCTTTGTTCACAAGTCAACAAATGTAAATGACATATAGTGGTACCTCAGACAACTTCTACGCGTGGCGAAATAAGTCACGCGGCACGTCTCTCAGCGGAAACAAAAGGTAACGCTTCAGACTCAGCCTCGCATTTGCTGTGATGGCATCGTGCATGTTTACATTAGCTGAATACATATATTTAGACAGTAAAAATACATTTAGGGAATGATAGACAGTAACAGTAATTATTATCATAATAAATACATTTAAAAATAAAGATTTCTTATTAATTATTTTAATATTAATAAAACATTAATACATTTAATTATAATAATATTGTTGTGCTGAGCAGGGACGGAACAAAGACGCATACGTCAGGGTATCGGGGAATACGAGGTTTAATTACAGGTAAGGTAGGCAAAACGCAGATGGACAATACAATGACCAGCCTGGGGAAACAAACTGAAACGTGGACTAAATATAGAGGACTAATGACAACAACCAGAAACAGCTGATCACACGGGGATTCCACACGGGGTTAACGAGGGGGCGTGGCACATGGAAGGAGCAGACGATCGAGGCAGGACACATTGCTTTTTTAAACTTTACACATTGTTTGGATACATTTATTTTCTTACTTTACAAATTATTGTTATGATAAATGTGCTTAGATGTGTTTAGTACAGCACACTCTCTTCTTGTTTTATCCAGTTATTTTTGTCTTTAAGTGCTAAAAAACATATTTAGATGTAACATTTTGGGGACGGGAACCAATTAATTGGTTTTCCATTATTTCTTATGGGGAAAATTCGATCACAACTCGAACTTTTTAGGATTCGATCTGGAGTTCTGAATGGATTAAATTCGAGTTCTGAGGTACCATTGTATTTACAAAAACCCAGGAAATGTCTATCTTGGTGAAAAGACAGGGCTGACCAGTCAAGAAGCATTCACTTTGTTCTGAAACGTTCCTTAATGGCTGGACTGTTCATGTTCTCCCCGTGTTGCTCCCCGGTTATGCTGGACTGTTCATGTTCTCCCCGTGTTGCTCCCCGGCGATGCTGGACTGTTCATGTTCTCCCCGTGTTGCTCCCCGGTTATGCTAGACTGTTCATGCTCTCCCCGTTTTGCCCAGAATTCCTCTGACTACCGTGGTTTCCTCCCTCAGTCCAAAAACATGCAATTAGGTGAACTGGCATTTCTAAACATACCCAGTGATTCTGTGTTTGTGTCTGTGTGTGCCTGTGACCAGTCTATCCAAGCTGTTCCCCTTGTTCCCCCTGCTGCCTGGGATACCTACAGGACAAGCAGTTAGAAGATGGATGTATCCAAGATGGATGGATGGATGCCATACGATAGGAAATATTTTAACATTCCTCTTAAGGGTTTTTATGGCTGTTCCATACTTGTTGTGATATGATAATAGAGGAAGATTAAGCAGCAACAGATTTCTGAGCCTGGAGCTACCGCTCACCTCTGCTGGGATGTAGCGCCCCTTAGAGGTGATCCTCCTGCAGTCCACAGACAGGGGGCGGAGTTTGTCCAGAGGCACGCCAGAAAGGACCTTCCTCCTCATTTCTTGGTAGTCATTTTCCAGGTTCTGGAGAACTTGCATCAAGCTCTCTGGGATTTCTCTTTTCCTAAAAGGGAAACACATTTCACATCCAATACAAGTCAGATTTAGTTAAGTGAAAGCAAACCAACACATTCCCATTGCACCTGCAAGCTGAACCTCACCCCAGCAGGAGGAGACTGCCTTCGGGCGAAGTGCAATGGCGCCTCCAGCAGTGTTGCTGGCACATTGCATGCTGTAGAGCCAAGAGGCGCAGCTCAGCACGCAGTGCTCTCTGGGCAGCGCCACAGCACAGACTACGCTCATCCCAAGCAGGGCTTTAAGAGAGGAGAATATTCAGAGGCCATATTAAGTGGTTCCACAGCTACATGCTGGAGGCAGCTGTGTTCCACACAAAAATAAAACGATTCCATAATGAAAAACTTTCAATCACTTAGCCTATGCCCTTCAGGCAGGGTCACACACTCACAGGAAACTCACATACTCACAGCACTTCACATCTTAACATGATCTAGACCAAGGAGGAAAATAGGGAAATTCCATAGGAATACAAAAAAAAAAAACATGTTCATAAAAACTGAACTTTAACCCATAACGCTGGACATGGCTGGTGACTCACTGAGCCTGTTCATCACCAAGAGTCACTCAATGATCTGAACAACAAAGCTGCCAAATGACTGCTAATTTACAAATGTTGAAGAAATCCAAATTACCTTGCTAAATTCCCTTTCAGTTGCTTCAGTTCTGCTTGTGCCAGTCTTAATTTGCTAAATTCCTGCAAAAAAAACACAGTTGCTCTTTGTATTATTCAAAATGATTTAAATCAAAGACAAAGTTGTATCCTACTCCCACAGAGGAGCCCGCCTCGCACACATAACAGTCTGCAGCAAAAATAAGATACATGTAGCCCCCAATCGGATATACATAGACCCCAACTGAGCTCCTGTTAAAGCACAATCCTTTTTGAATGGCTGATTATGCACTGCTAAGGCTACATAAAATAGCTGGGATCTGCCAACTGGTCTCTCCAGCACATCTGTTAGGACCCTGCAGGTCCTTTAAGAGAATGTCCTTCCAGTGAGATCTAGTGCTCTCTATTCACATTAATAAGCAAATAAATCAGCTATGTGGTTTCTACATAATGAGTACTAGTAATTTCCTCAGTTTTTCCAAATGAATTAAATTACCTCCGTGATGTAATCTAGATCTTTCATGTAGACATCAGTGTTTACAAACTTCTCAGCTGTGGGGACTGGCAGCTTCTGGATGTTCTGGTCTCGTTTGGAGCCAAGTAAGAAGGGGTCTGTATTGAGAGCAATATCACACTGTGTACCTTTAGGTTCCGTGCTGGTGGACCTGCTCACCATGAAGCTGACAGTGAAATCCTGACCAGCATCCCCTGACTGCCTCTCTGTGACCCTGGCACACAAAGCCAGACATCGCTCACATGAAATGAGATCACTGCTGTCCTCCTCTTCCAGTGCAGATAGAAAAGAATCTTCACATATACATGGGTTGGCTTTTTCTGTACATTTCTTACATAGATCACTCTCCTGTTCATGTGAGCAGCTTGACTGCTGTAACTTGTCTTGATCTTGCAGTAGTGTATGAATGTTGTCTTTACGATCATCCTTTCTGACAAGTACACATGGATGAAACATTGGAGCACTCAATCCCTGAAGAGTGGGATCCTCTTCACGTACACTGTGATACTCAAAGCTGCTTTGGTGACAACTCCAATCGTCTTCTCTATCCAAAAGAGAACTCTTTGTACACAACACAGAATCATTTTCATCTGAAACACCCGCAGGAGTACAAAAACTATTCTCCGCGAATGCAACACCCAACAACTCACTACCTCGTTCCATTACTTGTTCAGACTTGGAATCATGAATTACTAACTGGCTCCCTTTCGTGCACTCTTCGGATATGCAGTCAAATCCTGTGCTGTTGGAACTGCAAGATTCTGGAAGGCTCTCCAACTCCAGCCCAATTACCTCTGCAGTTTTCTCACGAGACACACTGTGGTGCTTCTTAGCACACACCTCCAGCTCCAAATCAAAGGACAAGTTTGTCTGGACAGCAAAGTCTTTGTAAACGGAGGTACTCTTAATGTGAAACTTCTCATTTTTCTGCTGATGTATCTGGTGAGATCCTAGTGCTCCTTGCTGCAAAGTGGGAGCTTCTGCAACATGAATGCTGCTGCAGGCTGACTCGAAACCATCCTGCATGTCACTCACATGGTCCTCCAACTGTTGCTCATTGACCTGTCCTCTTCTGAAGTCACCAGGGACACCCAATCTGTGCCTGTTGGCATTAAAGAGATCCAGCTCCTCTGTGCAGGCTACATTATTAAAAAAAACACAAAAATAATGTTTTAGAAAGTATATTATACATTATAATGATTGTGATGCATTGTTATTGTACAGTTTGATATTGATTTTGCATCTAGTCTTTGTGTTTTACTCATGTTTTATTTCAGAGTAATTCATATTATAAAAATAACATACCTGACTGGCACATTGTTTTCTGAGGCTTTAAAATAGTTATCTTACAGTGCCGACACCTATCTGTATTAATGGGACATCTGGTCCCACATTTTTGGCAGTAAAACATGTGGTAGAATGAGGTTTTTGACCTTAGAGAGGAAGGAAGAAATATGCATGAGGCATAAAAATGTACATTTCATTAAAAAATCTATCAAAATTATTATTAGATTGTATATGATGTTCGAAATGTACTTGTTACTCCTTGAGGTCATCGTTCCCTAGGCTTCCCAGTAACTCTTTTGCGCTGTAAAACAAGAACGGTACTTAAGAATACATAAAGAATATTTTCTGCGAAATAAAACCAAATAGGCCTACGTGTATGCATTTATTTATTATTTTTCCAAGATTATGGCTATAGCCTCAAGGCCTACAAGACCAGGCGGCAGTAGGCTGCCGTTTTACTACAACCTGACCTAATGCTTCAATTAGTACATATAAATGAACATACTTAATTTTAGCGAAACATAAAGCAGCGGGCAATCCGATTACTGATCAAGCTTAACCATAAAAACTGTACCTGTCTAATTCGTTAATGGCGGTTTTCTCGTTCTCTTCGGATGAAGACGCGCGGTTAAAAACGGTCATGTGGGTGTCGGAGCTGTAGCTTTTCGCTCGGCAACGCGTACCGCAGCTACCTCTATCGGTATTCGCGGTCTCTCCAGTGGCGGCCGGTCACCCAGCGATGCCCAGCGTAGCTCCCCCTGTCGGGGATCGTGGTCCCTACAGTCTTGGCCCGTCTCCCTGTGACGCTCAGCGCAGCTCCCCTTGTCGGTTTTCTCGGTCTCTATAGCCGCATACAGTCGCCTGGAAATTTGCCGCGCAGCTCCCCCTGTCGGGGATCGTGGTCCCTACAGTCGTGGCCCGTGCTGCGCAGCTCCCCCTGTCGGTTTTCTCTATCTCTACAGCCACGGCCGGTCATTAGGTAGAATAATCATCTACATTTAAAAACCACATTAATTACCTGTGCGTTTGTAATGATGGAAGAAACTAGGGGTTATGTCGTTAGAATGTAAAAGTACACATAATGAATCCTTTTAAACAACTTTCACTTGTGCGCAGCGGTCACCTTCTTCACGGTCTCTACCTGCAGTGCCGCACAGAACAGCCACGCCATGTAGGGGGAGGGGAACGGTGTCAAGGACGCTGTTAGGTTACCGCGGTGTGGGGAAAATAAGAAACATTGTGAAGGACCACAAGACGAATATTTCAAAATGAATAAACAAAATCTATCAGGGGCTCAATACCGTGTAATTAAAAGTAAGGAGGAGAAACATACTATTTTTTTTGTTTTATCGTTGCTCTATTTATTTGTTTGTTGTCAAATTATTTATTGCGTTGTTATATTATATTATATTATACAACTAACCATCTTTATTACCTTATTCCCATTTATTTTGGCATCGGATGTAAGGTCGTTAGGTGTAAGGTCAATCTGAGTTGGTGTTCTGTAGGTTTTGGGTAGTGCTGACGGTGAATAGTGTGTTAGATGGCAGTGTAAGACTGTAGACATGTGCACAATCCACACACTATTCTTCACAACACCTTCAGATGGTTAATGGTGTGGCAATCAGATACAAAGCCATATCCATTCTTTGCTGCGGCACCAGGATCTTTCATGACCGCCATGGCACACTGACATACAATAAAACAGGGGTCTCAAACTCCAGTCCTGGGGGGTCAGAGCCCTATACAGTTTTTGTTTCACCTTCATTTAACACACCTGATTCAACTCCTTGTGCTAATTACCACACAGCTCTTGAGCTGAATCATTTGTGGTGGAACAGGGAAACACACACAGGGCTGCAGCCCCCCAGGACTGGAGTTTGACACCCCTGCCATAAAAGCTTTGTGTACTGTCAATGTTGGCGAAAATACACAAGGTTACATACACACAGATAGTTCTGTTCAACTTAACCACTACTTTTTCTTAAAACATCACTTTGATTATCTAGCATCATATATATTACACCTAAATATGTAATTCAGAAATCTGGATTTACTCTATGGAACACCATGTTATATGTATATAAATCACAAGTTTCTAGCAGGCAAATTTGTGGAATGACTTAAAGACAGGCTATTAAAACGGGAAGACAATTTCCCTGAGTCCTGCCCTGTGATCATAGTTTTAGATGCCATGTGTTTACACTGAATCTCTATGTGCAACATATTACATTCTATGCTTGACACAGACTTCAACTTGTATAGAATTTTAGATCAATTCCCACCACTTCTGCAGCTCAGAGCAAAGACTGAGCTTGCAAACATCAATACACTTAACCTTTCTAAGTACTTCCTGTCACTACAACCAAACAGTGGAAAATATTTCTGATAAAAACTAGCCATGTTAGAAGACCAATTTCACCTGAAGGTAAACATACTTTTCTTCAAATAGTTCACAAAGGTAGTAAACGATGCTCATCAAGCACTGTGACATTTGGCAAATGAGATACCGATTGAGCCTCATACAAGGTGATAACAGTCCCATCTTAGCAGCCTGCCTCTGAAATCAGGTTGGATGCCATAACAAAGCGGCAGAGTTCAACGGTCGGTTTTTGGAGTTTTATTACAAAGCTGAAGATGTCACTGACAAATTAAGCGGCTGATCTTGTCAACTGAGAGCAAGAAAGAGAAGCATTAAGGACTGTTTATTGGACTCAGAACAGATTATAAACACAGCAGTGTAAAGTACACATTGTGATGACAGAGGTGATGTGCAGGGGTCCCAGTTATGAAAATGGACAAGGGACATCAGACAAACTCAGAGTCTCTCTAAGGACATCCCCTTTGCAGTAAATCACCCCATTGCAGATTACATGATATATAACAGCAGTTTTATACAGCTTGTAGAACAAATCAAAACAGTTGCAGGCTTTGCAAAAATATATGCATATATTTATATATGTGTATATATAGTGTTTCTACCTTCAAAAATAACCCCAGGAAATAAATGCAGAAAACGTCACGTTTTTTTCTCGTAAAAGACAGCGATATGTTAGTTGCCCATCAGCACATCATGCACGGGAAGCGATGGGCTCCCATCAAGGATCCCCGTGGAGGGGTGGAGCAAGAGCAGAAATTTCCCTCCAGACATGCGAGTCCACGTCACCCCCATTACATTTTAGAAATTCACTGGAGCACAGTGCCAAAGTAGTGTTACTTCTACAATAAAAAAAAAGGGTAAATTGCAAGCATTCAAGAGGGGCAAAGGGAAAATCCTGCTATATGCATCCATTTGGAGTTTAAATCGCTTAAAAAAAAAACACTTCGAGACAGAAAAGCTGTCGTCCTTGGAGTGTCCTGGTGTGGATCTGTTTGATGAATTGTCTAACAGTCCCATGGAGCCAAGTGGAGTCCATTTGAGTATTTCTTACCGGAAGGTGCGCCCGGGCCGAACGACAGCTCAGGAAAACTGTTTCCTGTCAGACGCAGCCCTTTGCCCTGAACCACAGGGAAATCTCATGAATGTCTTAGCCGAGTAGTTATATAAAACTTACATAAATTTAATATTTGACCAAGTACAAAGTTAATATTTTCTCCTTGATATAAAGCCCTTACATATCGTGTAGCTTTCATTATTAAGACTTAAAAACGTAAAATTACTTGGGGGACCAAAAAGGCAACTATAGAAGAGTGCTGTGTTTTGATCTTTTAATTATAGAATGCAAATTTACTTTTAGAAAAGATTGTCAGTACAGAAATGCTACAATTTTGGCTGCCAGCAACAAAACTCCCGACAGTCTTGAGGGTCTGACAGCCTGTTCTCCTGGAGCTCGTTCCCCCCCTCAAACGGTGTGTGTCCCCTTCCTCATCTTTCCAGATTCTTCTTCCTCACATGGCATGTTTGTGGATCCAAACATTGCTAAGAGATGGGGAGGTGGGAGGAGGTGGGCAGGGAGTTAATGTCCCATTCAGTCAGCAGTATAGACACTCTGGTTGGTTGCCGGGTCTGAGCGGCGGAGTCAGATGACCATCAGTACACGTAGCTGTCGGGGAACGGAACTCTTGCAACACACTGCTCTCCTCCATCAGACTGGTAGGAGGCGCCCTCATCATAGTGTGTCAGGGGCAGGGTGTCCTCCTCTGCTCCGGGCAGGCTGTCCGGATCGGCCTTCAAGCTCGGCTTCTGGTTGTCAGGGAAGGCCATGGAGAAGAGGGCCTCGGGATCACACACAAACTTGTAGACGTACCTCTCACCAGCGACCTGCGAGAAGAACGAGGCAGATAATCAGACCCTGCAGCTGATCGATGCTGGCGACCAACGAATATAGAAATGACGCACAAGTAGCCTCCCCCACCTTCTGCATTATGCCCTTCTCGTAGTAGTAACGCAGCGAGCGGCTCAGCTTGTCATAGTTCATGGCCGGCCTGTTCTTCTGAATGCCCCAACGTCTGGCAACCTAAAACACGGGTGGTCGTGCCTTTATCTTCTTCACTTGCAGCACCACTAACATTCACAGCAAACCCCAATCCCAAACCCAGGAGTGCGGCCTACCTCCTCAGGCTCAATCAGCTTGAACTCCATGCCGCGGCCCGTCCAGGCGATGAAGTGGCCGTTGGCGGGGTCATCCAGCAGGGTGACCAGGAACTGCCAGAGCTGCAGGGAGCCGCGCCGATGGTAGGGGGGACCCTCGCGATACACTGTCGGCTCTTGCTTCACCTTCCCTGTGTGCCCGAGAGATGGCGGTCAGCGGTGCAGAAACACCCTGGGGTGGAACATTCTACAGCAGTGTTTCCCAATCCATTCCTCGGGGACGCCTACGTTATTGCTCCCTACCAGCACCCAGAGCAAAAATGTGGACTGTCTGGTAGGGAGCAAAAATGTGGACCGTCTGGGGTCCCTGAGGTCCAGAATGGGAAACACAGCTCTAGGGAACAGCAGGTGACTGGACAGGTGTGACCACTCATCTCAAACCTGCCTCACAACTCCACTCCCATGACATCAGAAACACTCACCCCCCCTCTGGCCCCCCTTCCAAAGGCTTTAAATAGGAAACCATTGCACTGCAAGGCTTCTAATGAAGAAGTACGGCAGGAGAGACATGGTGCCGCTCCACAGGTCTCCCTGAACCATTTCCAGTTTCCATATCTGCCCCTTTTGTGGGAGCTACAGCTATGCCGAGCATCAGATGGTCTGGAAAGCAGCACTTACCATCCAATCTCTCAGGAACCACACAGGCGTCGTCATAGTACAGCTGTGAGTCTCTGTCAAAAGTGAAACCTGCACACAGACACAGGAGTTAGCCATGGGATGACAGGATCTGACATTCAAAAAGGGCAGAAGATTAAACAGCACAGAACAAAAGCAAGCAACTAAAAATGTAAAGAATATGAACAGTAAAAGTCATTTTAGTCTGGATACATACATATGTTTCTTTTTTGGTAAATAAGACTGACGCCAGATTTAAACTGGCAACCTATTCAACAAAGACTACCCACCGTCAGGGGTGCTTTGGTAGAAGTTTGCGGCTCTCCCAAACTGGGACTGACAGTTAGGCACTTCTGTAGGATAAGAGAGGACAGTCACACAATGCTGCAGTCTGTCCCGCAATGCCGACTATCAGCACAACAGAGAAGCTTCTATAGCAACATTTCACTGCAGCCCTTCCTTTACAAAGAATGGAAGGAATGTGCAGGGTGTTGATTATTTTCAATGGAGACTGACAACTTGGTTATATCTATATTTGATATTCATCAACTTTCTCACACACACACACAAAAAATAAAAAATAGAATGCATTTCAGATTTTGCTATCCACGGGCATGGGGCACCTGGTCCCAGACACTATGGGTGTCGCCCCCACCTGTGTGCCAGTCTCTTTGGGCCTCAACTTCACAGAGTGGTGACGAGACTCACAGACAAATGTCAGGGCGGCAAGCAAATATGGACGGGCACCTTCAAGGGCCGCGAGAAGTCTGATTGCTCTCTCACACTCACACACACGCCTGTCCCTCTAACCAAAAAAGCTGGAGTCCTCCTGAGCACTATTTCAAAGCAAGCCGGAATGCTGAAATATTTAATAAAGCTGGGAATGGTAAAGAGGGAAAGACAATAACACTGGTACACCAACACTCACCAGAGTCAAAGCAGAAATCCCGGGGCTCCTGCTTAATGGCCGGGGAGGGGAAAGCAGCTGGCAGGTTCTGGGCACCCTGCTTGGCATGCTTGAATCCCTGCGGGGCCATGGGCACGAGGGGCTCCGACATCTGCCGGTGGTACGGGGGCCGTCCGTCGTGTGGCAGGCCATTGTGTGCATGGGGCAGAAAACGGGGGTGGCTCTGCCCCCCAGAGGGCGAGAAGGGCAGGCACGGCTCTGAGAGCTGCCGCTGAAACCTGCAAAAGTGCACGGAGGAGGAGGAGAGTTTTGCCCTGTTAGAAACAGATTATAAAAGGGGGAATAGCTTTCAGACAAAGAACGGGATATTCTCAGAAATTTAATTATTCTCCTATTGAGACTGACCAGGTCCAACAAGTGACGACCTACTGAACGACGTCAAGTAGGAAGAGTCCGAGCCGAGTGCAGTTCCCGAATCAGCGCACAAGCCTAGGGAGAGCGCCACATACAGACTAGCCAGATACCTCCCCGCTCCAGAGGAGCCTCCCTGAGTACGCGCCAACATGCCAAGCAGCCGCCGACACCCTCGCGGGAACGCGGCCGCAGAGGGGTGGGCCCAGTGCCAAGCTGCCAATCCCACGGGGGTCACGTTCCAGTGCTTGCGAACCCCCCACCCCCCCAGGCAGGCTGTGAAATCTGCACCCCCCCAAGATGTGCCTCTCGCGCATATAGGATGTTTCTCCATCCTATTGGGTGAGCTGGTCAGGAAGGCCACGCCCCTGATACGCAGCACGGGGCCTCACCATAGCTGGCGAGATGGAGGCGTGGCGAGATGCTGCACGATCTTCACGTCGTTAAATAAATGGAGGGATGAACACCGGAGCGGCACTCGGATGCCAGAAACCGGATCTCTCCCCTCATTCACAAAAGGGCCCCCCCCCGTATTTCCCTAAACATCCCTCCTCCCCCTCGAACTCACCTGTGCTCAGTGCTGTAGGGGGCGTCAGAGTGACCGACGGGTGGGCGGGGCACCATGAAAGGGGCGCTCTGTCCATGGAGGGGCAGTGTCCTCGGGGCGTGGGTGGTGCTGGGGGGGACTGTGGCTGGCGTCTGCAGGGGCCTGACCGCTCGGTCTGGGTGCTGGGGCTGCGGAGCCTGGGCGCGAGTGGAGCCACATGGAGAGATGGGCGTGGTGGGGGGAGTTAATGGCTTGAACCCTACTGTGGGTTTTCTGTCGTAGGCACTGTGGGGGCAAAGATTGGGTAAAGATCAGTAAGTTATAGGACTGTGACTCTGGCGCCACTCTGGTGGTGGGAGGCAGCACTAGCGGGTAAGCGCACCTGTAGCTGTAAAGGCACGTCTCCCCGTAGCGGCTGAGGTGCTGCGTCCGACTGCAGGCCGGCGGCTCTTTGGACGGACTGAGCTCCCGCTTGATCTTAGTTGCCGGGGGGCCATGGAGCATCACTGCGGAGTGATGGGACATGGTTACAAAAGCAGCCCCCAAACATAAGGGCCCCATCACAGTGGCACCCACCCCCAACCAATCATCCATCGACCTTCTGAAACTGCTTGTCCTGTTCAGGGTTGTGAGGGTTTGGAGCCGATACCAGAGACTATGGGTGCAAGGCAGGGAACAACCAAGCTGGGGTCCCGACCCAACACAAAGCACACTCACACATGCATACCCAAGGGTAATCTGGTAATTAGCCTTAACACGTTTTGAACTGGGGGGGGGGGAACCAGAGCATCCAGAAGAAGCCCCACAACAGTGAGAGATCACACAAACTCCACACATGGAACCCTGTGAACCATACACAGCGCTAATGGGTTCGGGCGAGCTTGTGGGTTGGGTCTGTAATCATGGGACGATGCGGACACTCACGGTTGTCAGAGGGGAAGTCGGGGACGAACTGCTCGTCATCTGGCACCTGAGCTGTGGGAAGGAAGGAGAGCGAACAGCATGAGCGTCACTGGCCGTCGTCCCCGTGCAGTGACAGCTGCCTGTGGGAAAAGCTCCCGCACCTCATGTCAACACGACCAACGGCACTTTTCTTTCAATAAGAAGAGTCCTACACACAGGGGTGCATCTAGAGAATTTGGGCCCTATGAAAGCACATCACATTGGGGCCCCGACCCAGACTAATCCAATTATGTTGCAAATTTCTTGGGCCCCTGCAGAGCTTGAGGAACGCTTTTCAGGATTGGTGGGAAGGCTCACAAACATGTTTACAGAGCTTTGTGGTGTTTGAACGCTTGGATGAACTGGATCGGACCAGTGGCACAGCTTGTAGCATAGCTGTTTATTAATAGTGATAAAAAAATGTTTCACACATTTTCATTTTTAAAAAGTAAAACTGTGCAACCTCTGCTCTGTAGCCAAGCCTCTGCTAAACATTAATTATTTCCTTTATTCCGCTCACTTCCTGGCCCAAAGCAGCAGACTAGGCCCACGTGACACATTCCTAATGTTCCTTTCAGGGCACTTAAGCTGAAAATAGAACTCCTGCCAAGTGACTTTTGTGTGTCACGGCGATCCACTCAGAGAGCAGGAGGTAGGGGCTGTTTATGTCAAAATATAAAGTAGGAGTGCAGGGCGGGACAGAATGCCAGAAAAGTACAGGTGTTCCTCATAGTCCATTCCCCATGTCATAGACAGAGATACCCCCCCTCCCTTTGAAACTGCAAACTATGACAAACACCAAAAACTGTGACACAATAAAAGTATCCTGTACTTTCTCAGGAGGCACAACTCATATTTGAGCTGCTGCATTACATTAAAATATATAAAACCTGATATTGCCAAGCTGATTTAAATGAGCATTTGGCAGTTTTGAGACACTTTATCCCCTGCGATTTCATAGCTTTTAGAGAATAAGGGCAACAGCTCACCTTCTGCAATCCAGATTTCCTGCAGTCGACTCAGGTCCTGAAAGAGTTCTGCGCAAAAAAATAAAAACAGAAAACATTAACAAGAGCAGGTTGCTCGACACTTGTTTTGCTAGTGTAGGCTGTCAAATAAGACGTGAAATATTATCTCATTGAATTATTCCACATGCTACCCCCTACAATAAAGTACCCAGATGTCTTCAGGGACTAGCAGTAACCTAGACCATTAGCTGGAAAAACAAGAGGTTATAAAAGATAACTACATATGATTAGGTCAGCTGTTTCATAAGACAGCAAGGTAATGCAGTCAGAAGAGTTCATTGCTGGATGTCCAGCTAGATGCAGTGAGAGCAAAGTCTAATTACCTTCCGTGTCTTGGGCAAGTTCGGCGTCCACAAACTTTCGCTTCCTGTCACTGAATGTTCTCATACATGACTCTTCCACATGAGATTTCTGTCATGGATCAGAAATATTTATTAGTAATCTATAGTTTTAAGACTTGCCACATATCCAGTAACTGTGGTTGTCTGCTCAACCCCCTAAACATGTATTAGTTTAAAACCGTTTTAAACAATTAGCACATAGAAATTTTGAACCCAAAACTAATAGCGACAGTTACTTACATTAGGGGGAATCATAAAGGGAACCTGCTGGTCATAAAATCCGTCCATATTGCCTGTGTGTCCAAAATATCCCAACAAGGGGCCTTGGTTTGGCGTGAAGGAGCTCCTACGCCACAATATCTCCCTGAAAAAGCAGAGATGTCGAGTAGCCATTAGCATCACACGAATAGGCACTCGGTCCAGCCTAAAACGCCATACTTTCCTCCACTTAATCAGGTCAACTTACTCACCACAAAGCCTTAGACAGTTCTGCAGCCAACACAAATAAATATAGCACGTGTAACTCAAAACCCGTATACAAGCCAATACAAACAGGCTTTCTTTAGAGGGTGGACTAGAAGTCACAGTCATCTGAAGGCGCAGTTATCGAAAGATATGGACCGATACAAAAGGAAGAAAGTACGGGAGGGAAAATGGCACAGGAACGTACGACAGTTGGTGTAGCGGGCGACGGCACCCTCATTAGGCAGCAAGTTTATTCGCTTCAGAGGAACTTCGCCATTAAAGGACACTATCCGTGGGAAGCATGCCAGTCCATATGGTAACGCAATTACCAGGCAAATGCGCCTTCCCACAAATCCCAGTATGTGCACTTTATCTTGAATGCGACATATACAATAGTAAAATCATATTAAAGCCCGGACCACGTCATCTAAATTATCCACTGTATAAGGCACTGCAAAACCCTTCATTCCTCCGTTTACTGTCCCAGTTCTTTAAAACTGGACTTTAACTCCTATCCGATCGATTAGGCGGGATTTGCTGCGATATGGTCGTTGTCGACCTTTGCAGGCGAGTCTGAAGAAACATTTCACCTTAATCTGATTTTGTGGGTCATTTGGCAGAGCCAGTTTAAAGTGACTTGGATTGGAGATAGCAGTCCCTCCGTCGACTGCTCGAACGCTCTACAATGCTGCAATGATTAAAAGAGTATAACCACTAGCCAATTTACACGTAAATATTCACCTTTAATAATGGGAAGAGAAATTTGATAATATGTATCATCATGCGGTTGAACAATTAGCGCAAGAAAAAGTTTACATACGCTATTATGTAGCTCTATATAACATGCAGAAACTAAAATATAACAATGCAATGACAAAAACTGTGCACTTTCTGTAAGTGTCTACAGTTAACAATAAGGAAAGCTTGGTAATATATCAAATTAAAGAAAGTTAGAGAAATCAATAGCTCCCCCTCACCCCCCCCCCCTTCCGCGGCCCCTTGTTTTTCTCAATGAAGTGAAATCGGATCCGTGCGCAGCAGCGCAGAGAAACGCGGCTCTTCATTCATAAACCGCAAACGGGCGAAGCTTCACTGACCCCGAGCGCGATATGCAGAGTAGCACGGACGAGGCACAGCGTCGACAGAACCCTCAACAATCACGCTTTTCCATTCCGTATCCAAACACTGACGCAACTTAATACCAAGCATAAGAAAATGGTTGCCAAAGTTATATTTCACTTGGAGAAAATGGCGTTCGTCTTTTTCACAAAGCATTTAAGTACATGGCTAACTGTGCGGACAGCTCACGAAATAGACGACAAAAGCATTACTACGCGTCTGTACGTTTTATTTATGTAACGCGTGTTCTGGGACTCACCCCTTCTTCGTTGGAGTGTTTCCCTTGATATACCGAAAGAAATCGGTGACTTGGATCCCCACACAAAAACAACACAACCGTGCACACTGGTCAACACGACATGCTCCCTGTGACTCCCTAAACTTGAATGAGCTTTTCTTCAATGGATCTGCCTGCTTTTTCCCTGGGGTTCGCGTGGGGCGCCAATCTGAACGCTCATTGGCTGCTGGGCGATGCCTTTCGAGTTCGCTTCCAATGGGATTTCTGAATAACTAAATTATGCATTAGGTGCCGGAGGACCAATCGCAGCATGAGCCTGGCCTACTTTATGAATGACTGGGTTTCATTCACTAAAAGATGTTTTTTTAACCATGGCCACAGTGGCTCTTAAAGGGACATACGGTACAACAAAATCTAAGTTCCGCGTCGCTGCCTTTACGTATGTCACGAAAATATCTCGTTTGCTTCAGAAATTCCACCTACAGCCGTATCTTGAATTTTGAGTCCTGAAAACTACATTATGGAGGTTAAAGGAGTAACAGTAAAATCAGGATATGTATTACGAATTTAAATTTAAATGTTTTTTTTTTCCAATTTCTGTTGTTCCTTTATTTAGTGCTTTACTATGTGCTGAGCTATTATTTCAAAAAGAGTTTTCCTGGGTTGGCCAGAATAAATTATTTACAACCTTATTCCCACCAGATTTTGCGTTGTTGTGACGATGTGGTGATTTTATAGAGAAATGGATCTTTGAAACCACAGCTGCTGTGACTTGTTTACTATGTGAATCACTCCGTGGTTTATCCCAATGTAAAGTTGATTAAATAAGCAGGATGCTGTAAAAGCATATGGAGCACATATCACGGGTTTCAAATGATAATCTCCTATACCAGCCCCATATAGTAATAACAATAACAGACTGTAAGGTATTATATGTCTAGAAGAACGTTGTAAGTTTTTGGATGTCAATTTTATAATTTCATTAAACATTTTCGAGTATCGCTGTTTAACTTTGATTCAGTCATCTTCTCTGAAATGACTAATGCACTTAAATTGATGGATCATATGAAGGACAAATCTTACATCCCCTATGACATGCTGGAGATTAGTGTCCAGAGGTCAAAGGAGGATGTGAATAAACCCATGTTATTGTCGTTACGGTTGCAGGCTAACAATATCAGTTATATAAACCCATGTTATATAGACACACTTATATATACGTATATATAAGTGTGTCTATCTACCGAGCATTGTAAGGTTATATAATTAGTAAGGTTATATAATGAGTAAATCAACTGAACATTTTAACAAAGATTCTGAATCCGTCTGAAATCTTATAGAGCTCATCTTCCTTATCCCAAGGTGGAGGGGACATATCCATGGAATTTTTGCTATTAAAATGCAAGGATACTTTGAGCTGGTTGCGGTCCCTTCTGCAGTACGAAAGGGAGAACAGGCCAGTGGTAACGTATGAGCCACCTAGAATAACACTGTGTTTGTTGTCAAGCTCGATGAGACTCGGTCAATGTGACATGTCTTGCAGCAGTTCTGGCCTTATTGTTCCCCATGGGGACAGGTGGTTAAAAATACATTATGAGTAATAATACTGTGCTAACATATGAATATCGCTCGGCCTCATGGGAGAATCCTGAGCCTGGGAGTGGAGTGTAGGGGGCACTCTGCCTGTCCTGCTAAGCTGGACACACACTATGGGGTCACCCCGGAGGCTGCTAAGCTGTCACCACCTTCCCCAAAATCTTGCTGTAGGCCACAATCCAACAGGGAAGCAGGGTGCCACAGGCCTATGGAAACAGCCCTGAAATAGCACCCCCCCCCCCCCACCGGTGGTCATTGATTGGGCCAGAGCACACAGTCTGTTTGACATGCTCCTGATGGTCAGCGTGATCTTGTTCACCTTCCACTAATGAGGCATTGGAAGCTGATTTCGATAATGAGGTCTCCAGGTCTGACACCCCCC